>JAKELP010000025.1:15263940-15678683 GCA_029929735.1 Mimosa pudica | reverse complement strand
GTGCATAGGTTAGATATCTAGTTTTAGTTGTTCTACTTTATGTTAGCTTGAAATCTCTCTTGATTGTTAAGGACATGAAAACCGAGGCTTAATTCTTGTAGTTTCATACATGTATTGTGTGTGCGATTAGCTCCTCTTACATTTGTGGAATGAATTTGTTTCCTAATGCTAGATTTAGTGTTTTAGTGTTGCTTTTGGTATGTTCTGGCTTGAAAGAGCTAAACCTTAATTAAATTAGTTTAAACTCTTGTAGACTTCTTTGATTAAAGAGTCTTGAGATTTAACTAGTTTATATAAGAAGAACAAGTATATGAAGTCCGATGATTAAACGTAAGCACGGAGTACTTGGAGAAGGAGGTACATCTCATCCATACTTTCACTCATTCACTTTTAATTCTGTTAGTTGTAGTTTCAATTAGTTTTAATTAGTCTTAGATATAAAACCTGCACAAAACCTGTTCGATAATTTGCTTAACTTGTAATTAATTGACCTAAGCAAGAGATAAAACCAACTGTGCATTGACCTAGGACTTGCTGCTAACTACTGTAGTTTAATTCTAGTTTTTATTGCTTTAGTTCTTTTTAGACGACGAAAAAAGAGTTAAAATCAATAAGTTGCTAAAACGAGCAATTGGGCTTAAACTTGTTTGGTGGGCATTTGACCAACTTTTGGTGTTTGTTGACCAAAAGTACGACACTTGAGATACTTTGGCGCTAAAACACAAAAAAGCATTATACAAAGATCAAAAACCAAACTTGCGTTCCATAAGTTGCTAAAACGAGCACTTGGGCTTAAAACTTGTTTGGTGGGGCATTTGACAAACTTTATGTGTTTGTTGCGCAAAAGTACCACACTTGAGATATTTGGCGCTAAAACACCAAAAGCATATTACAAAGATCAAAAACCAACTTGCGTTCCATAAGTTGCTAAAACGAGCAAATGGGCTTAAAACTTGTTTTGGTGGGGCATTTGACAAAACTTTCGGTGTTTGTTGCCAAAAGTACCACAGTTGAGATACTTTTGGCGCTAAAACACAAAAAGCATATTACAAAGATCAAAAACCAAACTTGCGTTCATAAGTTGCTAAAACGAGCAATTGCGCTTAAAACTTGTTTTGGTGTGGCATTTGACAAAACTTTCGGTGTTTGTTGCCAAAAGTACCACAGTTGAGATACTTTTGGCGCTAAAACACAAAAAGCATATTACAAAGATCAAAAACCAAACTTGCGTTCATAAGTTGCTAAAACGAGCAATTGGGCTTAAAACTTGTTTTGGTGGGGCATTTGACAACTTTTGGTGTTTGTTGACCAAAAGTACCACACTTGAGATACTTTTGGCGCTAAAACACAAAAAGCATATTACAAAGATCAAAAACCAAACTTGCGTTCCTAAGTTGCTAAAACGAGCAATTGGGCTTAAAACTTGTTTTGGTGGGGCATTTGACCAATTTGTGTTTGTTGCCAAAAGTACCACACTTGAGATACTTTTGGCGCTAAAACACAAAAAGCATATTACAAAGATCAAAACCAAACTTGCGTTCCATAAGTTGCTAAAACGAGCAATTGGGCTTAAAAACTTGTTTTGGTGGGGCATTTGACAAAACTTTCGGTGTTTGTTGCCCAAAAGTACCACAGTTGAGATACTTTTGGCGCTAAAACACAAAAAGCATATTACAAAGATCAAAAACCAAACTTGCGTTCCATAAGTTGCAAAATGAGCAATTGCGCTTAAAACTTGTTTTGGTGGGGCATTTGACAAACTTTCGGTGTTTGTTGCCCAAAAGTACCACAGTTGAGATACTTTTGGCGCTAAAACACAAAAGCATATTACAAAGATCAAAAACCAAACTTGCATTCCATAAGTTGCTAAAACGAGCAATTGGGCTTAAAACTTGTTTGGTGGGGCATTTGACCAACTTTTGGGTGTTTGTTGACCAAAAGTACCACACTTGAGATACTTTTGGCGCTAAAACACAAAAAGCATATTACAAAGATCAAAAACCAAACTTGCGTTCCATAAGTTGCTAAAACGAGCAATTGGGCTTTAAAACTTGTTTTGGTGGGGCATTTGACCAACTTTATGTGTTTGTTGCGCAAAAGTACCACACTTGAAATACTTTGGCGCTAAAACACAAAAAGCATATTACAAAGATCAAAAACCAAACTTGCGTTCCATAAGTTGCTAAAACGAGCAATTGGGCTTAAAACTTGTTTTGGTGGGGCATTTGACAAACTTTTGGTGTTTGTTGACCAAAAGTACCACACTTGAGATACTTTTGGCGCTAAAACACAAAAAGCATATTACAAAGATCAAAAACCAAACTTGCGTTCCATAAGTTGCTAAAACGAGCAATTGGGCTTAAAACTTGTTTTGGTGGGGCATTTGACAAACTTTCGTGTTTGTTGCCAAAAGTACCACAGTTGAGATACTTTTGGCGCTAAAACACCAAAAAGCATATTACAAAGATCAAAAACCAAACTTGCGTTCCATAAGTTGCTAAAACGAGCAATTGGGCTTAAAACTTGTTTTGGTGGGGCATTTGACAAACTTTCGGTGTTTGTTGCCCAAAAGTACCACACTTGAGATACTTTTGGCGCTAAAACACAAAAAGGCATATTACAAAGATCAAAAACCAAACTTGCGTTCCATAAGTTGCTAAACGAGCAATTGCGCTTAAAACTTGTTTTGGTGGGGCATTTGACAAACTTTCGGTGTTTGTTGCCCAAAGTACCACAGTTGAGATACTTTTGGCGCTAAAAACAAAAAGCATATTACAAAGATCAAAAACCAAACTTGCGTTCCATAAGTTGCTAAAACGAGCAATTGGGCTTAAAACTTGTTTTGGTGGGGCATTTGACCAACTTTTGGTGTTTGTTGACCAAAGTACCACACTTGAGATACTTTTGGCGCTAAAAACAAAAAAGGCATATTACAAAGATCAAAAACCAAACTTGCGTTCCATAAGTTGCTAAAACGAGCATTGGGCTTAAAACTTGTTTTGGTGGGGCATTTGACAAACTTATGTGTTTGTTGCGCAAAAGTACCACACTTGAGATACTTTTGGCGCTAAAACACCAAAAAGCATATTACAAAGATCAAAAACCAAACTTGCGTTCCATAAGTTGCTAAAACGAGCAATTGGCTTAAAACTTGTTTTGGTGGGGCATTTGACCAACTTTTGTGTTTGTTGACCAAAAGTACCACACTTGAGATACTTTTGGCGCTAAAACACAAAAAAGATATTACAAAGATCAAAAACCAAACTTGCGTTCCATAAGTTGCTAAAACGAGCAATTGGGCTTAAAACTTGTTTTGGTGGGGCATTTGACCAACTTTTGTGTTTGTTGCCAAAAGTACCACACTTGAGATACTTTTGGCGCTAAAACACCAAAAGCATATTACAAAGATCAAAAACCAAACTTGCGTTCCATAAGTTGCTAAAACGAGCAATTGGGCTTAAAACTTGTTTTGGTGGGGCATTTGACAAACTTTCGGTGTTTGTTGCCCAAAAGTACCACACTTGAGATACTTTTGGCGCTAAAACAAAAAAGCATATTACAAAGATCAAAAACAAACTTGCGTTCCATAAGTTGCTAAAACGAGCAATTGCGCTTAAAACTTGTTTTGGTGGGGCATTTGACAAACTTTCGGTGTTTGTTGCCCAAAAGTACCACACTTGAGATACTTTTGGCGCTAAAACACAAAAGCATATTACAAAGATCAAAAACCAAACTTGCGTTCCATAAGTTGCTAAAACGAGCAATTGGGCTTAAAACTTGTTTTGGTGGGGCATTTGACCAACTTTTGGTGTTTGTTGACCAAAAGTACCACACTTGAGATACTTTTGGCGCTAAAACACAAAAAGCATATTACAAAGATCAAAAACCAAACTTGCGTTCCATAAGTTGCTAAAACGAGCAATTGGGCTTAAAACTGTTTTGGTGGGGCATTTGACCAACTTTTATGTGTTTGTTGCCAAAAGTACCACACTTGAGATACTTTTGGCGCTAAAACACAAAAAGCATATTACAAAGATCAAAAACCAAACTTGCGTTCCATAAGTTGCTAAAACGAGCAATTGGGCTTAAAACTTGTTTTGGTGGGGCATTTGACAAACTTTCGGTGTTTGTTGCCCAAAAGTACCACACTTGAGATACTTTTGGCGCTAAAACACAAAAAGCATATTACAAAGATCAAAAAACCAAACTTGCGTTCCATAAGTTGCTAAAACGAGCAATTGCGCTTAAAACTTGTTTTGGTGTGGCATTTGACAAACTTTCGGTGTTTGTTGCCCAAAAGTACCACACTTGAGATACTTTTGGCGCTAAAACACAAAAAGCATATTACAAAGATCAAAAACCAAACTTGCGTTCCATAAGTTGCTAAAACGAGCAATTGGGCTTAAAATTGTTTTGGTGGGCATTTGACCAACTTTTGGTGTTTGTTGACCAAAAGTACCACACTTGAGATACTTTTGGCGCTAAAAACAAAAAAGCATATTACAAAGATCAAAAACCAAACTTGCGTTCCATAAGTTGCTAAAACGAGCACTTGGGCTTAAAACTTGTTTTGGTGGGGCATTTGACCAACTTTATGTGTTTGTTGCCCAAAAGTACCACACTTGAGATACTTTGGCGCTAAAACACCAAAAGTATATTACAAAGATCAAAAACCAAACTTGCGTTCCATAAGTTGCTAAAACGAGCAATTGGGCTTAAAACTTGTTTTGGTGGGGCATTTGACCAAACTTTCGGTGTTTGTTGACCAAAAGTACCACACTTGAGATACTTTTGGCGCTAAAACACAAAAAGCATATTACAAAGATCAAAAACCAAACTTGCGTTCCATAAGTTGCTAAAACGAGCAATTGGGCTTAAAACTTGTTTTGGTGGGGCATTTGACAAACTTTTCGGTGTTTGTTGCCCAAAAGTACCACACTTGAGATACTTTTGGCGCTAAAACACCAAAAGCATATTACAAAGATCAAAAACCAAACTTGCGTTCCATAAGTTGCTAAAACGAGCAATTGGGCTTAAAACTTGTTTTGGTGGGGCATTTGACAAACTTTCGGTGTTTGTTGACCAAAAGTACCACACTTGAGATACTTTTGGCGCTAAAACACAAAAAGCATATTACAAAGATCAAAAACCAAACTTGCGTTCCATAAGTTGCTAAAACGAGCAATTGGGCTTAAAACTTGTTTTGGTGGGGCATTTGACAAACTTTTCGGTGTTTGTTGCCAAAAGTACCACACTTGAGATACTTTTGGCGCTAAAACACAAAAAGGATATTACAAAGATCAAAAACCAAACTTGCGTTCCATAAGTTGCTAAAACGAGCAATTGGGCTTAAAACTTGTTTTGGTGGGGCATTTGACCAACTTTTGGTGTTTGTTGACCAAAAGTACCACACTTGAGATACTTTTGGCGCTAAAACACAAAAAGCATATTACAAAGATCAAAAACCAAACTTGCGTTCCATAAGTTGCTAAAACGAGCAATTGGGCTTAAAACTTGTTTTGGTGGGGCATTTGACCAACTTTTGTGTTTGTTGCCAAAAGTACCACACTTGAGATACTTTTGGCGCTAAAAACCAAAAGCATATTACAAAGATCAAAAACCAAACTTGCGTTCCATAAGTTGCTAAAACGAGCAATTGGGCTTAAAACTTGTTTTGGTGGGGCATTTGACAACTTTCGGTGTTTGTTGACCAAAAGTACCACACTTGAGATACTTTTGGCGCTAAAACACAAAAAGCATATTACAAAGATCAAAAACCAAACTTGCGTTCCATAAGTTGCTAAAACGAGCAATTGGGCTTAAAACTTGTTTTGGTGGGGCATTTGACAAACTTTCGATGTTTGTTGCCCAAAAGTACCACAGTTGAGATACTTTTGGCGCTAAAACACCAAAAGCATATTACAAAGATCAAAAACCAAACTTGCGTTCCATAAGTTGCTAAAACGAGCAATTGGGCTTAAAACTTGTTTTGGTGGGGCATTTGACAAACTTTGGTGTTTGTTGCCCAAAAGTACCACAGTTGAGATACTTTTGGCGCTAAAACACAAAAAGCATATTACAAAGATCAAAAACCAAACTTGCGTTCCATAAGTTGCTAAAACGAGCAATTGGCTTAAAACTTGTTTTGGTGGGGCATTTGACAAACTTTCGGTGTTTGTTGCCCAAAAGTACCACAGTTGAGATACTTTTGGCGCTAAACACAAAAAGTATATTACAAAGATCAAAAACCAAACTTGCGTTCCATAAGTTGCTAAAACGAGCAATTGGGCTTAAAACTTGTTTTGGTGGGGCATTTGACCAACTTTTGGTGTTTGTTGACCAAAAGTACCACACTTGAGATACTTTTGGCGCTAAAACACAAAAAGCATATTACAAAGATCAAAAACCAAACTTGCGTTCCATAAGTTGCTAAAACGAGCACTTGGGCTTAAAACTTGTTTTGGTGGGGCATTTGACCAACTTTATGGTGTTGTTGCGCAAAAGTACCACACTTGAGATACTTTTGGCGCTAAAACACCAAAAGCATATTACAAAGATCAAAAACCAAACTTGCGTTCCATAAGTTGCTAAAACGAGCAATTGGGCTTAAAACTTGTTTTGGTGGGGCATTTGATAAACTTTCGGTGTTTGTTGACCAAAAGTACCACAGTTGAGATACTTTTGGCGCTAAAACACAAAAAGCATATTACAAAGATCAAAAACCAAACTTGCGTTCCATAAGTTGCTAAAACGAGCAATTGGGCTTAAAACTTGTTTTGGTGGGGCATTTGACCAACTTTTGGTGTTTGTTGACCAAAAGTACGACACTTGAGATACTTTTGGCGCTAAAACACAAAAAGCATATTACAAAGATCAAAAACAAACTTGCGTTCCATAAGTTGCTAAAACGAGCACTTGGGCTTAAAACTTGTTTTGGTGGGGCATTTGACCAACTTTATTTGTTTGTTGCGCAAAAGTACCACACTTGAGATACTTTTGGCGCTAAAACACCAAAAGATATTACAAAGATCAAAAACCAAACTTGCGTTCCATAAGTTGCTAAAACGAGCAATTGGGCTTAAAACTTGTTTTGGTGGGGCATTTGACAAACTTTCGTGTTTGTTGCCCAAAAGTACCACAGTTGAGATACTTTTGGCGCTAAAACACAAAAGCATATTACAAAGATCAAAAACCAAACTTGCGTTCCATAAGTTGCTAAAACGAGCAATTGGGCTTAAAACTTGTTTTGGTGTGGCATTTGACAAACTTTCGGTGTTTGTTGCCCAAAAGTACCACACTTGAGATACTTTTGGCGCTAAAACACAAAAAGCATATTACAAAGATCAAAAACCAAACTTGCGTTCCATAAGTTGCTAAAACGAGCAATTGCGCTTAAAACTTGTTTTGGTGGGGCATTTGACAAACTTTCGGTGTTTGTTGCCCAAAAGTACCACACTTGAGATACTTTTGGCGCCTAAAACACAAAAAAAGCATATTACAAAGATCAAAAACCAAACTTGCGTTCCATAAGTTGCTAAAACGAGCAATTGGGCTTAAAACTTGTTTTGGTGGGGCATTTGACCAACTTTCGGTGTTTGTTGCCAAAAGTACCACACTGAGATACTTTTGGCGCTAAACACAAAAAAGCATATTACAAAGATCAAAAACCAAACTTGCGTTCCATAAGTTGCTAAAACGAGCAATTGCGCTTAAAACTTGTTTTGGTGTGGCATTTGACAACTTTCGGTGTTTGTTGCCAAAAGTACCACAGTTGAGATACTTTTGGCGCTAAAACACAAAAAGCATATTACAAAGATCAAAAACCAAACTTGCGTTCCATAAGTTGCTAAAACGAGCAATTGGGCTTAAAACTTGTTTTGGTGGGGCATTTGACCAACTTTGGTGTTTGTTGACCAAAAGTACCACACTTGAGATACTTTTGGCGCTAAAACACAAAAAGCATATTACAAAGATCAAAAACCAAACTTGCGTTCCATAAGTTGCTAAAACGAGCACTTGGGCTTAAAACTTGTTTTGGTGGGGCATTTGACACAACTTTGGTGTTTGTTGCGCAAAAGTACCACACTTGAGATACTTTTGGCGCTAAAACACCAAAAGCATATTACAAAGATCAAAAACCAAACTTGCGTTCCATAAGTTGCTAAAACGAGCAATTGGGCTTAAAACTTGTTTTGGTGGGGCATTTGACAAACTTTCGGGGTTTGTTGACCAAAAGTACGACACTTGAGATACTTTTGGCGCTAAAACACAAAAAGCATATTACAAAGATCAAAAACCAAACTTGCGTTCCATAAGTTGCTAAAACGAGCAATTGGCTTAAAACTTGTTTTGGTGGGGCATTTGACAAACTTTCGGTTTGTTGACCAAAAGTACCACAGTGAGATACTTTTGGCGCTAAAACACACAAAAGCATATTACAAAGATCAAAACCAAACTTGCGTTCCATAAGTTGCTAAAACGAGCATTGGGCTTAAAACTTGTTTTGGTGGGGCATTTGACAACTTTCGGTGTTTGTTGCCCAAAAGTACCACAGTTGAGATACTTTTGGCGCTAAAACACAAAAAGCATATTACAAAGATCAAAAACCAAACTTGCGTTCCATAAGTTGCTAAAACGAGCAATTGGGCTTAAAACTTGTTTTGGTGGGGCATTTGACAAACTTTCGGTGTTTGTTGCCCAAAAGTACCACAGTTGAGATACTTTTGGCGCTAAAACACAAAAAGTATATTACAAAGATCAAAACCAAACTTGCGTTCCATAAGTTGCTAAAACGAGCAATTGGGCTTAAAACTTGTTTTGGTGGGGCATTTGACAACTTTTGGTGTTTGTTGACCAAAAGTACGACACACTTGAGATACTTTTGGCGCTAAAACACAAAAAGCATATTACAAAGATCAAAAACCAAACTTGCGTTCCATAAGTTGCTAAAACGAGCAATTGGGCTTAAAACTTGTTTTGGTGGGGCATTTGACCAACTTTATGTGTTTGTTGCGCAAAAGTACCACACTTGAGATACTTTTGGCGCTAAAACACAAAAAGCATATTACAAAGATCAAAAACCAAACTTGCGTTCCATAAGTTGCCAAAACGAGCAATTGGGCTTAAAACTTGTTTTGGTGGGGCATTTGACAAACTTTCGGTGTTTGTTGCCCAAAAGTACCACAGTTGAGATACTTTTGGCGCTAAAACACAAAAAGCATATTACAAAGATCAAAAACCAAACTTGCGTTCCATAAGTTGCTAAAACGAGCAATTGCGCTTAAAACTTGTTTTGGTGGGGCATTTGACAAACTTTCGGTGTTTGTTGCCCAAAAGTACCACAGTTGAGATACTTTTGGCGCTAAAACACAAAAAGCATATTACAAAGATCAAAAACCAAACTTGTGTTCCATAAGTTGCTAAAACGAGCAATTGGGCTTAAAACTTGTTTTGGTGGGGCATTTGACCAACTTTTGGTGTTTGTTGACCAAAAGTACGACACTTGAGATACTTTTGGCGCTAAAACACAAAAAGCATATTACAAAGATTAAAAACCAAACTTGCGTTCCATAAGTTGCTAAAACGAGCACTTGGGCTTAAAACTTGTTTTGGTGGGGCATTTGACCAACTTTATGTGTTTGTTGCGCAAAAGTACCACACTTGAGATACTTTTGGCGCTAAAACACCAAAAGCATATTACAAAGATCAAAAACCAAACTTGCGTTCCATAAGTTGCTAAAACGAGCAATTGGGCTTAAAACTTGTTTTGGTGGGGCATTTGACAAACTTTCGGTGTTTGTTGCCCAAAAGTACCACAGTTGAGATACTTTTGGCGCTAAAACACAAAAAGCATATTACAAAGATCAAAACCAAACTTGCGTTCCATAAGTTGCTAAAACGAGCAATTGCGCTTAAAACTTGTTTTGGTGTGGCATTTGACAAACTTTCGGTGTTTGTTGCCCAAAAGTACCACAGTTGAGATACTTTTGGCGCTAAAACACAAAAAGCATATTACAAAGATCAAAAACCAAACTTGCGTTCCATAAGTTGCTAAAACGAGCAATTGGGCTTACAACTTGTTTTGGTGGGGCATTTGACCAACTTTTGGTGTTTGTTGACCAAAAGTACGACACTTGAGATACTTTTGGCGCTAAAACACAAAAAGCATATTACAAAGATCAAAAACCAAACTTGCGTTCCATAAGTTGCTAAAACGAGCACTTGGGCTTAAAACTTGTTTTGGTGGGGCATTTGACCAACTTTATGTGTTTGTTGCGCAAAAGTACCACACTTGAAATACTTTTGGCGCTAAAACACCAAAAGCATATTACAAAGATCAAAAACCAAACTTGCGTTCCATAAGTTGCTAAAACGAGCAATTGGGCTTAAAACTTGTTTTGGTGGGGCATTTGACAAACTTTCGGTGTTTGTTGACCAAAAGTACGACACTTGAGATACTTTTGGCGCTAAAACACAAAAAGCATATTACAAAGATCAAAAACCAAACTTGCGTTCCATAAGTTGCTAAAACGAGCAATTGGGCTTAAAACTTGTTTTGGTGGGGCATTTGACAAACTTTCGATGTTTGTTGCCCAAAAGTACCACAGTTGAGATACTTTTGGCGCTAAAACACCAAAAGCATATTACAAAGATCAAAAACCAAACTTGCGTTCCATAAGTTGCTAAAACGAGCAATTGGGCTTAAAACTTGTTTTGGTGGGGCATTTGACAAACTTTCGGTGTTTGTTGCCCAAAAGTACCACAGTTGAGATACTTTTGGCGCTAAAACACAAAATGCATATTACAAAGATCAAAAACCAAATTTGCGTTCCATAAGTTGCTAAAACGAGCAATTGTGCTTAAAACTTGTTTTGGTGGGGCATTTGACAAACTTTCGGTGTTTGTTGCCCAAAAGGACCACAGTTGAGGTACTTTTGGCGCTAAAACACAAAAAGTATATTACAAATATCAAAAACCAAACTTGCGTTCCATAAGTTGCTAAAACGAGCAATTGGGCTTACAACTTGTTTTGGTGGGGCATTTGACCAACTTTTGGTGTTTGTTGACCAAAAGTACGACACTTGAGATACTTTTGGCGCTAAAACACAAAAAGCATATTACAAAGATCAAAAACCAAACTTGCGTTCCATAAGTTGCTAAAACGAGCACTTGGGCTTAAAACTTGTTTTGGTGGGGCATTTGACCAACTTTATGTGTTTGTTGCGCAAAAGTACCACACTTGAGATACTTTTGGCGCTAAAACACCAAAAGCATATTACAAAGATCAAAAACCAAACTTGCGTTCCATAAGTTGCTAAAACGAGCAATTGGGCTTAAAACTTGTTTTGGTGGGGCATTTGACAAACTTTCGGAGTTTGTTGCCCAAAAGTACCACAGTTGAGATACTTTTGGCGCTAAAACACAAAAAGCATATTAAAAAGATCAAAAACCAAACTTGCGTTCCATAAGTTGCTAAAACGAGCAATTGCGCTTAAAACTTGTTTTGGTGGGGCATTTGACAAACTTTCGGTGTTTGTTGCCCAAAAGTACCACAGTTGAGATACTTTTGGCGCTAAAACACAAAAAGCATATTACAAAGATCAAAAACCAAACTTGCGTTCCATAAGTTGCTAAAACGAGCAATTGGGCTTAAAACTTGTTTTGGTGGGGCATTTGACCAACTTTTGGTGTTTGTTGACCAAAAGTACGACACTTGAGATACTTTTGGCGCTAAAACACAAAAAGCATATTACAAAGATCAAAAACCAAACTTGCGTTCCATAAGTTGCTAAAACGAGCACTTGGGCTTAAAACTTGTTTTGGTGGGGCATTTGACCAACTTTATGTGTTTGTTGCGCAAAAGTACCACACTTGAGATACTTTTGGCGCTAAAACACCAAAAGCATATTACAAAGATCAAAAACCAAACTTGCGTTCCATAAGTTGCTAAAACGAGCAATTGGGCTTAAAACTTGTTTTGGTGGGGCATTTGACAAACTTTCGGTGTTTGTTGCCCAAAAGTACCACAGTTGAGATACTTTTGGCGCTAAAACACAAAAAGCATATTACAAAGATCAAAAACCAAACTTGCATTCCATAAGTTGCTAAAACGAGCAATTGCGCTTAAAACTTGTTTTGGTGGGGCATTTAACAAACTTTCGGTGTTTGTTGCCCAAAAGTACCACAGTTGAGATACTTTTGGCGCTAAAACACAAAAAGCATATTACAAAGATCAAAAACCAAACTTGCGTTCCATAAGTTGCTAAAACGAGCAATTGGGCTTAAAACTTGTTTTGGTGGGGCATTTGACCAACTTTTGGTGTTTGTTGACCAAAAGTACGACACTTGAGATACTTTTGGCGCTAAAACACAAAAAGCATATTACAAAGATCAAAAACCAAACTTGTGTTCCATAAGTTACTAAAACGAGCACTTGGGCTTAAAACTTGTTTTGGTGGGGCATTTGACCAACTTTATGTGTTTGTTGCGCAAAAGTACCACAGTTGAGATACTTTTGGCGCTAAAACACCAAAAGCATATTACAAAGATCAAAAACCAAACTTGCGTTCCATAAGTTGGTAAAACGAGCAATTGGGCTTAAAACTTGTTTTGGTGGGGCATTTGACAAACTTTCGGTGTTTGTTGCCCAAAAGTACCACAGTTGAGATACTTTTGGCGCTAAAACACAAAAAGCCTATTACAAAGATCAAAAACCAAACTTGCGTTCCATAAGTTGCTAAAACGAGCAATTGCGCTTAAAACTTGTTTTGGTGGGGCATTTGACAAACTTTCGGTGTTTGTTGCCCAAAAGGACCACAGTTGAGGTACTTTTGGCGCTAAAACACAAAAAGTATATTACAAATATCAAAAACCAAACTTGCGTTCCATAAGTTGCTAAAACGAGCAATTGGGCTTACAACTTGTTTTGGTGGGGCATTTGACCAACTTTTGGTGTTTGTTGACCAAAAGTACGACACTTGAGATACTTTTGGCGCTAAAACACAAAAAGCATATTACAAAGATCAAAAACCAAACTTGCGTTCCATAAGTTGCTAAAACGAGCACTTGGGCTTAAAACTTGTTTTGGTGGGGCATTTGACTAACTTTATGTGTTTGTTGCGCAAAAGTACCACAGTGAGATACTTTTGGCGCTAAAACACCAAAAACATATTACAAAGATCAAAAACCAAACTTGCGTTCCATAAGTTGCTAAAACGAGCAATTGGGCTTAAAACTTGTTTTGGTGGGGCATTTGACAAACTTTCGGTGTTTGTTGCCCAAAAGTACCACAGTTGAGATACTTTTGGCGCTAAAACACAAAAAGCATATTACAAAGATCAAAAACCAAACTTGCGTTCCATAAGTTGCTAAAACGAGCAATTGCGCTTAAAACTTGTTTTGGTGGGGCATTTGACAAACTTTCGGTGTTTGTTGCCCAAAAGTACCACAGTTGAGATACTTTTGGCGCTAAAACACAAAAAGCATATTACAAAGATGGAAAACCAAACTTGCGTTCCATAAGTTGCTAAAACGAGCAATTGGGCTTAAAACTTGTTTTGGTGGGGCATTTGACAAACTTTCGGTGTTTGTTGCCCAAAAGTACCACAGTTGAGATACTTTTGGCGCTAAAACACAAAAAGCATATTACAAAGATCAAAAACCAAACTTGCGTTCCATAAGTTGCTAAAACGAGCAATTGGGCTTACAACTTGTTTTGGTGGGGCATTTGACCAACTTTTGGTGTTTGTTGACCAAAAGTACGACACTTGAGATACTTTTGGCGCTAAAACACAAAAAACATATTACAAAGATCAAAAACCAAACTTGCGTTCCATAAGTTGCTAAAACGAGCACTTGGGCTTAAAACTTGTTTTGGTGGGGCATTTGACCAACTTTATGTGTTTGTTGCGCAAAAGTACCACAGTTGAGATACTTTTGGCGCTAAAACACCAAAAGCATATTACAAAGATCAAAAACCAAACTTGCGTTCCATAATTTGGTAAAACGAGCAATTGGGCTTAAAACTTGTTTTGGTGGGGCATTTGACAAACTTTCGGTGTTTGGTTCCCAAAAGTACCACAGTTGAGATACTTTTGGCGCTAAAACACAAAAAGCCTATTACAAAGATCAAAAACCAAACTTGCGTTCCATAAGTTGCTAAAACGAGCAATTGCGCTTAAAACTTGTTTTGGTGGGGCATTTGACAAACTTTCGGTGTTTGTTGCCCAAAAGGACCACAGTTGAGGTACTTTTGGCGCTAAAACACAAAAAGTATATTACAAATATCAAAAACCAAACTTGCGTTCCATAAGTTGCTAAAACGAGCAATTGGGCTTACAACTTGTTATGGTGGGGCATTTGACCAACTTTTGGTGTTTGTTGACCAAAAGTACGACACTTGAGATACTTTTGGCGCTAAAACACAAAAAGCATATTACAAAGATCAAAAACCAAACTTGCGTTCCATAAGTTGCTAAAACGAGCACTTGGGCTTAAAACTTGTTTTGGTGGGGCATTTGACTAACTTTATGTGTTTGTTGCGCAAAAGTACCACAGTGAGATACTTTTGGCGCTAAAACACCAAAAACATATTACAAAGATCAAAAACCAAACTTGCGTTCCATAAGTTGCTAAAACGAGCACTTGGGCTTAAAACTTGTTTTGGTGGGGCATTTGACCAACTTTATGTGTTTGTTGCGCAAAAGTACCACAGTTGAGATACTTTTGGCGCTAAAACACCAAAAGCATATTACAAAGATCAAAAACCAAACTTGCGTTCCATAAGTTGGTAAAACGAGCAATTGGGCTTAAAACTTGTTTTGGTGGGGCATTTGACAAACTTTCGGTGTTTGGTTCCCAAAAGTACCACAGTTGAGATACTTTTGGCGCTAAAACACAAAAAGCCTATTACAAAGATCAAAAACCAAACTTGCGTTCCATAAGTTGCTAAAACGAGCAATTGCGCTTAAAACTTGTTTTGGTGGGGCATTTGACAAACTTTCGGTGTTTGTTGCCCAAAAGGACCACAGTTGAGGTACTTTTGGCGCTAAAACACAAAAAGTATATTACAAATATCAAAAACCAAACTTGCGTTCCATAAGTTGCTAAAACGAGCAATTGGGCTTACAACTTGTTATGGTGGGGCATTTGACCAACTTTTGGTGTTTGTTGACCAAAAGTACGACACTTGAGATACTTTTGGCGCTAAAACACAAAAAGCATATTACAAAGATCAAAAACCAAACTTGCGTTCCATAAGTTGCTAAAACGAGCACTTGGGCTTAAAACTTGTTTTGGTGGGGCATTTGACTAACTTTATGTGTTTGTTGCGCAAAAGTACCACAGTGAGATACTTTTGGCGCTAAAACACCAAAAACATATTACAAAGATCAAAAACCAAACTTGCGTTCCATAAGTTGCTAAAACGAGCAATTGGGCTTAAAACTTGTTTTGGTGGGGCATTTGACAAACTTTCGGTGTTTGTTGCCCAAAAGTACCACAGTTGAGATACTTTTGGCGCTAAAACACAAAAAGCATATTACAAAGATCAAAAACCAAACTTGCGTTCCATAAGTTGCTAAAACGAGCAATTGCGCTTAAAACTTGTTTTGGTGGGGCATTTGACAAACTTTCGGTGTTTGTTGCCCAAAAGTACCACAGTTGAGATACTTTTGGCGCTAAAACACAAAAAGCATATTACAAAGATGGAAAACCAAACTTGCGTTCCATAAGTTGCTAAAACAAGCAATTGGGCTTAAAACTTGTTTTGGTGGGGCATTTGACAAACTTTCGGTGTTTGTTGCCCAAAAGTACCACAGTTGAGATACTTTTGGCGCTAAAACACAAAAAGCATATTACAAAGATCAAAAACCAAACTTGCGTTCCATAAGTTGCTAAAACGAGCAATTGGGCTTACAACTTGTTTTGGTGGGGCATTTGACCAACTTTTGGTGTTTGTTGACCAAAAGTACGACACTTGAGATACTTTTGGCGCTAAAACACAAAAAACATATTACAAAGATCAAAAACCAAACTTGCGTTCCATAAGTTGCTAAAACGAGCACTTGGGCTTAAAACTTGTTTTGGTGGGGCATTTGACCAACTTTATGTGTTTGTTGCGCAAAAGTACCACAGTTGAGATACTTTTGGCGCTAAAACACCAAAAGCATATTACAAAGATCAAAAACCAAACTTGCGTTCCATAAGTTGGTAAAACGAGCAATTGGGCTTAAAACTTGTTTTGGTGGGGCATTTGACAAACTTTCGGTGTTTGGTTCCCAAAAGTACCACAGTTGAGATACTTTTGGCGCTAAAACACAAAAAGCCTATTACAAAGATCAAAAACCAAACTTGCGTTCCATAAGTTGCTAAAACGAGCAATTGCGCTTAAAACTTGTTTTGGTGGGGCATTTGACAAACTTTCGGTGTTTGTTGCCCAAAAGGACCACAGTTGAGGTACTTTTGGCGCTAAAACACAAAAAGTATATTACAAATATCAAAAACCAAACTTGCGTTCCATAAGTTGCTAAAACGAGCAATTGGGCTTACAACTTGTTATGGTGGGGCATTTGACCAACTTTTGGTGTTTGTTGACCAAAAGTACGACACTTGAGATACTTTTGGCGCTAAAACACAAAAAGCATATTACAAAGATCAAAAACCAAACTTGTGTTCCATAAGTTGCTAAAACGAGCACTTGGGCTTAAAACTTGTTTTGGTGGGGCATTTGACCAACTTTATGTGTTTGTTGCGCAAAAGTACCACACTTGAGATACTTTTGGCGCTAAAACACCAAAAGCATATTACAAAGATCAAAAACCAAACTTGCGTTCCATAAGTTGCTAAAACGAGCAATTGGGCTTAAAACTTGTTTTGGTGGGGCATTTGACAAACTTTCGGTGTTTGTTGCCCAAAAGTACCACAGTTGAGATACTTTTGGCGCTAAAACACAAAAAGCATATTACAAAGATCAAAAACCAAACTTGCGTTCCATAAGTTGCTAAAACGAGCAATTGCGCTTAAAACTTGTTTTGGTGGGGCATTTGACAAAATTTCGGTGTTTGTTGCCCAAAAGTACCACAGTTGAGATACTTTTGGCGCTAAAACACAAAAAGCATATTACAAAGATCAAAAACCAAACTTGCGTTCCATAAGTTGCTAAAACGAGCAATTGGGCTTACAACTTGTTTTGGTGGGGCATTTGACCAACTTTTGGTGTTTGTTGACCAAAAGTACGACACTTGAGATACTTTTGGCGCTAAAACACAAAAAGCATATTACAAAGATCAAAAACCAAACTTGCGTTCCATAAGTTGCTAAAACGAGCACTTGGGCTTAAAACTTGTTTTGGTGGGGCATTTGACCAACTTTATGTGTTTGTTGCGCAAAAGTACCACAGTGAGATACTTTTGGCGCTAAAACACCAAAAGCATATTACAAAGATCAAAAACCAAACTTGCGTTCCATAAGTTGCTAAAACGAGCAATTGGGCTTAAAACTTGTTTTGGTGGGGCATTTGACAAACTTTCGGTGTTTGTTGCCCAAAAGTACCACAATTGAGATACTTTTGGCGCTAAAACACAAAAAGCATATTACAAAGATCAAAAACCAAACTTGTGTTCCATAAGTTGCTAAAACGAGCAATTGCGCTTAAAACTTGTTTTGGTGGGGCATTTGACAAACTTTCGGTGTTTGTTGCCCAAAAGTACCACAGTTGAGATACTTTTGGCGCTAAAACACAAAAAGCATATTACAAAGATGGAAAACCAAACTTGCGTTCCATAAGTTGCTAAAACGAGCAATTGGGCTTAAAACTTGTTTTGGTGGGGCATTTGACCAACTTTATGTGTTTGTTGCGCAAAAGTACCACAGTTGAGATACTTTTGGCGCTAAAACACCAAAAGCATATTACAAAGATCAAAAACCAAACTTGCGTTCCATAAGTTGGTAAAACGAGCAATTGGGCTTAAAACTTGTTTTGGTGGGGCATTTGACAAACTTTCGGTGTTTGTTGCCCAAAAGTACCACAGTTGAGATACTTTTGGCGCTAAAACACAAAAAGCATATTACAAAGATCAAAAACCAAACTTGCGTTCCATAAGTTGCTAAAACGAGCAATTGCGCTTAAAACTTGTTTTGGTGGGGCATTTGACAAAATTTCGGTGTTTGTTGCCCAAAAGTACCACAGTTGAGATACTTTTGGCGCTAAAACACAAAAAGCATATTACAAAGATCAAAAACCAAACTTGCGTTCCATAAGTTGCTAAAACGAGCAATTGGGCTTACAACTTGTTTTGGTGGGGCATTTGACCAACTTTTGGTGTTTGTTGACCAAAAGTACGACACTTGAGATACTTTTGGCGCTAAAACACAAAAAGCATATTACAAAGATCAAAAACCAAACTTCCGTTCCATAAGTTGCTAAAACGAGCACTTGGGCTTAAAACTTGTTTTGGTGGGGCATTTGACTAACTTTATGTGTTTGTTGCGCAAAAGTACCACAGTGAGATACTTTTGGCGCTAAAACACCAAAAACATATTACAAAGATCAAAAACCAAACTTGCGTTCCATAAGTTGCTAAAACGAGCAATTGGGCTTAAAACTTGTTTTGGTGGGGCATTTGACAAACTTTCGGTGTTTGTTGCCCAAAAGTACCACAGTTGAGATACTTTTGGCGCTAAAACACAAAAAGCATATTACAAAGATCAAAAACCAAACTTGTGTTCCATAAGTTGCTAAAACGAGCAATTGCGCTTAAAACTTGTTTTGGTGGGGCATTTGACAAACTTTCGGTGTTTGTTGCCCAAAAGTACCACAGTTGAGATACTTTTGGCGCTAAAACACAAAAAGCATATTACAAAGATGGAAAACCAAACTTGCGTTCCATAAGTTGCTAAAACGAGCAATTGGGCTTAAAACTTGTTTTGGTGGGGCATTTGACAAACTTTCGGTGTTTGTTGCCCAAAAGTACCACAGTTGAGATACTTTTGGCGCTAAAACACAAAAAGCATATTACAAAGATCAAAAACCAAACTTGCGTTCCATAAGTTGCTAAAACGAGCAATTGGGCTTACAACTTGTTTTGGTGGGGCATTTGACCAACTTTTGGTGTTTGTTGACCAAAAGTACGACACTTGAGATACTTTTGGCGCTAAAACACAAAAAACATATTACAAAGATCAAAAACCAAACTTGCGTTCCATAAGTTGCTAAAACGAGCACTTGGGCTTAAAACTTGTTTTGGTGGGGCATTTGACCAACTTTATGTGTTTGTTGCGCAAAAGTACCACAGTTGAGATACTTTTGGCGCTAAAACACCAAAAGCATATTACAAAGATCAAAAACCAAACTTGCGTTCCATAAGTTGGTAAAACGAGCAATTGGGCTTAAAACTTGTTTTGGTGGGGCATTTGACAAACTTTCGGTGTTTGGTTCCCAAAAGTACCACAGTTGAGATACTTTTGGCGCTAAAACACAAAAAGCATATTACAAAGATCAAAAACCAAACTTGCGTTCCATAAGTTGCTAAAACGAGCAATTGCGCTTAAAACTTGTTTTGGTGGGGCATTTGACAAACTTTCGGTGTTTGTTGCCCAAAAGGACCACAGTTGAGGTACTTTTGGCGCTAAAACACAAAAAGTATATTACAAATATCAAAAACCAAACTTGCGTTCCATAAGTTGCTAAAACGAGCAATTGGGCTTACAACTTGTTATGGTGGGGCATTTGACCAACTTTTGGTGTTTGTTGACCAAAAGTACGACACTTGAGATACTTTTGGCGCTAAAACACAAAAAGCATATTACAAAGATCAAAAACCAAACTTGCGTTCCATAAGTTGCTAAAACGAGCACTTGGGCTTAAAACTTGTTTTGGTGGGGCATTTGACCAACTTTATGTGTTTGTTGCGCAAAAGTACCACACTTGAGATACTTTTGGCGCTAAAACACCAAAAGCATATTACAAAGATCAAAAACCAAACTTGCGTTCCATAAGTTGCTAAAACGAGCAATTGGGCTTAAAACTTGTTTTGGTGGGGCATTTGACAAACTTTCGGTGTTTGTTGCCCAAAAGTACCACAGTTGAGATACTTTTGGCGCTAAAACACAAAAAGCATATTACAAAGATCAAAAACCAAACTTGCGTTCCATAAGTTGCTAAAACGAGCAATTGCGCTTAAAACTTGTTTTGGTGGGGCATTTGACAAAATTTCGGTGTTTGTTGCCCAAAAGTACCACAGTTGAGATACTTTTGGCGCTAAAACACAAAAAGCATATTACAAAGATCAAAAACCAAACTTGCGTTCCATAAGTTGCTAAAACGAGCAATTGGGCTTACAACTTGTTTTGGTGGGGCATTTGACCAACTTTTGGTGTTTGTTGACCAAAAGTACGACACTTGAGATACTTTTGGCGCTAAAACACAAAAAGCATATTACAAAGATCAAAAACCAAACTTGCGTTCCATAAGTTGCTAAAACGAGCACTTGGGCTTAAAACTTGTTTTGGTGGGGCATTTGACCAACTTTATGTGTTTGTTGCGCAAAAGTACCACAGTGAGATACTTTTGGCGCTAAAACACCAAAAGCATATTACAAAGATCAAAAACCAAACTTGCGTTCCATAAGTTGCTAAAACGAGCAATTGGGCTTAAAACTTGTTTTGGTGGGGCATTTGACAAACTTTCGGTGTTTGTTGCCCAAAAGTACCACAGTTGAGATACTTTTGGCGCTAAAACACAAAAAGCATATTACAAAGATGGAAAACCAAACTTGCGTTCCATAAGTTGCTAAAACGAGCAATTGGGCTTAAAACTTGTTTTGGTGGGGCATTTGACAAACTTTCGGTGTTTGTTGCCCAAAAGTACCACAGTTGAGATACTTTTGGCGCTAAAACACAAAAAGCATATTACAAAGATCAAAAACCAAACTTGCGTTCCATAAGTTGCTAAAACGAGCAATTGCGCTTAAAACTTGTTTTGGTGGGGCATTTGACAAACTTTCGGTGTTTGTTGCCCAAAAGTACCACAGTTGAGATACTTTTGGCGCTAAAACACAAAAAGCATATTACAAAGATCAAAAACCAAACTTGCGTTCCATAAGTTGCTAAAACGAGCATTTGGGCTTACAACTTGTTTTGGTGGGGCATTTGACCAACTTTTGGTGTTTGTTGACCAAAAGTACGACACTTGAGATACTTTTGGCGCTAAAACACAAAAAACATATTACAAAGATCAAAAACCAAACTTGCGTTCCATAAGTTGCTAAAACGAGCACTTAGGCTTAAAACTTGTTTTGGTGGGGCATTTGACCAACTTTATGTGTTTGTTGCGCAAAAGTACCACAGTTGAGATACTTTTGGCGCTAAAACACCAAAAGCATATTACAAAGATCAAAAACCAAACTTGCGTTCCATAAGTTGGTAAAACGAGCAATTGGGCTTAAAACTTGTTTTGGTGGGGCATTTGACAAACTTTCGGTGTTTGGTTCCCAAAAGTACCACAGTTGAGATACTTTTGGCGCTAAAACACAAAAAGCATATTACAAAGATCAAAAACCAAACTTGCGTTCCATAAGTTGCTAAAACGAGCAATTGCGCTTAAAACTTGTTTTGGTGGGGCATTTGACAAACTTTCGGTGTTTGTTGCCCAAAAGTACCACAGTTGAGATACTTTTGGCGCTAAAACACAAAAAGCATATTACAAAGATCAAAAACCAAGCTTGCGTTCCATAAGTTGCTAAAACGAGCAATTGGACTTAAAACTTGTTTTGGTGGGGCATTTGACAAACTTTTGGTGTTTGTTGACCAAAAGTACGACACTTGAGATACTTTTGGCGCTAAAACACAAAAAGCATATTACAAAGATCAAAGACCAAACTTGCGTTCCATAAGTTGCTAAAACGAGCAATTGGGCTTAAAACTTGTTTTGGTGGGGCATTTGACAAACTTTCGGTGTTTGTTGTCCAAAAGTACCACAGTTGAGATACTTTTGGCGCTAAAACACAAAAAGCATATTACAAAGATCAAAAACCAAACTTGCGTTCCATAAGTTGCTAAAACGAGCAATTGAGCTTAAAACTTGTTTTGGTGGGGCATTTGACAAACTTTCGGTGTTTGTTGCCCAAAAGTACCACAGTTGAGATACTTTTGGCGCTAAAACACAAAAAGCATATTACAAAGATGGAAAACCAAACTTGCGTTCCATAAGTTGCTAAAACGAGCAATTGGGCTTACAACTTGTTTTGGTGGGGCATTTGACCAACTTTTGGTGTTTGTTGACCAAAAGTACGACACTTGAGATACTTTTGGCGCTAAAACACAAAAAGCATATTACAAAGATCAAAAACCAAACTTGCGTTCCATAAGTTGCTAAAACGAGCAATTGGGCTTAAAACTTGTTTTGGTGGGGCATTTGACAAACTTTCGATGTTTGTTGCCCAAAAGTACCACAGTTGAGATACTTTTGGCGCTAAAACACAAAAAGCATAATACAAAGATCAAAAACCAAACTTGCGTTCCATAAGTTGCTAAAACGAGCAGTTGCACTTAAAACTTGTTTTGGTGGGGCATTTAACAAACTTTCGGTGTTTGTTGCCCAAAAGTACCACAGTTGAGATACTTTTGGCGCTAAAACACAAAAAGCATATTACAAAGATCAAAAACCAAACTTGCGTTCCATAAGTTGCTAAAACGAGCAATTGGGCTTACAACTTGTTTTGGTGGGGCATTTGACCAACTTTTGGTGTTTGTTGACCAAAAGTACGACACTTGAGATACTTTTGGCGCTAAAACACAAAAAGCATATTACAAAGATCAAAAACCAAACTTGTGTTCCATAAGTTGCTAAAACGAGCAATTGCGCTTAAAACTTGTTTTGGTGGGGCATTTGACAAACTTTCGGTGTTTGTTGCCCAAAAGTACCACAGTTGAGATACTTTTGGCGCTAAAACACAAAAAGCATATTACAAAGATGGAAAACCAAACTTGCGTTCCATAAGTTGCTAAAACGAGCAATTGGGCTTAAAACTTGTTTTGGTGGGGCATTTGACAAACTTTCGGTGTTTGTTGCCCAAAAGTACCACAGTTGAGATACTTTTGGCGCTAAAACACAAAAAGCATATTACAAAGATCAAAAACCAAACTTGCGTTCCATAAGTTGCTAAAACGAGCAATTGCGCTTAAAACTTGTTTTGGTGGGGCATTTGACAAACTTTCGGTGTTTGTTGCCCAAAAGTACCACAGTTGAGATACTTTTGGCGCTAAAACACAAAAAGCATATTACAAAGATCAAAAACCAAACTTGCGTTCCATAAGTTGCTAAAACGAGCAATTGGGCTTACAACTTGTTTTGGTGGGGCATTTGACCAACTTTTGGTGTTTGTTGACCAAAAGTACGACACTTGAGATACTTTTGGCGCTAAAACACAAAAAACATATTACAAAGATCAAAAACCAAACTTGCGTTCCATAAGTTGCTAAAACGAGCACTTAGGCTTAAAACTTGTTTTGGTGGGGCATTTGACCAACTTTATGTGTTTGTTGCGCAAAAGTACCACAGTTGAGATACTTTTGGCGCTAAAACACCAAAAGCATATTACAAAGATCAAAAACCAAACTTGCGTTCCATAAGTTGGTAAAACGAGCAATTGGGCTTAAAACTTGTTTTGGTGGGGCATTTGACAAACTTTCGGTGTTTGGTTCCCAAAAGTACCACAGTTGAGATACTTTTGGCGCTAAAACACAAAAAGCATATTACAAAGATCAAAAACCAAACTTGCGTTCCATAAGTTGCTAAAACGAGCAATTGCGCTTAAAACTTGTTTTGGTGGGGCATTTGACAAACTTTCGGTGTTTGTTGCCCAAAAGTACCACAGTTGAGATACTTTTGGCGCTAAAACACAAAAAGCATATTACAAAGATCAAAAACCAAGCTTGCGTTCCATAAGTTGCTAAAACGAGCAATTGGACTTAAAACTTGTTTTGGTGGGGCATTTGACAAACTTTTGGTGTTTGTTGACCAAAAGTACGACACTTGAGATACTTTTGGCGCTAAAACACAAAAAGCATATTACAAAGATCAAAGACCAAACTTGCGTTCCATAAGTTGCTAAAACGAGCAATTGGGCTTAAAACTTGTTTTGGTGGGGCATTTGACAAACTTTCGGTGTTTGTTGTCCAAAAGTACCACAGTTGAGATACTTTTGGCGCTAAAACACAAAAAGCATATTACAAAGATCAAAAACCAAACTTGCGTTCCATAAGTTGCTAAAACGAGCAATTGAGCTTAAAACTTGTTTTGGTGGGGCATTTGACAAACTTTCGGTGTTTGTTGCCCAAAAGTACCACAGTTGAGATACTTTTGGCGCTAAAACACAAAAAGCATATTACAAAGATGGAAAACCAAACTTGCGTTCCATAAGTTGCTAAAACGAGCAATTGGGCTTACAACTTGTTTTGGTGGGGCATTTGACCAACTTTTGGTGTTTGTTGACCAAAAGTACGACACTTGAGATACTTTTGGCGCTAAAACACAAAAAGCATATTACAAAGATCAAAAACCAAACTTGCGTTCCATAAGTTGCTAAAACGAGCAATTGGGCTTAAAACTTGTTTTGGTGGGGCATTTGACAAACTTTCGATGTTTGTTGCCCAAAAGTACCACAGTTGAGATACTTTTGGCGCTAAAACACAAAAAGCATAATACAAAGATCAAAAACCAAACTTGCGTTCCATAAGTTGCTAAAACGAGCAGTTGCACTTAAAACTTGTTTTGGTGGGGCATTTAACAAACTTTCGGTGTTTGTTGCCCAAAAGTACCACAGTTGAGATACTTTTGGCGCTAAAACACAAAAAGCATATTACAAAGATCAAAAACCAAACTTGCGTTCCATAAGTTGCTAAAACGAGCAATTGGGCTTACAACTTGTTTTGGTGGGGCATTTGACCAACTTTTGGTGTTTGTTGACCAAAAGTACGACACTTGAGATACTTTTGGCGCTAAAACACAAAAAGCATATTACAAAGATCAAAAACCAAACTTGCGTTCCATAAGTTGCTAAAACGAGCACTTGGGCTTAAAACTTGTTTTGGTGGGGCATTTGACCAACTTTATGTGTTTGTTGCGCAAAAGTACCACAGTTGAGATACTTTTGGCGCTAAAACACCAAAAGCATATTACAAAGATCAAAAACCAAACTTGCGTTCCATAAGTTGCTAAAACGAGCAATTGGGCTTAAAACTTGTTTTGGTGGGGCATTTGACAAACTTTCGGTGTTTGTTGTCCAAAAGTACCACAGTTGAGATACTTTTGGCGCTAAAACACAAAAAGCATATTACAAAGATCAAAAACCAAACTTGCGTTCCATAAGTTGCTAAAACGAGCAATTGGGCTTACAACTTGTTTTGGTGGGGCATTTGACCAACTTTTGGTGTTTGTTGACCAAAAGTACGACACTTGAGATACTTTTGGCGCTAAAACACAAAAAGCATATTACAAAGATCAAAAACCAAACTTGCGTTCCATAAGTTGCTAAAACGAGCACTTGGGCTTAAAACTTGTTTTGGTGGGGCATTTGACCAACTTTATGTGTTTGTTGCGCAAAAGTACCACAGTTGAGATACTTTTGGCGCTAAAACACCAAAAGCATATTACAAAGATCAAAAACCAAACTTGCGTTCCATAAGTTGCTAAAACGAGCAATTGGGCTTAAAACTTGTTTTGGTGGGGCATTTGACAAACTTTCGGTGTTTGTTGTCCAAAAGTACCACAGTTGAGATACTTTTGGCGCTAAAACACAAAAAGCATATTACAAAGATCAAAAACCAAACTTGCGTTCCATAAGTTGCTAAAACGAGCAATTGCGCTTAAAACTTGTTTTGGTGGGGCATTTGACAAACTTTCGGTGTTTGTTGCCCAAAAGTACCACAGTTGAGATACTTTTGGCGCTAAAACACAAAAAGCATATTACAAAGATGGAAAACCAAACTTGCGTTCCATAAGTTGCTAAAACGAGCAATTGGGCTTACAACTTGTTTTGGTGGGGCATTTGACCAACTTTATGTGTTTGTTGCGCAAAAGTACGACACTTGAGATACTTTTGGCGCTAAAACACCAAAAGCATATTACAAAGATCAAAAACCAAACTTGCGTTCCATAAGTTGCTAAAACGAGCAATTGGGCTTAAAACTTGTTTTGGTGGGGCATTTGACAAACTTTCGATGTTTGTTGCCCAAAAGTACCACAGTTGAGATACTTTTGGCGCTAAAACACAAAAAGCATAATACAAAGATCAAAAACCAAACTTGCGTTCCATAAGTTGCTAAAACGAGCAGTTGCACTTAAAACTTGTTTTGGTGGGGCATTTAACAAACTTTCGGTGTTTGTTGCCCAAAAGTACGACAGTTGAGATACTTTTGGCGCTAAAACACAAAAAGCATATTACAAAGATCAAAAACCAAACTTGCGTTCCATAAGTTGCTAAAACCAGCAACTGGGCTTAAAACTTGTTTTGGTTGGGCATTTGACAAACTTTTAGTGTTTGTTGCCCAAAAGTACCACAGTTGAGATACTTTTGGCGCTAAAACACAAAAAGCATATTACAAAGATCAAAAACCAAACTTGCGTTCCATAAGTTGCTAAAACGAGCAGTTGCACTTAAAACTTGTTTTGGTGGGGCATTTAACAAACTTTCGGTGTTTGTTGCCCAAAAGTACCACAGTTGAGATACTTTTGGCGCTAAAACACAAAAAGCATATTACAAAGATCAAAAACCAAACTTGCGTTCCATAAGTTGCTAAAACGAGCAATTGGGCTTACAACTTGTTTTGGTGGGGCATTTGACCAACTTTTGGTGTTTGTTGACCAAAAGTACGACACTTGAGATACTTTTGGCGCTAAAACACAAAAAGCATATTACAAAGATCAAAAACCAAACTTGCGTTCCATAAGTTGCTAAAACGAGCACTTGGGCTTAAAACTTGTTTTGGTGGGGCATTTGACCAACTTTATGTGTTTGTTGCGCAAAAGTACCACAGTTCAGATACTTTTGGCGCTAAAACACCAAAAGCATATTACAAAGATCAAAAACCAAACTTGCATTCCATAAGTTGCTAAAACGAGCAATTGCGCTTAAAACTTGTTTTGGTGGGGCATTTGACAAACTTTCGGTGTTTGTTGCCCAAAAGTACGACAGTTGAGATACTTTTGGCGCTAAAACACAAAAAGCATATTACAAAGATCAAAAACCAAACTTGCGTTCCATAAGTTGCTAAAACCAGCAACTGGGCTTAAAACTTGTTTTGGTGGGGCATTTGACAAACTTTTAGTGTTTGTTGCCCAAAAGTACCACAGTTGAGATACTTTTGGCGCTAAAACACAAAAAGCATATTACAAAGATCAAAAACCAAACTTGCGTTCCATAAGTTGCTAAAACGAGCAGTTGCACTTAAAACTTGTTTTGGTGGGGCATTTAACAAACTTTCGGTGTTTGTTGCCCAAAAGTACCACAGTTGAGATACTTTTGGCGCTAAAACACAAAAAGCATATTACAAAGATCAAAAACCAAACTTGCGTTCCATAAGTTGCTAAAACGAGCAATTGGGCTTACAACTTGTTTTGGTGGGGCATTTGACCAACTTTTGGTGTTTGTTGACCAAAAGTACGACACTTGAGATACTTTTGGCGCTAAAACACAAAAAGCATATTACAAAGATCAAAAACCAAACTTGCGTTCCATAAGTTGCTAAAACGAGCACTTGGGCTTAAAACTTGTTTTGGTGGGGCATTTGACCAACTTTATGTGTTTGTTGCGCAAAAGTACCACAGTTGAGATACTTTTGGCGCTAAAACACCAAAAGCATATTACAAAGATCAAAAACCAAACTTGCGTTCCATAAGTTGCTAAAACGAGCAATTGCGCTTAAAACTTGTTTTGGTGGGGCATTTGACAAACTTTCGGTGTTTGTTGCCCAAAAGTACCACAGTTGAGATACTTTTGGCGCTAAAACACAAAAAGCATATTACAAAGATCAAAAACCAAACTTGCGTTCCATAAGTTGCTAAAACGAGCAATTGGACTTAAAACTTGTTTTGGTGGGGCATTTGACAAACTTTTAGTGTTTGTTGCCCAAAAGTACCACAGTTGAGATACTTTTGGCGCAAAAACACAAAAAGCATATTACAAAGATCAAAAACCAAACTTGCGTTCCATAAGTTGCTAAAACGAGCAATTGGGCTTAAAACTTGTTTTGGTGGGGCATTTGACAAACTTTCGGTGTTTGTTGCCCAAAAGTACCACAGTTGAGATACTTTTGGCTCTAAAACACAAAAAGCATATTACAAAGATCAAAAACCAAACTTGCGTTCCATAAGTTGCTAAAACGAGCAATTGCGCTTAAAACTTGTTTTGGTGGGGCATTTGACAAACTTTCGGTGTTTGTTGCCCAAAAGTACCACAGTTGAGATACTTTTGGCGCTAAAACACAAAAAGCATATTACAAAGATCAAAAACCAAACTTGCGTTCCATAAGTTGCTAAAACGAGCAATTGGGCTTAAAACTTGTTTTGGTGGGGCATTTGACCAACTTTTGGTGTTTGTTGACCAAAAGTACCACACTAGTGATACTTTTGGAGCAAAAACACAAAAAGCATATTACAAAGATCAAAAACCAAACTTGCGTTCCATAAGTTGCTAAAACGAGCAATTGGGCTTAAAACTTGTTTTGGTGGGGCATTTGACAAACTTTTAGTGTTTGTTGCCCAAAAGTACCACACTTGAGATACTTTTGGCGCTAAAACACAAAAAGCATATTACAAAGATCAAAAACCAAACTTGCGTTCCATAAGTTGCTAAAACGAGCAATTGGGCTTAAAACTTGTTTTGGTGGGGCATTTGACCAACTTTTAGTGTTTGTTGCCCAAAAGTACCACACTTGAGATACTTTTGGCGCTAAAACACAAAAAGCATATTACAAAGATCAAAAACCAAACTTGCGTTCCACAAGTTGCTAAAACGAGCAATTGGGCTTAAAACTTGTTTTGGTGGGGCATTTGACCAACTTTTCGTGTTTGTTGACCAAAAGTACCACACTTGAGATACTTTTGGCGCTAAAACACAAAAAGCATATTACAAAGATCAAAAACCAAACTTGCGTTCCATAAGTTGCTAAAACGAGCAATTGCGCTTAAAACTTGTTTTGGTGGGGCATTTGACAAACTTTCGGTGTTTGTTGCCCAAAAGTACCACAGTTGAGATACTTTTGGCGCTAAAACACAAAAAGCATATTACAAAGATGGAAAACCAAACTTGCGTTCCATAAGTTGCTAAAACGAGCAATTGGGCTTACAACTTGTTTTGGTGGGGCATTTGACCAACTTTATGTGTTTGTTGCGCAAAATTACGACACTTGAGATACTTTTGGCGCTAAAACACCAAAAGCATATTACAAAGATCAAAAACCAAACTTGCGTTCCATAAGTTGCTAAAACGAGCAATTGGGCTTAAAACTTGTTTTGGTGGGGCATTTGACAAACTTTCGATGTTTGTTGCCCAAAAGTACCACAGTTGAGATACTTTTGGCGCTAAAACACAAAAAGCATAATACAAAGATCAAAAACCAAACTTGCGTTCCATAAGTTGCTAAAACGAGCAGTTGCACTTAAAACTTGTTTTGGTGGGGCATTTAACAAACTTTCGGTGTTTGTTGCCCAAAAGTACGACAGTTGAGATACTTTTGGCGCTAAAACACAAAAAGCATATTACAAAGATCAAAAACCAAACTTGCGTTCCATAAGTTGCTAAAACGAGCAATTGGGCTTAAAACTTGTTTTGGTGGGGCATTTGACAAACTTTTAGTGTTTGTTGCCCAAAAGTACCACAGTTGAGATACTTTTGGCGCTAAAACACAAAAAGCATATTACAAAGATCAAAAACCAAACTTGCGTTCCATAAGTTGCTAAAACGAGCAGTTGCACTTAAAACTTGTTTTGGTGGGGCATTTAACAAACTTTCGGTGTTTGTTGCCCAAAAGTACCACAGTTGAGATACTTTTGGCGCTAAAACACAAAAAGCATATTACAAAGATCAAAAACCAAACTTGCGTTCCATAAGTTGCTAAAACGAGCAATTGCGCTTAAAACTTGTTTTGGTGGGGCATTTGACAAACTTTCGGTGTTTGTTGCCCAAAAGTACCACAGTTGAGATACTTTTGGCGCTAAAACACAAAAAGCATATTACAAAGATGGAAAACCAAACTTGCGTTCCATAAGTTGCTAAAACGAGCAATTGGGCTTACAACTTGTTTTGGTGGGGCATTTGACCAACTTTATGTGTTTGTTGCGCAAAAGTACGACACTTGAGATACTTTTGGCGCTAAAACACCAAAAGCATATTACAAAGATCAAAAACCAAACTTGCGTTCCATAAGTTGCTAAAACGAGCAATTGGGCTTAAAACTTGTTTTGGTGGGGCATTTGACAAACTTTCGATGTTTGTTGCCCAAAAGTACCACAGTTGAGATACTTTTGGCGCTAAAACACAAAAAGCATAATACAAAGATCAAAAACCAAACTTGCGTTCCATAAGTTGCTAAAACGAGCAGTTGCACTTAAAACTTGTTTTGGTGGGGCATTTAACAAACTTTCGGTGTTTGTTGCCCAAAAGTACGACAGTTGAGATACTTTTGGCGCTAAAACACAAAAAGCATATTACAAAGATCAAAAACCAAACTTGCGTTCCATAAGTTGCTAAAACGAGCAATTGGGCTTAAAACTTGTTTTGGTGGGGCATTTGACAAACTTTTAGTGTTTGTTGCCCAAAAGTACCACAGTTGAGATACTTTTGGCGCTAAAACACAAAAAGCATATTACAAAGATCAAAAACCAAACTTGCGTTCCATAAGTTGCTAAAACGAGCAGTTGCACTTAAAACTTGTTTTGGTGGGGCATTTAACAAACTTTCGGTGTTTGTTGCCCAAAAGAACCACAGTTGAGATACTTTTGGCGCTAAAACACAAAAAGTATATTACAAAGATCAAAAACCAAACTTGCGTTCCATAAGTTGCTAAAACGAGCAATTGGGCTTACAACTTGTTTTGGTGGGGCATTTGACCAACTTTTGGTGTTTGTTGACCAAAAGTACGACACTTGAGATACTTTTGGCGCTAAAACACAAAAAGCATATTACAAAGATCAAAAACCAAACTTGCGTTCCATAAGTTGCTAAAACGAGCACTTGAGCTTAAAACTTGTTTTGGTGGGGCATTTGACCAACTTTATGTGTTTGTTGCGCAAAAGTACCACAGTTGAGATACTTTTGGCGCTAAAACACCAAAAGCATATTACAAAGATCAAAAACCAAACTTGCGTTCCATAAGTTGCTAAAACGAGCAATTGCGCTTAAAACTTGTTTTGGTGGGGCATTTGACAAACTTTCGGTGTTTGTTGCCCAAAAGTACCACAGTTGAGATACTTTTGGCGCTAAAACACAAAAAGCATATTACAAAGATCAAAAACCAAACTTGCGTTCCATAAGTTGTTAAAACGAGCAATTGGACTTAAAACTTGTTTTGGTGGGGCATTTGACAAACTTTTAGTGTTTGTTGCCCAAAAGTACCACAGTTGAGATACTTTTGGCGCAAAAACACAAAAAGCATATTACAAAGATCAAAAACCAAACTTGCGTTCCATAAGTTGCTAAAACGAGCAATTGCGCTTAAAACTTGTTTTGGTGGGGCATTTGACAAACTTTCGGTGTTTGTTGCCCAAAAGTACCACAGTTGAGATACTTTTGGCGCTAAAACACAAAAAGCATATTACAAAGATCAAAAACCAAACTTGCGTTCCATAAGTTGCTAAAACGAGCAATTGCGCTTAAAACTTGTTTTGGTGGGGCATTTGACAAACTTTCGGTGTTTGTTGCCCAAAAGTACCACAGTTGAGATACTTTTGGCGCTAAAACACAAAAAGCATATTACAAAGATCAAAAACCAAACTTGCGTTCCATAAGTTGCTAAAACGAGCAATTGGGCTTAAAACTTGTTTTGGTGGGGCATTTGACCAACTTTTGGTGTTTGTTGACCAAAAGTACCACACTAGTGATACTTTTGGAGCAAAAACACAAAAAGCATATTACAAAGATCAAAAACCAAACTTGCGTTCCATAAGTTGCTAAAACGAGCAATTGGGCTTAAAACTTGTTTTGGTGGGGCATTTGACAAACTTTTAGTGTTTGTTGCCCAAAAGTACCACACTTGAGATACTTTTGGCGCTAAAACACAAAAAGCATATTACAAAGATCAAAAACCAAACTTGCGTTCCATAAGTTGCTAAAACGAGCAATTGGGCTTAAAACTTGTTTTGGTGGGGCATTTGACCAACTTTTAGTGTTTGTTGCCCAAAAGTACCACACTTGAGATACTTTTGGCGCTAAAACACAAAAAGCATATTACAAAGATCAAAAACCAAACTTGCGTTCCACAAGTTGCTAAAACGAGCAATTGGGCTTAAAACTTGTTTTGGTGGGGCATTTGACAAACTTTTAGTGTTTGTTGACCAAAAGTACCACACTTGAGATACTTTTGGCGCTAAAACACAAAAAGCATATTACAAAGATCAAAAACCAAACTTGCGTTCCATAAGTTGCTAAAACGAGCAATTGGGCTTAAAACTTGTTTTGGTGGGGCATTTGACCAACTTTTAGTGTTTGTTGCCCAAAAGTACCACACTTGAGATACTTTTGGCGCTAAAACACAAAAAGCATATTACAAAGATCAAAAACCAAACTTGCGTTCCACAAGTTGCTAAAACGAGCAATTGGGCTTAAAACTTGTTTTGGTGGGGCATTTGACCAACTTTTGGTGTTTGTTGACCAAAAGTACCACACTAGTGATACTTTTGGAGCTAAAACACAAAAAGGATATTGCAAATATGGAAAACCAAACTTGTGTTCCATAAGTTGCTAAAACGAGCAATTGGGCTTAAAACTTGTTTTGGTGGGGCATTTGACCAACTTTTAGTGTTTGTTGCCCAAAAGTACCACAGTTGAGATACTTTTGGCGCTAAAACACAAAAAGCATATTACAAAGATCAAAATCCAAACTTGCGTTCCATAAGTTGCTAAAACGAGCAATTGCGCTTAAAACTTGTTTTGGTGGGGCATTTGACAAACTTTCGGTGTTTGTTGCCCAAAAGTACCACAGTTGAGATACTTTTGGCGCTAAAACACAAAAAGCATATTACAAAGATAAAAAACCAAACTTGCGTTCCATAAGTTGCTAAAACGAGCAATTGGGCTTAAAACTTGTTTTGGTGGGGCATTTGACAAACTTTCGGTGTTTGTTGCCCAAAAGTACCACAGTTGAGATACTTTTGGAGCTAAAACTGAAATGAGTGGCTGTCACCCAAGAGGGGGGGGGGTGAATTGGGTGAGGGAATAAAAACTTTATTTCTTTTCGAAAGACTGCTTGTGCTTGGTGATGATGTTACTGAGTAATGGTATGCACAAGTCAGTATGTTATGTGATGCAAAATAGAATGTTTAAATGTAAGTTTATGCACACATAAATTTATCCTGGTTCGGTCACCCAGACCTACATCCAGTCCCCAGGCTCCACCTGAGATTTTCAATCCACTATTTTGTTTAAACCAGGCACAAGAGAAGCCTTTACACTTTAGGTTTTACGAGCACGGGTTCACCTAACAACCCACAGGTTTTACAACGGGTTCACCTGCAAACCTTACAAACGCAAGTTTTACGGGCTAACTTGCAACCTATGGAGATTTAGAAAACTTCTAAATGCTCCCCCTTACAAAATGTAAGATTACAATTATGTTCACTCTATGAACTGATTTTGTTAAACACTTAAGCTCAAAAACTAACTCTCTCAAAGAGTGGATGATGTTACTCACTTAAGTACAAATGAATCACTCTCTAAGAATATTACATATCAAAGTCCGAGAGTAGAAGATGAGAGGAATGTAGAATAGTGTTTCAGATAATAAGCTCTGTTCTCTCTCTCTCTTAGTTCTTCTGAATGTAGATGTTCCTTTTATACCAGCCTCTGAATATCCAACCGTTGGAGAGGCAATAAGGCCGTTTGAATATAGCCGTTGGGCCTTGTTTACGTTGTCCTCATTAATGCACAGCAGAGTTGACTTTGCTTTATCTGAATAGGGTGCTTTGTCCAGCTGTTCTGTCAACACTGTTCTGACAACACTGTTCTGGCAAAAGTCGTTCTGACATCTATACACTGTACGGTCTGACTCTTGCTTGTTGTCAGATGAGGACTTCGTTCCTCAAGCATAAGTCCAGGATGCTAAGAGACTTACTATCGGAAGCTCTCTTGCTAACTGAAGTGAAGCTCGTGGACTCTAACATTCTGCTTGCTATCATAGAGGAACTTTGTCTTCCAAGCACTTGTCCATGAATGATAAGAGTGCTTTGCTATTGGATGCTCTCTTGCTATCAGAAGCTCTCTTATGGACTCCGACTCTTGTGGGTAGTATGAGCTTTGACACCTTGAGTGAATCTTCAGATTATGTTCTCATACTCCTCATGCTTGGTAGGTAACAATGTTGTTTGAATATCTGTTATCCTTTTGTTACCGTTGGAAGGAACATCTTCTTAAATGCTCAGCAGGGTTGACTTGCTTTATCTCTGAAAAGTAGTCCTGACACCTCTGCTCTGACAAAAGCATTCTGACTTCTGAGTATGTGACATTTACTCTTGTACTCTTGCTGACGGATGATCATCGTTCATCCGGAAGTGGCAATCTTGCTCTGCAAGTGTTAATCTCCGAAATCCAATGCCAAGAGTCTTTGCATCCGGAAGCTCAGTTGCATCCGGAAGTGTGATTAAGTTCTGCACATACTGGTTAGTCCAACATAGCAATATATATAATCAGATATAGTAAAACTATACATGTTGTGGGAAGTTTGCTATGGGAAGTAGTCTTACTTAGACTATGTTCTGACTTAGTGTAATGTCTACTGACTTTAAGGGATCTCTATTCCAATAGTCAGCTTAAGTCTCGTTAGTTTACTCTAAGTCTTCCTAAGTGACTCAGTGTGTCATTCGCTATGTATATAAGTCAACACACAATCACATGAAGTAGGAGTTTACTTAGTCTAGGATGTATCCGGAAGCACTTCTACATCCGGAAGTACTTTCACTTGATGAAGGATCTAGCTCACCATCACTTACTCTCGCTCAGTGTATTTCATTCCAACAGTCAGCGCTAGTCACTGAGCTATCGGAAGCACTTTTACTTGTCGTGGTGAGCTTACTGTCACTTAGGGTTATACTTCTTTTATCAGCCTGTGCAAGTCTAAATCTAACAGGAAGCAATTTCGCTTGACGAGGCTGATTCACTGACGCTTGGGGATATATCTATTCTGTCAGCCTGCGCCAGTCTAAATCTTATCAGGAACGAATTTCACTTGACGAGGCTGATTCACTGACGCTTGGGGATATATCTATTCTGTCAGCCTGCGTCAGTCTAAATCCAACAGGAAGTGTTTTCACTTGGCGAAGTAGACTCACTGACGCTTGGGGTAATATCTATTCTATCGCTCTGCGCCAGTCTAAGTCTAACAGGAAGCAACTTCACTTGACGTTGCATTTTCACTGACGCTCGGGGTTATATCTAGTTTATCAACCTGCGCCAGTCTAAATCTAACAGGAAGCAATTTCACTTCCGATTGAAACATAGCTTAGTCTTAAGGTTGTGTACTAATTCTCATGGACTAAGTTATTTCCCCAGTGATTTACTTGCTGACGCTGGGGGATGAAAGCATTCATTCGCGTGCGCAAGTCCTAATCTATCCGGAAGTGATCTTGCATTCTCAAGTGATCTAACTCAGGATTCTAACCATGTCATCTAATCCTTCCTAAGTGTTGATTATGTTCTCTTAAGTACTAGACCATATCATACCTTAGTCACCATCAAAACTTAAGATTCTAACATTCTCCCCCTTTTGATGATGACAAACCCATAGATGACTAGAGAACATAATTAAACTTAGATCACTCCCAGAGCACTCCCAGAGCTATATTCTTTCCCCAGTTCTCTCCCAGAGCTATAATTAAACTTAGATATCTTATCTTACCTTTCAGCTCTAGACATCTCATGTCTCATCTCATATCTCATCTCTAGACATCTCATGTCTCATCTCTCTCCCCTTTTGGCTTCATCAAAATTCAACAAGTGCAAGCTAGCCTTAGGGATGGGGATACTTCTAACGTTCTCCTAGGAATGGGCTTTCTACCTAATATTTCTCCCTATGTATCGTTAATAAGGATTTGTTCTAGACTATTCAATACAACGTACGAGAATTATCAAGGGAAAAACAATAATGATTCATGATCCTGAATGATGGTATTCTCCCTAAACATTATGTAGGATAGCTAAACAGTGTGAGACAAAAAGAAGAAATATTGATGCAGTATTCTAAGTGAGTTTGCTCTCCCTAACCATTATGCAAGAAATCAGAACATGTTTTGCAAGGATTAAGTCTAGATCAAAACATACAAAAACAGTTCTCTTTTGAAGGTGAAAATTCTTTTCAAGTATAAAAGACATCAAAAGTAATTTTGACCCTCTTGAAATGATTAACATGATATCAAAATAATTTTGGTGCGTTTAAAATGATGATTATGATATCAATTGAAAATTTGTGATTTTAAATTCGTGATACCAAATAAAATCAAATGAAATATGTGAGTTTGAACTTGTGATATCAAATGAAATGATTGAATGCCAAGTGAAATTTGTGATACCATATGAAAATGAAACCAAATCAAATGAAATTTGTGAGATTAAAATACCAAAAGTAATTTCCAAATAAATTGCATCACAGCATCTCAAGAGTTTATTATCGATGACAGCATGTAACTCTCTATTTTCAAGGGATCATTATCGAGTAATGTCCATTTACTTCTCTTCTATATTTAAGATTAATCATCACAGAATCAAGAAAGGAAGCATATAAGAGAGGTATGTTATCAATTACTTTCCAGCATGTCATATAGAGGATACAGATGTGTGAGCTAGGATGATTTTCTAAGACAGTGAATGATTTTGAAGTCAATGCAGATTGGAAAAAAAAATCCTAAATTGACACCCTTACCAATGCCATGTATGCATCATATATAAGAGATGATAAGGTGTAGATGTTACCACAGATGAGGAATCTTCAGACTCTATTAGACTCATGAATCTTAATCATATGCAGATAAACATGCTTCCTGACATCTTCAAGAGATGTGCTATCTCAAGTGGAAACCCTAGTGCAAGTGCTTTGATGATTCGCTTCGGCAAGCTGAGCTACAACCAAAAGCAGACATGACTGGGCAGTCACTCTACTCTTCCCATGGTTCAATAGTTGGCCTGCTATCGAAGGCGCTGATTGTTGCGAAAGCATCCTTGCTCAAACTTGATGATTGGGCCTTCATGTGCTTGAGGAAACAAGTGCTTTCTGTTGGACAGTGAAAGAACTTAAGATTTAACATTGGAGACCATCCTCTGGACATTCAAGTCAATCTGTGTTAATCAGCACAAGTTAATAATTTTAAGAAATCATGCTTGCTAATTGGTTTAAGAAAATATGAGTAATGATTATGTGAAAACTAATTTTGAAATTGTCTATACGTTCACATAGTTTCACTATCAAGACATGAACTCTATTTACTCTCATAGATAAATATCAATGTGATAGTACAGAGAGTATCAAACAGGTGGCATATTTTCAGAGTTTCATAAGCAAGTATAGTTCAATAAATATGCCTCAAGGATGTTCATGTTAGATCATGAAGACATGTGAATTATTAACACTATGAAATTTTGAAAAATCTTCATCCTCACAAAAATGAAATACTGGAAATTTTCATGCTCACAGAATAGTTTGATTTTAAGACTAAATTCGGTTTACAAAAACAACCAAATTTCAGCATATGATTACGAGAATAATTTCCAAATTTTTGCTCAAGTTCTCTAGATATGCTCAGTGTGATCTCATTGTTCTTAGGATATCAACAAGCTTGAAATTAATACAGATTATAGCATGCTTGTGATTCTATGCCGTGTTTTACAGATCTTAGCAGAGTTCAATTCAAGGCATTTCCTAAGATTTCTAATGCATGTCAGACAAGAGAGAGACTATCCATTTAATTTCACAACAGAATATGTAAGGGATAGAAATGCTCATGTGTATGGCGAGAGTTTCTCAGGTTTGGTATAGCCATTCCACACATCTTGATAAGAGACATTTTCGTTGCCATTCTCTCTTGGTTATATTCATTGTTCAAGCTTCAATAATCTGTGTCAACATTCTTAAACCACAAACTTGAACTGAGATCATTAGTAGATTGAGAACTTAAAGATGTAATTAAGAGGGATGTATTGTTCTCGAAACCATAGCTGCTTATGCATTGAAAAAGTTGATGCAAGAGATACCACATGAAATGGAAAATCAGAAATAACTTTTGAGTGCTATCATGAGGTACGGTTGTCATGTAGGTTTAAAGAGGATCAGAATCTGTTTTGAAAGTTTGTATTTCAAAAGGATCTTTCAAAAATCAAGGTGAATGCATAAACCATTTTCTTCCATGAGAGGTGCCCTTAAAAGAATTCACTAAGCATATATGAGTAAAATGATTTAGACACCATATGAAAACTCTGAGGAAAGTTTTTAGTTTTAGTGTCAAAATTCTGAAACTAGTTCTGAATCATCTTAACAATGTCAGAAATCTTGGAACACAATGATTCAACATGCACAAATTCAGAAGGTTTTGAAGAAGGTTCAGTTTCAAGGTGTCGGACTTCTTGAATTTGTAAAATCAGTATGCATTATATCAGAAAATGAATTTGATATGATAGGGTCGTTTTTACAGAAAATAAGGTCATCACAGATAAGGGAAATCATATCAGTTTCAGAGAAATAAAAGCTGTTAAGCGCATCATGCATTTACTACCCTAGTGATTATTCAAGTAAAGAGGAGGGTAAGAATGATATCACCATAGCTCCATTCGCATCAAGCAGTAGCTCGCTTGATTTTGGTTGGCAATCCAAGGATTCTATTTTCAGAGCAGCACCAAAATCTATGCGTAACGAATGCTTATCAAGACTTGACTAATTGTTCAGAGAGGTACAGTCCTGAGTCTTGCTGAGGCTAATAGGATGGATTGGAGCTGGTGCAGAGGGATGAATTCACTTGGTGATCACTTCCACTGGCATCTCTGTCCTCTTGAACCCATACTTCATATACAGCTCTTCAATCAGATTGGGTGCTGGCGCAGACGGAGATAGGCTCAGCAGTGGGAATCTCCGTAGGTTGATCACTAAGCGCTATCTCAAGCTTGCCTCTGTGCTAGCAGACTGTTGGGGGCACATGAAACAGATGGCTTTCCCAAGGGCGAGCCTTCCTTCTTGGGCAATCCGCTTCATTCCCTTCTGAGGGCAGCAGTGACATCCTGGTCAAGTCCGAGGGATGGCTATCTTAGCCTATCTCTCTCTGATTTTGCTCATGCTCCTTGTTCATTTTAGCCCATAACTGATCTAACTCTGATTGATTGATCTGGACAAGAATCTGTTGAAGCTTCAGGGGTTCTACAATGGTTTTTCAGATCAACAGTCTCACTAAATTCAACAGATCCTTCAAAAGTTGATCGAGGAATCCGCTCTCTCTTGTTCTTCTCAGGGTAGTTGAATGGAACTCTGTGATAGCTCATCCTTGAGACAGAACCATTGTCCCTTATGGTTGCCGATTGCTTCTTATGATTGTACCAGGGGTTTTCAGCAATTGCGTCACCGCGAGTTCTCTTCTTTGGGGTAAGAGGAACTCTTGATCTTCCCTCACTTTTTGAATCTTCTAGGCAGAAATGAATTACTCTCTTCACTGAAGCCTACTTCCTCAATATCACCTTCCAGAAGCTCATCAGTAGATGATCCACAAAGAGCACGAGTTGAGCTTTGGACAGTTAGGTACAATGGTATGATCAAAGCCTTTGGAAAACATTTTAACCCACATCAGCCAAGGTCTTTGCACTTGAGATCGTTTGATCCTTTAAACAAGTGACCTGCTCTGATACCAAATGAAATGAGTGGCTGTCACCCAAGAGGGGGGGGGGGTGAATTGGGTGAGGGAATAAAAACTTTATTTCTTTCGAAAGACTGCTTGTGCTTGGTGATGATGTTACTGAGTAATGGTATGCACAAGTCAGTATGTTATGTGATGCAAAATAGAATGTTTAAATGTAAGTTTATGCACACATAAATTTATCCTGGTTCGGTCACCCAGACCTACATCCAGTCCCCAGGCTCCACCTGAGATTTTCAATCCACTATTCTTGTTTAAACCAGGCACAAGAGAAGCCTTTACACTTTAGGTTTTACGAGCACGGGTTCACCTAACAACCCACAGGTTTTACAACGGGTTCACCTGCAAACCTTACAAACGCAAGTTTTACGGGCTAACTTGCAACCTATGGAGATTTAGAAAACTTCTAAATGCTCCCCCTTACAAAATGTAAGATTACAATTATGTTCACTCTATGAACTGATTTTGTTAAACACTTAAGCTCAAAACTAACTCTCTCAAAGAGTGGATGATGTTACTCACTTAAGTACAAATGAATCACTCTCTAAGAATATTACATATCAAAGTCCGAGAGTAGAAGATGAGAGGAATGTAGAATAGTGTTTCAGATAATAAGCTCTGTTCTCTCTCTCTCTTAGTTCTTCTGAATGTAGATGTTCCTTTATACCAGCCTCTGAATATCCAACCGTTGGAGAGGCAATAAGGCCGTTTGAATATAGCCGTTGGGCCTTGTTTACGTTGTCCTCATTAATGCACAGCAGAGTTGACTTTGCTTTATCTGAATAGGGTGCTTTGTCCAGCTGTTCTGTCAACACTGTTCTGACAACACTGTTCTGGCAAAAGTCGTTCTGACATCTATACACTGTACGGTCTGACTCTTGCTTGTTGTCAGATGAGGACTTCGTTCTCAAGCATAAGTCCAGGATGCTAAGAGACTTACTATCGGAAGCTCTCTTGCTAACTGAAGTGAAGCTCGTGGACTCTAACATTCTGCTTGCTATCATAGAGGAACTTTGTCTTCCAAGCACTTGTCCATGAATGATAAGAGTGCTTTGCTATTGGATGCTCTCTTGCTATCAGAAGCTCTCTTATGGACTCCGACTCTTGTGGGTAGTATGAGCTTTGACACCTTGAGTGAATCTTCAGATTATGTTCTCATACTCCTCATGCTTGGTAGGTAACAATGTTGTTTGAATATCTGTTATCCTTTTGTTACCGTTGGAAGGAACATCTTCTTAAATGCTCAGCAGGGTTGACTTGCTTTATCTCTGAAAAGTAGTCCTGACACCTCTGCTTTGACAAAAGCATTCTGACTTCTGAGTATGTGACATTTACTCTTGTACTCTTGCTGACGGATGATCATCGTTCATCCGGAAGTGGCAATCTTGCTCTGCAAGTGTTAATCTCTGAAATCCAATGCCAAGAGTCTTTGCATCCGGAAGCTCAGTTGCATCCGGAAGTGTGATTAAGTTCTGCACATACTGGTTAGTCCAACATAGCAATATATATAATCAGATATAGTAAAACTATACATGTTGTGGGAAGTTTGCTATGGAAGTAGTCTTACTTAGACTATGTTCTGACTTAGTGTAATGTCTACTGACTTTAAGGGATCTCTATTCCAATAGTCAGCTTAAGTCTCGTTAGTTTACTCTAAGTCTTCCTAAGTGACTCAGTGTGTCATTCATGCTATGTATATTAAGTCAACACACAATCACATGAAGTAGGAGTTTACTTAGTCTAGGATGTATCCGGAAGCACTTCTACATCCGGAAGTACTTTCACTTGATGAAGGATCTAGCTCACCATCACTTACTCTCGCTCAGTGTATTTCATTCCAACAGTCAGCGCTAGTCACTGAGCTATCGGAAGCACTTTTACTTGTCATGGTGAGCTTACTGTCACTTAGGTTATACTTCTTTTATCAGCCTGTGCAAGTCTAAATCTAACAGGAAGCAATTTCGCTTGACGAGGCTGATTCACTGACGCTTGGGGATATATCTATTCTGTCAGCCTGCGCCAGTCTAAATCTTATCAGGAACGAATTTCACTTGACGAGGCTGATTCACTGACGCTTGGGGATATATCTATTCTGTCAGCCTGCGTCAGTCTAAATCCAACAGGAAGTGTTTTCACTTGGCGAAGTAGACTCACTGACGCTTGGGGTAATATCTATTCTATCGCTCTGCGCCAGTCTAAGTCTAACAGGAAGCAACTTCACTTGACGTTGCATTTTCACTGACGCTCGGGGTTATATCTAGTTTATCAACCTGCGCCAGTCTAAATCTAACAGGAAGCAATTTCACTTCCGATTGAAACATAGCTTAGTCTTAAGGTTGTGTACTAATTCTCATGGACTAAGTTATTTCCCCAGTGATTTACTTGCTGACGCTGGGGGATGAAAGCATTCATCCGCGTGCGCAAGTCCTAATCTATCGGAAGTGATCTTGCATTCTCAAGTGATCTAACTCAGGATTCTAACCATGTCATCTAATCCTTCCTAAGTGTTGATTATGTTCTCTTAAGTACTAGACCATATCATACCTTAGTCACCATCAAAACTTAAGATTCTAACAAAAACACAAAAAGGATATTGCAAATATGGAAAACCAAACTTGCGTTCCATAAGTTGCTAAAACGAGCACTTGGGCTTAAAACTTGTTTTGGTGGGGCATTTGACCAACTTTATGTGTTTGTTGCGCAAAAGTACCACACTTGAAATACTTTTGGCGCTAAAACACCAAAAGCATATTACAAAGATCAAAAACCAAACTTGCGTTCCATAAGTTGCTAAAACGAGCAATTGGGCTTAAAACTTGTTTTGGTGGGACATTTGACAAACTTTCGGTGTTTGTTGCCAAAAAGTACCACAGTTGCGATACTTTTGGCGCTAAAACACCAAAAGCATATTACAAAGATCAAAAACCAAACTTGCGTTCCATAAGTTGCTAAAACGAGCAATTGCGCTTAAAACTTGTTTTGGTGGGGCATTTGACAAACTTTCGGTGTTTGTTGCCCAAAAGTACCACAGTTGAGATACTTTTGGCGCTAAAACACAAAAAGCATATTACAAAGATCAAAAACCAAACTTGCGTTCCATAAGTTGCTAAAACGAGCAATTGGGCTTAAAACTTGTTTTGGTGGGGCATTTGACAAACTTTCGGTGTTTGTTGCCCAAAAGTACCACAGTTGAGATACTTTTGGCGCTAAAACACAAAAAGCATATTACAAAGATCAAAAACCAAACTTGCGTTCCATAAGTTGCTAAAACGAGCAATTGCGCTTAAAACTTGTTTTGGTGGGGCATTTGACAAACTTTCGGTGTTTGTTGCCCAAAAGTACCACAGTTGAGATACTTTTGGCGCTAAAACACAAAAAGCATATTACAAAGATCAAAAACCAAACTTGCGTTCCATAAGTTGCTAAAACGAGCAATTGGGCTTAAAACTTGTTTTGGTGGGGCATTTGACCAACTTTTGGTGTTTGTTGACCAAAAGTACCATACTAGTGATACTTTTGGAGCTAAAACACAAAAAGGATATTGCAAATATGGAAAACCAAACTTGCGTTCCATAAGTTGCTAAAACGAGCAATTGGGCTTAAAACTTGTTTTGGTGGGGCATTTGACCAACTTTTAGTGTTTGTTGCCCAAAAGTACCACAGTTGAGATACTTTTGGCGCTAAAACACAAAAAGCATATTACAAAGATCAAAATCCAAACTTGCGTTCCATAAGTTGCTAAAACGAGCAATTGGGCTTAAAACTTGTTTTGGTGGGGCATTTGACAAACTTTCGGTGTTTGTTGCCCAAAAGTACCACAGTTGAGATACTTTTGGCGCTAAAACACAAAAAGCATATTACAAAGATCAAAAACCAAACTTGCGTTCCATAAGTTGCTAAAACGAGCAATTGCGCTTAAAACTTGTTTTGGTGGGGCATTTGACAAACTTTCGGTGTTTGTTGCCCAAAAGTACCACAGTTGAGATACTTTTGGCGCTAAAACACAAAAAGCATATTACAAAGATCAAAAACCAAACTTGCGTTCCATAAGTTGCTAAAACGAGCAATTGCGCTTAAAACTTGTTTTGGTGGGGCATTTGACAAACTTTCGGTGTTTGTTGCCCAAAAGTACCACACTTGAGATACTTTTGGCACTAAAACACAAAAAGCATATTACAAAGATCAAAAACCAAACTTGCGTTCCATAAGTTGCTAAAACGAGCAATTGGGCTTAAAACTTGTTTTGGTGGGGCATTTGACCAACTTTTGGTGTTTGTTGACCAAAAGTACCACACTAGTGATACTTTTGGAGCTAAAACACAAAAAGCATATTACAAAGATCAAAAACCAAACTTGCGTTCCATAAGTTGCTAAAACGAGCAATTGGGCTTAAAACTTGTTTTGGTGGGGCATTTGACCAACTTTTAGTGTTTGTTGCCCAAAAGTACCACACTTGAGATACTTTTGGCGCTAAAACACAAAAAGCATATTACAAAGATCAAAAACCAAACTTGCGTTCCACAAGTTGCTAAAACGAGCAATTGGGCTTAAAACTTGTTTTGGTGGGGCATTTGACCAACTTTTGGTGTTTGTTGACCAAAAGTACCACACTTGAGATACTTTTGGCGCTAAAACACAAAAAGCATATTACAAAGATCAAAAACCAAACTTGCGTTCCAGTAAGTTGCTAAAACGAGCACTTGGGCTTAAAACTTGTTTTGGTGGGGCATTTGACCAACTTTTGGTGTTTGTTGCCCAAAAGTACCACACTTGAGATACTTTTGGCGCTAAAACACAAAAAGCATATTACAAAGATCAAAAACCAAACTTGCGTTCCATAAGTTGCTAAAACGAGCAATTGGGCTTAAAACTTGTTTTGGTGGGGCATTTGACAAACTTTCGGTGTTTGTTGCCCAAAAGTACCACAGTTGAGATACTTTTGGCGCTAAAACACAAAAAGCATATTACAAAGATCAAAAACCAAACTTGCGTTCCATAAGTTGCTAAAACGAGCAATTGCGCTTAAAACTTGTTTTGGTGGGGCATTTGACAAACTTTCGGTGTTTGTTGCCCAAAAGTACCACACTTGAGATACTTTTGGCAGCTAAAACACAAAAAGCATATTACAAAGATCAAAAACCAAACTTGCGTTCCAGTAAGTTGCTAAAACGAGCACTTGGGCTTAAAACTTGTTTTGGTGGGGCATTTGACCAACTTTTGGTGTTTGTTGCCCAAAAGTACCACACTTGAGATACTTTTGGCGCTAAAACACCAAAAGCATATTACAAAGATCAAAAACCAAACTTGCGTTCCATAAGTTGCTAAAACGAGCAATTGGGCTTAAAACTTGTTTTGGTGGGGCATTTGACAAACTTTCGGTGTTTGTTGCCCAAAAGTACCACAGTTGAGATACTTTTGGCGCTAAAACACAAAAAGCATATTACAAAGATCAAAAACCAAACTTGCGTTCCATAAGTTGCTAAAACGAGCAATTGCGCTTAAAACTTGTTTTGGTGGGGCATTTGACAAACTTTCGGTGTTTGTTGCCCAAAAGTACCACAGTTGAGATACTTTTGGCGCTAAAACACAAAAAGCATATTACAAAGATCAAAAACCAAACTTGCGTTCCATAAGTTGCTAAAACGAGCAATTGGGCTTAAAACTTGTTTTGGTGGGGCATTTGACCAACTTTTGGTGTTTGTTGACCAAAAGTACCATACTAGTGATACTTTTGGAGCTAAAACACAAAAAGGATATTGCAAATATGGAAAACCAAACTTGCGTTCCATAAGTTGCTAAAACGAGCAATTGGGCTTAAAACTTGTTTTGGTGGGGCATTTGACCAACTTTTAGTGTTTGTTGCCCAAAAGTACCACAGTTGAGATACTTTTGGCGCTAAAACACAAAAAGCATATTACAAAGATCAAAATCCAAACTTGCGTTCCATAAGTTGCTAAAACGAGCAATTGGGCTTAAAACTTGTTTTGGTGGGGCATTTGACAAACTTTCGGTGTTTGTTGCCCAAAAGTACCACTAGTTGAGATACTTTTGGCGCTAAAACACAAAAAGCATATTACAAAGATCAAAAACCAAACTTGCGTTCCATAAGTTGCTAAAACGAGCAATTGCGCTTAAAACTTGTTTTGGTGGGGCATTTGACAAACTTTCGGTGTTTGTTGCCCAAAAGTACCACAGTTGAGATACTTTTGGCGCTAAAACACAAAAAGCATATTACAAAGATCAAAAACCAAACTTGCGTTCCATAAGTTGCTAAAACGAGCAATTGGGCTTAAAACTTGTTTTGGTGGGGCATTTGACCAACTTTATGTGTTTGTTGCCCAAAAGTACCACACTTGAGATACTTTTGGCGCTAAAACACAAAAAGCATATTACAAAGATCAAAAACCAAACTTGCGTTCCATAAGTTGCTAAAACGAGCAATTGGGCTTAAAACTTGTTTTGGTGGGGCATTTGACAAACTTTCGGTGTTTGTTGCCCAAAAGTACCACAGTTGAGATACTTTTGGCGCTAAAACACAAAAAGCATATTACAAAGATCAAAAACCAAACTTGCGTTCCATAAGTTGCTAAAACGAGCAATTGCGCTTAAAACTTGTTTTGGTGGGGCATTTGACAAACTTTCGGTGTTTGTTGCCCAAAAGTACCACAGTTGAGATACTTTTGGCGCTAAAACACAAAAAGCATATTACAAAGATCAAAAACCAAACTTGCGTTCCATAAGTTGCTAAAACGAGCAATTGGGCTTAAAACTTGTTTTGGTGGGGCATTTGACCAACTTTTGGTGTTTGTTGACCAAAAGTACCATACTAGTGATACTTTTGGAGCTAAAACACAAAAAGGATATTGCAAATATGGAAAACCAAACTTGCGTTCCATAAGTTGCTAAAACGAGCAATTGGGCTTAAAACTTGTTTTGGTGGGGCATTTGACCAACTTTTAGTGTTTGTTGCCCAAAAGTACCACAGTTGAGATACTTTTGGCGCTAAAACACAAAAAGCATATTACAAAGATCAAAAATCCAAACTTGCGTTCCATAAGTTGCTAAAACGAGCAATTGGGCTTAAAACTTGTTTTGGTGGGGCATTTGACAAACTTTCAGTGTTTGTTGCCCAAAAGTACCACAGTTGAGATACTTTTGGCGCTAAAACACAAAAAGCATATTACAAAGATCAAAAACCAAACTTGCGTTCCATAAGTTGCTAAAACGAGCAATTGCGCTTAAAACTTGTTTTGGTGGGGCATTTGACAAACTTTCGGTGTTTGTTGCCCAAAAGTACCACAGTTGAGATACTTTTGGCGCTAAAACACAAAAAGCATATTACAAAGATCAAAAACCAAACTTGCGTTCCATAAGTTGCTAAAACGAGCAATTGCGCTTAAAACTTGTTTTGGTGGGGCATTTGACAAACTTTCGGTGTTTGTTGCCCAAAAGTACCACACTTGAGATACTTTTGGCACTAAAACACAAAAAGCATATTACAAAGATCAAAAACCAAACTTGCGTTCCATAAGTTGCTAAAACGAGCAATTGGGCTTAAAACTTGTTTTGGTGGGGCATTTGACCAACTTTTGGTGTTTGTTGACCAAAAGTACCACACTAGTGATACTTTTGGAGCTAAAACACAAAAAGCATATTACAAAGATCAAAAACCAAACTTGCGTTCCATAAGTTGCTAAAACGAGCAATTGGGCTTAAAACTTGTTTTGGTGGGGCATTTGACCAACTTTTAGTGTTTGTTGCCCAAAAGTACCACACTTGAGATACTTTTGGCGCTAAAACACAAAAAGCATATTACAAAGATCAAAAACCAAACTTGCGTTCCACAAGTTGCTAAAACGAGCAATTGGGCTTAAAACTTGTTTTGGTGGGGCATTTGACCAACTTTTGGTGTTTGTTGACCAAAAGTACCACATTGAGATACTTTTGGCGCTAAAACACAAAAAGCATATTACAAAGATCAAAAACCAAACTTGCGTTCCAGTAAGTTGCTAAAACGAGCACTTGGGCTTAAAACTTGTTTTGGTGGGGCATTTGACCAACTTTTGGTGTTTGTTGCCCAAAAGTACCACACTTGAGATACTTTTGGCGCTAAAACACCAAAAGCATATTACAAAGATCAAAAACCAAACTTGCGTTCCATAAGTTGCTAAAACGAGCAATTGGGCTTAAAACTTGTTTTGGTGGGGCATTTGACAAACTTTCGGTGTTTGTTGCCCAAAAGTACCACAGTTGAGATACTTTTGGCGCTAAAACACAAAAAGCATATTACAAAGATCAAAAACCAAACTTGCGTTCCATAAGTTGCTAAAACGAGCAATTGGGCTTAAAACTTGTTTTGGTGGGGCATTTGACCAACTTTTGGTGTTTGTTGACCAAAAGTACCACATTTGAGATACTTTTGGCGCTAAAACACAAAAAGCATATTACAAAGATCAAAAACCAAACTTGCGTTCCAGTAAGTTGCTAAAACGAGCAATTGGGCTTAAAACTTGTTTTGGTGGGGCATTTGACCAACTTTTGGTGTTTGTTGCCCAAAAGTACCACACTTGAGATACTTTTGGCGCTAAAACACAAAAGCATATTACAAAGATCAAAAACCAAACTTGCGTTCCATAAGTTGCTAAAACGAGCAATTGGGCTTAAAACTTGTTTTGGTGGGGCATTTGACCAACTTTTGGTGTTTGTTGACCAAAAGTACCATACTAGTGATACTTTTGGAGCTAAAACACAAAAAGGATATTGCAAATATGGAAAACCAAACTTGCGTTCCATAAGTTGCTAAAACGAGCAATTGGGCTTAAAACTTGTTTTGGTGGGGCATTTGACCAACTTTTAGTGTTTGTTGCCCAAAAGTACCACAGTTGAGATACTTTTGGCGCTAAAACACAAAAAGCATATTACAAAGATCAAAATCCAAACTTGCGTTCCATAAGTTGCTAAAACGAGCAATTGGGCTTAAAACTTGTTTTGGTGGGGCATTTGACAAACTTTCGGTGTTTGTTGCCCAAAAGTACCACTAGTTGAGATACTTTTGGCTCTAAAACACAAAAAGCATATTACAAAGATCAAAAACCAAACTTGCGTTCCATAAGTTGCTAAAACGAGCAATTGCGCTTAAAACTTGTTTTGGTGGGGCATTTGACAAACTTTCGGTGTTTGTTGCCCAAAAGTACCACAGTTGAGATACTTTTGGCGCTAAAACACAAAAAGCATATTACAAAGATCAAAAACCAAACTTGCGTTCCATAAGTTGCTAAAACGAGCAATTGGGCTTAAAACTTGTTTTGGTGGGGCATTTGACCAACTTTATGTGTTTGTTGCGCAAAAGTACCACACTTGAGATACTTTTGGCGCTAAAACACCAAAAGCATATTACAAAGATCAAAAACCAAACTTGCGTTCCATAAGTTGCTAAAACGAGCAATTGGGCTTAAAACTTGTTTTGGTGGGGCATTTGACAAACTTTCGGTGTTTGTTGCCCAAAAGTACCACAGTTGAGATACTTTTGGCGCTAAAACACAAAAAGCATATTACAAAGATCAAAAACCAAACTTGCGTTCCATAAGTTGCTAAAACGAGCAATTGCGCTTAAAACTTGTTTTGGTGGGGCATTTGACAAACTTTCGGTGTTTGTTGCCCAAAAGTACCACAGTTGAGATACTTTTGGCGCTAAAACACAAAAAGCATATTACAAAGATCAAAAACCAAACTTGCGTTCCATAAGTTGCTAAAACGAGCAATTGGGCTTAAAACTTGTTTTGGTGGGGCATTTGACCAACTTTATGTGTTTGTTGCGCAAAAGTACCACACTTGAGATACTTTTGGCGCTAAAACACAAAAAGCATATTACAAAGATCAAAAACCAAACTTGCGTTCCATAAGTTGCTAAAACGAGCAATTGGGCTTAAAACTTGTTTTGGTGGGGCATTTGACAAACTTTCGGTGTTTGTTGCCCAAAAGTACCACAGTTGAGATACTTTTGGCGCTAAAACACAAAAAGCATATTACAAAGATCAAAAACCAAACTTGCGTTCCATAAGTTGCTAAAACGAGCAATTGCGCTTAAAACTTGTTTTGGTGGGGCATTTGACAAACTTTCGGTGTTTGTTGCCCAAAAGTACCACAGTTGAGATACTTTTGGCGCTAAAACACAAAAAGCATATTACAAAGATCAAAAACCAAACTTGCGTTCCATAAGTTGCTAAAACGAGCAATTGGGCTTAAAACTTGTTTTGGTGGGGCATTTGACCAACTTTTGGTGTTTGTTGACCAAAAGTACCATACTAGTGATACTTTTGGAGCTAAAACACAAAAAGGATATTGCAAATATGGAAAACCAAACTTGCGTTCCATAAGTTGCTAAAACGAGCAATTGGGCTTAAAACTTGTTTTGGTGGGGCATTTGACCAACTTTTAGTGTTTGTTGCCCAAAAGTACCACAGTTGAGATACTTTTGGCGCTAAAACACAAAAAGCATATTACAAAGATCAAAAATCCAAACTTGCGTTCCATAAGTTGCTAAAACGAGCAATTGGGCTTAAAACTTGTTTTGGTGGGGCATTTGACAAACTTTCAGTGTTTGTTGCCCAAAAGTACCACAGTTGAGATACTTTTGGCGCTAAAACACAAAAAGCATATTACAAAGATCAAAAACCAAACTTGCGTTCCATAAGTTGCTAAAACGAGCAATTGCGCTTAAAACTTGTTTTGGTGGGGCATTTGACAAACTTTCGGTGTTTGTTGCCCAAAAGTACCACAGTTGAGATACTTTTGGCGCTAAAACACAAAAAGCATATTACAAAGATCAAAAACCAAACTTGCGTTCCATAAGTTGCTAAAACGAGCAATTGCGCTTAAAACTTGTTTTGGTGGGGCATTTGACAAACTTTCGGTGTTTGTTGCCCAAAAGTACCACACTTGAGATACTTTTGGCAGCTAAAACACAAAAAGCATATTACAAAGATCAAAAACCAAACTTGCGTTCCATAAGTTGCTAAAACGAGCAATTGGGCTTAAAACTTGTTTTGGTGGGGCATTTGACCAACTTTTGGTGTTTGTTGACCAAAAGTACCTCACTAGTGATACTTTTGGAGCTAAAACACAAAAAGCATATTACAAAGATCAAAAACCAAACTTGCGTTCCATAAGTTGCTAAAACGAGCAATTGGGCTTAAAACTTGTTTTGGTGGGGCATTTGACCAACTTTTAGTGTTTGTTGCCCAAAAGTACCACACTTGAGATACTTTTGGCGCTAAAACACAAAAAGCATATTACAAAGATCAAAAACCAAACTTGCGTTCCACTAAGTTGCTAAAACGAGCAATTGGGCTTAAAACTTGTTTTGGTGGGGCATTTGACCAACTTTTGGTGTTTGTTGACCAAAAGTACCACATTTGAGATACTTTTGGCGCTAAAACACAAAAAGCATATTACAAAGATCAAAAACCAAACTTGCGTTCCAGTAAGTTGCTAAAACTGAGCACTTGGGCTTAAAACTTGTTTTGGTGGGGCATTTGACCAACTTTTGGTGTTTGTTGCCCAAAAGTACCACACTTGAGATACTTTTGGCGCTAAAACACCAAAAGCATATTACAAAGATCAAAAACCAAACTTGCGTTCCATAAGTTGCTAAAACGAGCAATTGGGCTTAAAACTTGTTTTGGTGGGGCATTTGACAAACTTTCGGTGTTTGTTGCCCAAAAGTACCACAGTTGAGATACTTTTGGCGCTAAAACACAAAAAGCATATTACAAAGATCAAAAACCAAACTTGCGTTCCACAAGTTGCTAAAACGAGCAATTGGGCTTAAAACTTGTTTTGGTGGGGCATTTGACCAACTTTTGGTGTTTGTTGACCAAAAGTACCACATTTGAGATACTTTTGGCGCTAAAACACAAAAAGCATATTACAAAGATCAAAAACCAAACTTGCGTTCCGTAAGTTGCTAAAACGAGCACTTGGGCTTAAAACTTGTTTTGGTGGGGCATTTGACCAACTTTTGGTGTTTGTTGCCCAAAAGTACCACACTTGAGATACTTTTGGCGCTAAAACACCAAAAGCATATTACAAAGATCAAAAACCAAACTTGCGTTCCATAAGTTGCTAAAACGAGCAATTGGGCTTAAAACTTGTTTTGGTGGGGCATTTGACCAACTTTTGGTGTTTGTTGACCAAAAGTACCATACTAGTGATACTTTGGGAGCTAAAACACAAAAAGGATATTGCAAATATGGAAAACCAAACTTGCGTTCCATAAGTTGCTAAAACGAGCAATTGGGCTTAAAACTTGTTTTGGTGGGGCATTTGACCAACTTTTAGTGTTTGTTGCCCAAAAGTACCACAGTTGAGATACTTTTGGCGCTAAAACACAAAAAGCATATTACAAAGATCAAAATCCAAACTTGCGTTCCATAAGTTGCTAAAACGAGCAATTGGGCTTAAAACTTGTTTTGGTGGGGCATTTGACAAACTTTCGGTGTTTGTTGCCCAAAAGTACCATAGTTGAGATACTTTTGGCTCTAAAACACAAAAAGCATATTACAAAGATCAAAAACCAAACTTGCGTTCCATAAGTTGCTAAAACGAGCAATTGCGCTTAAAACTTGTTTTGGTGGGGCATTTGACAAACTTTCGGTGTTTGTTGCCCAAAAGTACCACAGTTGAGATACTTTTGGCGCTAAAACACAAAAAGCATATTACAAAGATCAAAAACCAAACTTGCGTTCCATAAGTTGCTAAAACGAGCAATTGGGCTTAAAACTTGTTTTGGTGGGGCATTTGACCAACTTTATGTGTTTGTTGCGCAAAAGTACCACACTTGAGATACTTTTGGCGCTAAAACACCAAAAGCATATTACAAAGATCAAAAACCAAACTTGCGTTCCATAAGTTGCTAAAACGAGCAATTGGGCTTAAAACTTGTTTTGGTGGGGCATTTGACAAACTTTCGGTGTTTGTTGCCCAAAAGTACCACAGTTGAGATACTTTTGGCGCTAAAACACAAAAAGCATATTACAAAGATCAAAAACCAAACTTGCGTTCCATAAGTTGCTAAAACGAGCAATTGCGCTTAAAACTTGTTTTGGTGGGGCATTTGACAAACTTTCGGTGTTTGTTGCCCAAAAGTACCACAGTTGAGATACTTTTGGCGCTAAAACACAAAAAGCATATTACAAAGATCAAAAACCAAACTTGCGTTCCATAAGTTGCTAAAACGAGCAATTGGGCTTAAAACTTGTTTTGGTGGGGCATTTGACCAACTTTATGTGTTTGTTGCGCAAAAGTACCACACTTGAGATACTTTTGGCGCTAAAACACAAAAGCATATTACAAAGATCAAAAACCAAACTTGCGTTCCATAAGTTGCTAAAACGAGCAATTGGGCTTAAAACTTGTTTTGGTGGGGCATTTGACAAACTTTCGGTGTTTGTTGCCCAAAAGTACCACAGTTGAGATACTTTTGGCGCTAAAACACAAAAAGCATATTACAAAGATCAAAAACCAAACTTGCGTTCCATAAGTTGCTAAAACGAGCAATTGCGCTTAAAACTTGTTTTGGTGGGGCATTTGACAAACTTTCGGTGTTTGTTGCCCAAAAGTACCACAGTTGAGATACTTTTGGCGCTAAAACACAAAAAGCATATTACAAAGATCAAAAACCAAACTTGCGTTCCATAAGTTGCTAAAACGAGCAATTGGGCTTAAAACTTGTTTTGGTGGGGCATTTGACCAACTTTTGGTGTTTGTTGACCAAAAGTACCATACTAGTGATACTTTTGGAGCTAAAACACAAAAAGGATATTGCAAATATGGAAAACCAAACTTGCGTTCCATAAGTTGCTAAAACGAGCAATTGGGCTTAAAACTTGTTTTGGTGGGGCATTTGACCAACTTTTAGTGTTTGTTGCCCAAAAGTACAACAGTTGAGATACTTTTGGCGCTAAAACACAAAAAGCATATTACAAAGATCAAAATCCAAACTTGCGTTCCATAAGTTGCTAAAACGAGCAATTGGGCTTAAAACTTGTTTTGGTGGGACATTTGACAAACTTTCGGTGTTTGTTGCCCAAAAGTACCACAGTTGAGATACTTTTGGCGCTAAAACACAAAAAGCATATTACAAAGATCAAAAACCAAACTTGCGTTCCATAAGTTGCTAAAACGAGCAATTGCGCTTAACACTTGTTTTGGTGGGGCATTTGACAAACTTTCGGTGTTTGTTGCCCAAAAGTACCAGTTGAGATACTTTTGGCGCTAAAACACAAAAAGCATATTACAAAGATCAAAAACCAAACTTGCGTTCCATAAGTTGCTAAAACGAGCAATTGCGCTTAAAACTTGTTTTGGTGGGGCATTTGACAAACTTTCGGTGTTTGTTGCCCAAAAGTACCACACTTGAGATACTTTTGGCACTAAAACACAAAAAGCATATTACAAAGATCAAAAACCAAACTTGCGTTCCATAAGTTGCTAAAACGAGCAATTGGGCTTAAAACTTGTTTTGGTGGGGCATTTGACCAACTTTTGGTGTTTGTTGACCAAAAGTACCACACTAGTGATACTTTTGGAGCTAAAACACAAAAAGCATATTACAAAGATCAAAAACCAAACTTGCGTTCCATAAGTTGCTAAAACGAGCAATTGGGCTTAAAACTTGTTTTGGTGGGGCATTTGACCAACTTTTAGTGTTTGTTGCCCAAAAGTACCACACTTGAGATACTTTTGGCGCTAAAACACAAAAAGCATATTACAAAGATCAAAAACCAAACTTGCGTTCCACAAGTTGCTAAAACGAGCAATTGGGCTTAAAACTTGTTTTGGTGGGGCATTTGACCAACTTTTGGTGTTTGTTGACCAAAAGTACCACATTTGAGATACTTTTGGCGCTAAAACACAAAAAGCATATTACAAAGATCAAAAACCAAACTTGCGTTCCGTAAGTTGCTAAAACGAGCACTTGGGCTTAAAACTTGTTTTGGTGGGGCATTTGACCAACTTTTGGTGTTTGTTGCCCAAAAGTACCACAATTGAGATACTTTTGGCACTAAAACACCAAAAGCATTTTACAAAGATCAAAAACCAAACTTGCGTTCCAGTAAGTTGCTAAAACGAGCAATTGGGCTTAAAACTTGTTTTGGTGGGGCATTTGACAAACTTTCGGTGTTTGTTGCCCAAAAGTACCACAGTTGAGATACTTTTGGCGCTAAAACACAAAAAGCATATTACAAATATCAAAAACCAAACTTGCGTTCCATAAGTTGCTAAAACGAGCAATTGCGCTTAAAACTTGTTTTGGTGGGGCATTTGACAAACTTTCGGTGTTTGTTGCCCAAAAGTACCACAGTTGAGATACTTTTGGCGCTAAAACACAAAAAGCATATTACAAAGATCAAAAACGAAACTTGCGTTCCATAAGTTGCTAAAACGAGCAATTGGGCTTAAAACTTGTTTTGGTGGGGCATTTGACCAACTTTTGGTGTTTGTTGACCAAAAGTACCATACTAGTGATACTTTTGGAGCTAAAACACAAAAAGGATATTGCAAATATGGAAAACCAAACTTGCGTTCCATAAGTTGCTAAAACGAGCAATTGGGCTTAAAACTTGTTTTGGTGGGGCATTTGACCAACTTTTAGTGTTTGTTGCCCAAAAGTACCACAGTTGAGATACTTTTGGCGCTAAAACACAAAAAGCATATTACAAAGATCAAAATCCAAACTTGCGTTCCATAAGTTGCTAAAACGAGCAATTGGGCTTAAAACTTGTTTTGGTGGGGCATTTGACAAACTTTCGGTGTTTGTTGCCCAAAAGTACCATAGTTGAGATACTTTTGGCTCTAAAACACAAAAAGCATATTACAAAGATCAAAAACCAAACTTGCGTTCCATAAGTTGCTAAAACGAGCAATTGCGCTTAAAACTTGTTTTGGTGGGGCATTTGACAAACTTTCGGTGTTTGTTGCCCAAAAGGACCACACTTGAGATACTTTTGAAATGCGTGGCTGTCACCCAAGAGGGGGGTGTATTGGGTGACAGAATAAAACTTATAAAAATTCTTCCTTTTAAAATATTACTCCTTGTGCTTGATGAGAATGATGATGTATTACCCCAAGCACAAGTGAGTATCTAGTGGTGTGGTGCTTGATGTGTAGATTAAACGAACAAAATAAGCACACACAAATTTATCCTGGTTCGGTCACTTCCAGACCTACATCCAGTCCCCAGGCTCCACCTGAGATTTCCAATCCACTAATCTTTCTTGTTTAAACCAGGCACAAGAAAGCCTTTACACTTTAGGTTTTACAAACACGGGTTCACCTAATAACCCACAGGTTTTACCACGGGCTCACCTGCAAACCTTTACAACCACAGGTTTTACAACGGGATCACCTGCAACCTTACAACCACAAGTTTTGCGGGCTAACTTGCAACCTATGGAGATTTAGAAAACCTCTAAATGCTCCCCCTCACTTTTGTAAGATAACAATACTGTTCTTCAAGCACAAGCTCTAGAACAGCCTCTATCAACTAGAGGATTTAATGATATGTTCATTCTATGAACTGATTTTGATAAACACTTAAGTACAACTGATTCTCTCTAAGAATAGATGATGTTACTCACTTAAGCACAACTGAATTACTCTCTAAGAATGTTACAGCTCTAAGATTAGAGAGAAGAAGATAAGAAGAATGTAGATTACAATTTCATAGACAATAGACTCTATTCTTCTTACTTCTCTTCTGAATGTAGATGTTCCTTTTATACTCGGCTTCAAAGCATTCAGGCTTGGGCGACAGATAGAATATGTCCGTTTGAATATAGCCGTTTTTCCCATGTTACTGTTTGCCCAATTAATGCTTCATCAATGCATAGCAGGGTTGACTTGCTTTATCTCTGAAAAGTAGTCCTGACATTTCTGCTCTGACAAAAGCATTCTGACACTGCATCTCTGAACGTTCTGACATTCTGATTGCTTGCGGAAGCAAAATCACATCCGGAAGCAACCTTACTTAGTGTGCTGCACTTGAACGTTAGTTTAGCAATATAAGCACATAGTCACATGCAGTGGGTGTTCTCTTAGTCTATGATGTATCCGGAAGCACTTCTACATCCGGAAGTAAAACCACTGGTTGAAGGATTTTGTTCACTATTACTTACTCTCGCTCAGTGTCATTCAATCCAACAGTCAGCGCTAGTCACTAAGCTATCGGAAGCACTTTCACTTGACGTGGTAAACTCAATGACGCTTAGGGTTATATCTATTCTATCAGTCTGTGCTAGTCAAAATCTAACAGGAAGCAATTTTACTTGACGTGGCTTATTCACTGACGCTTGGGGTTATATCTCTTCTATCAGCCTGTGCCAGTCTAAATCTAACAGGAAGCAATTTCACTTGACGTGGCTGATTCACTGACGCTTGGGGTTATTCTATTCTATCAGCCTGCGCCAGTCTAAATCTAACAGGAAGCAATTTCACTTGACGTGGCTGATTCACTGACGCTTGGGGTTATTCTATTCTATCAGCCTGCGCCAGTCTAAATCTAACAGGAAGCAATTTCACTTCCGGTTGAATCATAGTTTAGTCTTAAGGTTTTGTGTATCTAATGCTCATGGACTAAGTTAATTCCCTAGTGAGTTACTTGCTGCCGCTGGGGGATGAAACATTCATCCGCGTGCGCAAGTCCTAGACTATCTGGAAGTAAATCCACATCCGGTTGCACTCTTACTTGGGATCCTATGTTAACCTATTGCTTTCTAAGTACTTGGTCTATTCTTTCATATTTTAGTCTTCATCAAAACTTAAGATTCTAACATTCTCCCCTTTTTGATGATGACAAACTTAGTTTTATCGATTAAGTTCATAAGGAAGGATTTAGCAAAAGAATAAAAGCAATAGATAAGAACAAGTAACTTAGACAAATATTATTGATAAGCATAAGTTACAAGTCAGAGTATATCATCAAATAACATTTACAAGTAAAGAACATATACAAGTAAATAACACTAAGCAAGTATGAAAGTATGCATGAAAACAAAACAAGAAGGAAAAATTTCTAAGTTAAAAGAGTGTTTGGATTGGGGGTTCATGGTTTGTGTTTCTTTTTCCTCTCCCTCTCCTTTTGTCTTTCTTCATTTTCCTTTTGTAGTTTGGCTAGCTCGGCCTCACGCACACTCTGGTCTATCTGGGCAATGATCTGCTGAAGCTCTTTTTCATCTCTTTCCCTTCTGAGCCTCTCTGATTCAATAGACTCCTCGAATGCCCTTTTCAGGTTCTCCACTTCTTCATACCCAGGGAACCCAGTAGCATCATCGAAGTAGGAGACCTCTCCATTGGGATAGTGAACAGCCCGGATTTTCACGTTCCATACAGGGAAGTTGGGATCCTCCTCAACTTCCTGGGCTTTCCTTTTCCCTTTCCCCTTACTCTTCCCTTTGCTCTTGCTAATTGGAGGAGTGGGCATGGCACTAGCTCTGTCAGCATCGAGGCACGCCATCTGACCAAAGGATAGCTTGTCTGTGAATCCAAACTTCTCAAATTCCTCAGGAGTCATGTCTTCAATTTCCAATTTGACTTCCTTCAGAATTGGAACTGCTTGAACCACTGGAGTTTCTTGCTCAACCTGGGCAGATGAAGTTCCTTGCTCAGGTAGGTCAGAAGGAGTCTCTTCCTCACTCTCGTCAGATTCAGTGGTGGCAATTATCTTCCTGGCACGTTTCCTAGCAACGGCCTTCTTTCTGGGCTCACTGAATCTGGCTGCTGGCTCAGACGAGGGAGGAGGATCAGATGATTGCTCAGATGAAGGGATCTCAGACTCTTGCCCAGAGGATGCAGGAATGGGCTTGGCTATCACAATTGGAGGATGGTTGGGTCTCTTCAGTCCCCACTTCATCATGATCTCCTCAACAATCTTTCTACTTGTTTTAGTTGGAGGAGGCTCTGATGATGACTCAGGTTGTGAGGATTGTTCATTCTGCCCAAAGACAACCATCTCCAAATGTGGTCCTTGCTCAGCCGACCTCTTCTGCTGCATGAACCGGATTGCTTCTCCCCTTATAAGGCTCTCAGCACCACCCAGCCTTTGGGATTCCATAGCACGGCGAAGGGCTGCTGTTATATCTTCCTCAATCCAGAGGGATGGCTGGCTGAGGACATCCCTTGTGTTCATTGATAAGCGCAGAGTGGACATTACATCTCTCCCCCTTTTGGCATCATCAAAGAGGGTGAGGGCCAGGGATGGACTTGAGGACGAGGAGGGTGGAGATTTTTGGGGTGAGGTTTCTGGGGAGGAGGTAGATTGGGTACTTTCTGGGGATGAGGTAGGGTCGGATGAGGTAGGGTTGGGGAACCAATTGGGGGTGACAAAGAGACCCTCAAAAGGATGAGTGGAGGAGTACTCTTTGTAGTTGGTGGAGGCTGGGGTAAATGGTAAATGGTCATCAGAGAGTGGTTGAAGGCGAGGATAATCTCTTATATAGATTTGGCTGAGGGGGTGAATGGCAGTGTGAAATCCAAGGTGCTCGGCCAGGGGATTGGAGCTTGGTCTAGAGTTGGGGTTGATAGGATTGGAGTGGGGGGAAGGTTCGTTTGAGAAGCGGAGTGGAGAGCGTGTAGGAGCGCCAGGTCGTGAGATAATGGGTGAAGGAGGTGGAGATGGAGAATTTAGTGGGGATTGGCGTGGAGAGTGGTGAGGTGAGTCTTGGGTTTGGTGTGGAGAGTGTGTGAGGGGAGTCTTGGGTTTGCTGGTCATGGGTAGGTGAAGGTTGGGATTGGTGGTCATTGTTTGGTGATGGTGGGGGTTGCTGGTCATTTTGTGGTGGTGGCTGAGGTTGTTGAGGGTTAGGTGGAGGAGGAGGGGGAAGTTGAGGGTGATTAGGAGGAGGAGGAGGTGGGTTTTGAGGAGGAGGAGGAGGTGGTAGGTTACCTTGTGATGGTTGGGGAATTTGTAGGTGTTGGAGGATGAGATCTAACTTTGCATCCACCCTGGCAAGGTGATTCTCGATCTGACCCACTCTGTCCTCGAGCCGCTGGATCCGCTCCCCTTGGTGCTGGAAACCAGCGTCACACTCAGCACGGAGAGGACCCACCAAGGATTCAGGCAGCCTAAATAGAAGCTCTTCCTTTACTTCCTTGGCAAAGGCCCTAACAGAGGCTGGCACTCTTGCAGCACGGCTTGGCCCAGCATGGGAGTCCACTTCCTGATCCCCTGCCTGAGGCACTCCCTGCCTGAGATCCTGAGCGAGTAGGCTTAGCCGGCTTCACATATCTAATGCCCATCTTCCCAACGTTGGTTGCTCCCACAGGCTTACACTTTACATTTTCTTCCTCCACAGCAGATGTGGCCTTGATCAGATGCTTCTCAAGGAGGAGGGCAATTATGGTGGGATAGGAAAGATAGCCAGACTTGTCATTATTTATCCAGCGCTGAAGCTCAAGACATATCAGCTGGCCGGGGTTGATTGGCTTGCGGGAGAGGAGTCTGGGGAACCAAGGGTTGTCCAGCAGTGTGAACTCGTTGAAGTTGCCTCCCTTATGTGTCATCATTCGGGAGTAGACATAGTACAAGAGCCTGTAAGAGTCAGATATCTTGGATACCTTCTTGTTGTCGGTGCCATACAACTCCTCGAGTTCCTCCTTGCTGTACTTGAGAGACTCAGGGTAGAGCCATTCATTCATACCCTCTTCTGTGATTCCCATCATCTCATTCAAAGTCCTCCAAGTGAACCTGAAGGTCCTCCCTCTTACTGTGGTAGTGAAGGAGAGTTTGTGGACTTGCTCCTTTCCATCCACCTTCTTGTACTTAGCCTTGCCAGAGAGGGTTTGACAGAAGACTCGCAGGACGTTGACGTTGTAGTCCTGGTTGATGCCCAGCCAAGGCATATACTTCTCCAAGTAAGGGCGCAGATGGGGAAACCCTAGTTCATCAATCTTGTCCAGATCGATGAACAGCCCATGGTTGAAGTAAGGGATGGACGTCTCAAATTTGGCAGCAATTGGCTCCAACGCGCCATCTCTGTACACTGTAGGGTCGTCTTCTTCAACCCTTTGCCTCTTGGAAGAAGGCTCTTCAGCGAACTGAACCTTCTTCTTCTTCTTCCCTTTCCTCTTGGCTTCCCTTGCTTGTTCTTGCCCAGAGATCTCAGCCTGATCTGCCACTCTCCCAGAAGTTTCAGGCTGACCCTGAATATTTTCATCGTGCCCCGGTGTTTGCCCAGAACCTTCACGGTGTTCATGATGTTCTTCATGATGTTCATCATTTTGCCCAGATTTCCGAGAATGTTCATGACGAAATTTCCCAGATTTTGACTTGTGTTTCTTGGATGAAGAATGTTTCTTGGTAACTGGGTTGGATTCATGAGATCCGGCCATTTTTGTGGATTTAAGGTTGGTTTGTGGTGAAAAAGCGAAGGAAATGTATGAAGGAAATGAAGAACAGATGAAGAACACAGATGAAGATGAAGAAAATTTCAGAGAGAATAGTGAAAGTGAATTTGATGCAAGTAAAAAGTGAAAGTGAAAAATGACACCTATTTATAGGCAAAAACTACTGAGGGCATCTCCTTTCAAATTTTCACATATTGGGTAACGTAAAATTTTAAGTTGGAACGACACACCTGATGACACGTGTTGCTTCAACTAGTCAGAGAAGGCACAACGCCCCATAGAGGGAGTTGAAACGTTTCTGAAGTGACGTGTCCCTTGGACTGGTGCTGGCGCTCTCTTGGTTTCATCATCCAGCGTCAGCGTGTGATCATCCGGAAGTGGTTTTGCTTCCGGTTGCACTTGCTTAAGATTTAACATTGAGCACTTGCAAAAACATATATTGGCACTCCGATGCCTAAGTTAGTATTGTTGTAAGTGATAAACAATCAAGTATAATGAATAGAATTTACACTTCATTTGGGTTTACCATTCCCAAATCACCTCTTATGAAAGTAAATTGGTCAACCCCCAGAGGTTGTTTGGTAGCTATATCTGTAGTTGAGAGACCATGCTTCCGGAAGTGTATCCGCTTCCGGATGTGAAGGTTTTTAGATTTAACATTGACATCCTGTGGTTCCCCTTCACTAGGGGACCTGCAGGTGCTAGCGGGAGCATATGTGCTTCCGGATGGTCAGTGAAAAAGGTTTAACATCAGTGTACATGCTGAGGACTTTCCTAGTCACACCTTATGTTAATCAGCTCAAAACCATAATCTTAAGGGAACGAGCTTGTTGGTTAGTTTGGTAAAACAAGAGTATTAATAAGGTGAAAACAGATTTTGAAAATTTAGTTCACAATTTCACATGGTTTCACTCTCAAGTCATGAACTTTACTCATACTCTTTTGGATAAATACCAGTGTGATAGTACAGGGAGTATAGAATAAATTGCATATTTTCAGAGTTTCATAAACAAGTATAATTCGATAAATATGCCTTAAGAATGTTCATGCTAGATTATGAAGATATGTAAATTGTCAACACAATGAAATTCTAAAAGCCTTACAGTCAAGAGAATAGTTTAGTTTTAAGAATAAATCAGGTTTACAAAACAACCAAATTCTCAGCATATGAGCACAAGAATAATTTTCAAAACTCATCTCAAGTCCTTTCATTTATGCTTAGTGTGATCTCACTATTCTTAGGATATTAACAAACTTTGAACTTAATTCAGATTGCACTCCCCTTGTGATAGTGTGTCAGGATACACAGCTACCAGTGGATAGTGTTTTTTACTAATTCTTTCTAGGCATGTGATCTAACTCACTTAAGCTTTTATCCTACTGCCATTTGCCTTTGGTTTTATCAACCTTTGTAGGAATTAATTCAAGGCAATTCTTTAGACTTCTTAAGTATGTCCGATAAGAGAGACTATCTATTAAACGCTCAACAAAATGAGTAGAGGAAAGAAATGCTCATATAAGATTGGTGAGATTTCCTCAAGATCAAGTTCAGAACAGCCACTTCTTCTCTTCTTGATAACGAGCATACTTGTTGATGTTCTCTCTTGTGCATCCACATCGCTCAAGCTTTCATAATCTGTCAACATACTTAACAGCAAGCTTGAACTGAGATCATTAGTAGTTGGAGACTTAAGATGTGATTATAAATTATTGCTTAAGTTCACAGCCAGTCAGTTTATCACTGAGAGTGTTCAGGATGAGATTGTAAACACAAGCTTGAGTTGAAGTCATTGAACCTTAAAGTAAAATCAACACTGGTTTGTAAAGAAGATCATACCAATATCACTATATTTTGAAAACTTATTAAGTCAATCATGTGTGGTTAGACGCTATATATTCTTTTCATTCATTCCATAGAGCAATTTGAAGTTTATCTTTAGATACATAAATGTCAATTGCAGATGAAATGAGTAAACATGCATTCATTACCCAATTAATCATTCAAATAAGGAAAAGGGTAAGAGTGACATCACCAAAGCTACATTTGCGTCAAGTAGTAGCTTGTTTGATCTTTTCAATTTCAGGAGCAGTAGCACTCGGAGCCCAGTATGAACAACAGCTCATTCAGATTTGACACATTGCTCAGATCAGGTATGATCTTGAATATTGTTGTTCCTTTGGATCTTCTTTCCTACAAAATACCAAATGATTCCTTTTTCCCATTTTTCAGTCTCCAAACTTGGATCTGACAGGTCAGTTTGTAGGGAGTGTAAAGTCCGTATGCATCTAAGAATCATTCACTATGAATATGGCGTTGTGAATCAAACATGACTGTATTCACAAGGATATATATATTTTAATCATGACAGCATGTAGACTATGAACATTGTGAGAAGCTCTTATAAGGCATATAATGTTCATATACATGATGCTTGATGTAAAATCTCAATAAGTCCATCTAACATTTGCATAGCCTTAAGCGATCCCTTGCTTACCCAAAGAGATCTTCTATACTTATCTTTGGCCTGAAGCACTTTCTTAGGAGAGACAGAATTCATCGGCTTTCTCCATGTTGATTGAGACATCCTCTCTCTCATGTTCTTCTCAGGATAGTTGAGTGGAACTCTGTGATAGCTCATCCTTGAGACAAAACCTTTGTTCCTTGTGGTAGTGCACTGCTTCTTATGATTGTACTAGGTGGTTGCAGCAGTGACATCACCACGAGCTCTCTTCTTTGGGGCAAGAGGAACTCTTGATCTTTCCTGCACAAGTAAGGCACTGGACGGAGGTTTTGGTACCCATTTGTACTTGGATCCTTCATGGTTAGTGTTGGACCTTACTTGTCCTTTAGGGATCCACACATATTTATTCCTCACACTTAAATTTCTTTTAAAGTTGCATGTGTGAGACATATGACCTGTTCTACCACAATAATGACAGATAATGGAATGATATTCAGAATGGGATTTCCTATCATTATCTTGTTGGTCAATTTTGTTTTCAAAGACTCTCCTTTCTTTTAAACCAACTTTTGAAGTCTCAGGGCCTTTTGAGAACTTTTCTTGTTCCTTCGATAGGGATTCACAATTGGAACATTGTTCGGAACATATTGGAGCTTCCGCTCCCGGTGGGGAACTAGCTATTGGTAGCGATAGCTGTTTTTCTATGGGCTGCACTAGTTGGTTTTCTATGGAGGAAACTATGGAAACCTTGGATGTAGATGAATTAATGAGTTCCTCAAGTTTCCTATTCTTTTTCCTTAATCCTAGAACTTCTTTTGCAAGTTTACAGAATTCACTATGTAACTCATTATACATATCTTGCAATTCAGAAGGTTCAAGTTGAGATACCTCATTCTCCTCTGCTTCTGAATCTAGGCAGAGATCAATACTCTCTTTACTGTCGCTGGATTGCTCAATATCAGCTTCCTGTAGTTCACCACCAGTTGATCCACAAGGGGCACAAAAGGAGCTTTGGATAGCTTTACTGCTAAGGGAATGATCAGAAGCATACATAGCATCAAGAGTGTTCCAAATATCTCTAGCATTAGAGCAATGTTTAATTTTCTGGAAATCACAGTCAGTTAAGCTTTTGTACAAAAATTGCATTGCTCTAATGTTCAAGTAAAATAAATTTTTCTCCTCTTCGGTCCAGTTTACTTTTGGTTTGAAATCAGAGTCCTTTTCAAAGACACCCCACATTTTGAAATCCGTGGATAGTATAAAACTTTTCATCCTTCCCTTCCATAAGTAAAAATCAGTATTTTCTAACACGGGTGGGATAGTATGATCAAAACCTTCAAAACACATTTTATATCCCAAGTCAGCCTAGGTCTTTGCACTTGAGATCGTTGGATCCTTTAAACAAGTGACCTCGCTCTGATACCAAATGAAATGCGTGGCTGTCACCCAAGAGGGGGGGTGAATTGGGTGACAGAATAAAACTTATAAAAATTCTTCCTTTTAAAATATTACTCCTTGTGCTTGATGAGAATGATGATGTATTACCCCAAGCACAAGTGAGTATCTAGTGGTGTGGTGCTTGATGTGTAGATTAAACGAACAAAATAAGCACACACAAATCTATCCTGGTTCGGTCACTTCCAGACCTACATCCAGTCCCCAGGCTCCATCTGAGATTTCCAATCCACTAATCTTTCTTGTTTAAACCAGGCACAAGAAAGCCTTTACACTTTAGGTTTTACAAACACGGGTTCACCTAATAACCCATAGGTTTTACCACGGGCTCACCTGCAAACCTTTACAACCACAGGTTTTACAACGGGATCACCTGCAACCTTACAACCACAAGTTTTGCGGGCTAACTTGCAACCTATGGAGATTTAGAAAACCTCTAAATGCTCCCCCTCACTTTTGTAAGATAACAATACTGTTCTTCAAGCACAAGCTCTAGAACAGCCTCTATCAATTAGAGGATTTAATGATATGTTCATTCTATGAACTGATTTTGATAAACACTTAAGTACAACTGATTCTCTCTAAGAATAGATGATGTTACTCACTTAAGCACAACTGAATTACTCTCTAAGAATGTTACAGCTCTAAGATTAGAGAGAAGAAGATAAGAAGAATGTAGATTACAATTTCATAGACAATAGACTCTATTCTTCTTACTTCTCTTCTGAATGTATATGTTCCTTTTATACTCGGCTTCAAAGCATTCAGGCTTGGGCGACAGATAGAATATGTCCTTTTGAATATAGCCGTTTTTCCCATGTTACCGTTTGCCCAATTAATGCTTCATCAATGCATAGCAGGGTTGACTTGCTTTATCTCTGAAAAGTAGTCCTGACATTTCTGCTCTGACAAAAGCATTCTGACACTGCATCTCTGAACGTTCTGACATTCTGATTGCTTGCGGAAGCAAAATCACATCCGGAAGCATTTGACAAACTTTCGGTGTTTGTTGCCCAAAAGTACCACAGTTGAAATACTTTTGGCGCTAAAACACAAAAAGCATATTACAAAGATCAAAAACCAAACTTGCGTTCCATAAGTTGCTAAAACGAGCACTTGGGCTTAAAACTTGTTTTGGTGGGGCATTTGACCAACTGTTGGTGTTTGTTGCCCAAAAGTACCACATTCGAGATACTTTTGGCGCTAAAACACAAAAAGCATATTACAAAGATCAAAAACCAAACTTGCGTTCCATAAGTTGCTAAAACGAGCAATTGGGCTTAAAACTTGTTTTGGTGGGGCATTTGACCAACTTTTGGTGTTTGTTGACCAAAAGTACCATACTAGTGATACTTTTGGAGCTAAAACACAAAAAGGATATTGCAAATATGGAAAACCAAACTTGCGTTCCATAAGTTGCTAAAACGAGCAATTGGGCTTAAAACTTGTTTTGGTGGGGCATTTGACCAACTTTTAGTGTTTGTTGCCCAAAAGTACCACAGTTGAGATACTTTTGGTGCTAAAACACAAAAAGTATATTACAAAGATCAAAATCCAAACTTGCGTTCCATAAGTTGCTAAAACGAGCAATTGGGCTTAAAACTTGTTTTGGTGGGGCATTTGACAAACTTTCGGTGTTTGTTGCCCAAAAGTACCATAGTTGAGATACTTTTGGCGCTAAAACACAAAAAGCATATTACAAAGATCAAAAACCAAACTTGCGTTCCATAAGTTGCTAAAACGAGCTATTGCGCTTAAAACTTGTTTTGGTGGGGCATTTGACAAACTTTCGGTGTTTGTTGCCCAAAAGTACCACAGTTGAGATACTTTTGGCGCTAAAACACAAAATGCATATTACAAAGATCAAAAACCAAACTTGCGTTCCATAAGTTGCTAAAACGAGCAATTGGGCTTAAAACTTGTTTTGGTGGGGCATTTGACAAACTTTCGGAGTTTGTTGCCCAAAAGTACCACACTTGAGATACTTTTGGCGCTAAAACACAAAAAGCATATTACAAAGATCAAAAACCAAACTTGCGTTCCATAAGTTGCTAAAACGAGCTATTGCGCTTAAAACTTGTTTTGGTGGGGCATTTGACAAACTTTCGGTGTTTGTTGCCCAAAAGTACCACAGTTGAGATACTTTTGGCGCTAAAACACAAAAATGCATATTACAAAGATCAAAAACCAAACTTGCGTTCCATAAGTTGCTAAAACGAGCAATTGCGCTTAGAACTTGTTTTGGTGGGGCATTTGACAAACTTTCGGTGTTTGTTGCCCAAAAGTACCACAGTTGAGATACTTTTGGAGCTAAAACACAAAAAGCATATTACTAAATATCAAAAACCAAACTTGCGTTCCATAAGTTGCTAAAACGAGCAATTGGGCTTAAAACTTGTTTTGGTGGGGCATTTGACGAACTTTTGGTGTTTGTTGACCAAAAGTACCTACTAGTGAGATACTTTTGGAGCTAAAACACAAAAAGGCATATTACAAATATGAAAACCTAAACTTGCGTTCCATAAGTTGCTAAAACGATGCAATTGGGCTTAAAACTTGTTTTGGTGGGGCATTTGACCAACTTTAGTGTTTGTTGCCCATAAGTACCACACGTTGAGATACTTTTGGCGCTAAAACACAAAAAGCATATTACAAAGATCAAAAACCAAACTTGCGTTCCATAAGTTGCTAAAACGAGCAATTGGGCTTAAAACTTGTTTTGGTGGGGCATTTGACAAACTTTCGGTGTTTGTTGCCCAAAAGTACCACAGTTGAGATACTTTTGGCGCTAAAACACAAAAAGCATATTACAAAGATCAAAAACCAAACTTGCGTTCCATAAGTTGCTAAAACGAGCACTTGGGCTTAAAACTTGTTTTGGTGGGGCATTTGACCAACTTTTGGTGTTTGTTGACCAAAAGTACCTACTAGTGATACTTTTGGAGCTAAAACACAAAAAGGATATTGCAAATATGGAAAACCAAACTTGCGTTCCATAAGTTGCTAAAACGAGCAATTGGGCTTAAAACTTGTTTTGGTGGGGCATTTGACCAACTTTAGTGTTTGTTGCCCAAAAGTACCACAGTTGAGATACTTTTGGCGCTAAAACACAAAAAGCATATTACAAAGATCAAAAACCAAACTTGCGTTCCATAAGTTGCTAAAACGAGCAATTGGGCTTAAAACTTGTTTTGGTGGGGCATTTGACAAACTTTCGGTGTTTGTTGCCCAAAAGTACCACAGTTGAGATACTTTTGGCGCTAAAACACAAAAAGCATATTACAAAGATCAAAAACCAAACTTGCGTTCCATAAGTTGCTAAAACGAGCACTTGGGCTTAAAACTTGTTTTGGTGGGGCATTTGACAAACTTTCGGTGTTTGTTGCCCAAAAGTACCACAGTTGAGATACTTTTGGCGCTAAAACACAAAAGCATATTACAAAGATCAAAAACCAAACTTGCGTTCCATAAGTTGCTAAAACGAGCAATTGGGCTTAAAACTTGTTTTGGTGGGGCATTTGACAAACTTTCGGTGTTTGTTGCCCAAAAGTACCACAGTTGAGATACTTTTGGCGCTAAAACACAAAAAGCATATTACAAAGATCAAAAACCAAACTTGCGTTCCATAAGTTGCTAAAACGAGCAATTGGGCTTAAAACTTGTTTTGGTGGGGCATTTGACCAACTTTTGGTGTTTGTTGACCAAAAGTACCACACTTGAGATACTTTTGGAGCTAAAACACAAAAAGGCATATTACAAATATGAAAAACCAAACTTGCGTTCCATAAGTTGCTAAAACGAGCAATTGGGCTTAAAACTTGTTTTGGTGGGGCATTTGACCAACTTTAGGTGTTTGTTGCCCAAAAGTACCACAGTTGAGATACTTTTGGCGCTAAAACACAAAAAGCATATTACAAAGATCAAAAACCAAACTTGCGTTCCATAAGTTGCTAAAACGAGCAATTGGGCTTAAAACTTGTTTTGGTGGGGCATTTGACAAACTTTCGGTGTTTGTTGCCCAAAAGTACCACAGTTGAGATACTTTTGGCGCTAAAACACAAAAAGCATATTACAAAGATCAAAAACCAAACTTGCGTTCCATAAGTTGCTAAAACGAGCAATTGGGCTTAAAACTTGTTTTGGTGGGGCATTTGACCAACTTTTGGTGTTTGTTGACCAAAAGTACCACACTTGAGATACTTTTGGAGCTAAAACACAAAAAGCATATTACAAAGATGCAAAACCAAACTTGCGTTCCATAAGTTGCTAAAACGAGCAATTGGGCTTAAAACTTGTTTTGGTGGGGCATTTGACCAACTTTAGGTGTTTGTTGCCCAAAAGTACCACAGTTGAGATACTTTTGGCGCTAAAACACAAAAAGCATATTACAAAGATCAAAACCAAACTTGCGTTCCATAAGTTGCTAAAACGAGCAATTGGGCTTAAAACTTGTTTTGGTGGGGCATTTGACAAACTTTCGGTGTTTGTTGCCCAAAAGTACCACAGTTGAGATACTTTTGGCGCTAAAACACAAAAAGCATATTACAAAGATCAAAAACCAAACTTGCGTTCCATAAGTTGCTAAAACGAGCAATTGGGCTTAAAACTTGTTTTGGTGGGGCATTTGACCAACTTTTGGTGTTTGTTGCCCAAAAGTACCACACTTGAGATACTTTTGGCGCTAAAACACAAAAAGCATATTACAAATATGCAAAAACCAAACTTGCGTTCCATAAGTTGCTAATACGAGCAATTGGGCTTAAAACTTGTTTTGGTGGGGCATTTGACCAAACTTTCGTGTTTGTTGCCCAAAAGTACCACACTTGAGATACTTTTGGCGCTAAAACACAAAAAGCATATTACAAAGATCAAAAACCAAACTTGCGTTCCATAAGTTGCTAAAACGAGCAATTGGGCTTAAAACTTGTTTTGGTGGGGCATTTGACCAACTTTTGGTGTTTGTTGACCCAAAAGTACCACACTTGAGATACTTTTGGCGCTAAAACACAAAAAGCATATTACAAAGATCAAAAACCAAACTTGCGTTCCATAAGTTGCTAAAACGAGCAATTGGGCTTAAAACTTGTTTTGGTGGGGCATTTGACAAACTTTTAGTGTTTGTTGCCCAAAAGTACCACACTTGAGATACTTTTGGCGCTAAAACACAAAAAGCATATTACAAAGATCAAAAACCAAACTTGCGTTCCATAAGTTGCTAAAACGAGCAATTGGGCTTAAAACTTGTTTTGGTGGGGCATTTGACCAACTTTTGGTGTTTGTTGACCAAAAGTACCACACTTGAGATACTTTTGGAGCTAAAACACAAAAAGCATATTACAAAGATCAAAAACCAAACTTGCGTTCCATAAGTTGCTAAAACGAGCAATTGGGCTTAAAACTTGTTTTGGTGGGGCATTTGACAAACTTTTAGTGTTTGTTGCCCAAAAGTACCACACTTGAGATACTTTTGGCGCTAAAACACAAAAAGCATATTACAAAGATCAAAAACCAAACTTGCGTTCCATAAGTTGCTAAAACGAGCACTTGGGCTTAAAACTTGTTTTGGTGGGGCATTTGACCAACTTTTGGTGTTTGTTGCCCAAAAGTACCACACTTGAGATACTTTTGGCGCTAAAACACAAAAAGCATATTACAAAGATCAAAAACCAAACTTGCGTTCCATAAGTTGCTAAAACGAGCAATTGGGCTTAAAACTTGTTTTGGTGGGGCATTTGACAAACTTTCGGTGTTTGTTGCCCAAAAGTACCACACTTGAGATACTTTTGGCGCTAAAACACAAAAAGCATATTACAAAGATCAAAAACCAAACTTGCGTTCCATAAGTTGCTAAAACGAGCAATTGGGCTTAAAACTTGTTTTGGTGGGGCATTTGACCAACTTTTGGTGTTTGTTGACCAAAAGTACCACTACTAGTGATACTTTTGGAGCTAAAACACAAAAAGGATATTGCAAATATGGAAAACCAAACTTGCGTTCCATAAGTTGCTAAAACGAGCAATTGGGCTTAAAACTTGTTTTGGTGGGGCATTTGACCAACTTTAGTGTTTGTTGCCCAAAAGTACCACAGTTGAGATACTTTTGGCGCTAAAACACAAAAAGCATATTACAAAGATCAAAACCAAACTTGCGTTCCATAAGTTGCTAAAACGAGCAATTGGGCTTAAAACTTGTTTTGGTGGGGCATTTGACAAACTTTCGGTGTTTGTTGCCCAAAAGTACCACAGTTGAGATACTTTTGGCGCTAAAACACAAAAAGCATATTACAAAGATCAAAAACCAAACTTGCGTTCCATAAGTTGCTAAAACGAGCACTTGGGCTTAAAACTTGTTTTGGTGGGGCATTTGACCAACTTTCGGTGTTTGTTGCCCAAAAGTACCACAGTTGAGATACTTTTGGCGCTAAAACACAAAAAGCATATTACAAAGATCAAAAACCAAACTTGCGTTCCATAAGTTGCTAAAACGAGCAATTGGGCTTAAAACTTGTTTTGGTGGGGCATTTGACAAACTTTCGGTGTTTGTTGCCCAAAAGTACCACAGTTGAGATACTTTTGGCGCTAAAACACAAAAAGCATATTACAAAGATCAAAAACCAAACTTGCGTTCCATAAGTTGCTAAAACGAGCAATTGGGCTTAAAACTTGTTTTGGTGGGGCATTTGACCAACTTTTGGTGTTTGTTGACCAAAAGTACCTACTAGTGATACTTTTGGAGCTAAAACACAAAAAGGATATTGCAAATATGGAAAACCAAACTTGCGTTCCATAAGTTGCTAAAACGAGCAATTGGGCTTAAAACTTGTTTTGGTGGGGCATTTGACCAACTTTAGTGTTTGTTGCCCAAAAGTACCACAGTTGAGATACTTTTGGCGCTAAAACACAAAAAGCATATTACAAAGATCAAAAACCAAACTTGCGTTCCATAAGTTGCTAAAACGAGCAATTGGGCTTAAAACTTGTTTTGGTGGGGCATTTGACCAACTTTTGGTGTTTGTTGACCAAAAGTACCACACTAGTGATACTTTTGGAGCTAAAACACAAAAAGCATATTACAAAGATCAAAAACCAAACTTGCGTTCCATAAGTTGCTAAAACGAGCAATTGGGCTTAAAACTTGTTTTGGTGGGGCATTTGACAAACTTTTAGTGTTTGTTGCCCAAAAGTACCACACTTGAGATACTTTTGGCGCTAAAACACAAAAAGCATATTACAAAGATCAAAAACCAAACTTGCGTTCCATAAGTTGCTAAAACGAGCACTTGGGCTTAAAACTTGTTTTGGTGGGGCATTTGACCAACTTTTGGTGTTTGTTGCCCAAAAGTACCACACTTGAGATACTTTTGGCGCTAAAACACAAAAAGCATATTACAAAGATCAAAAACCAAACTTGCGTTCCATAAGTTGCTAAAACGAGCAATTGGGCTTAAAACTTGTTTTGGTGGGGCATTTGACCAACTTTTGGTGTTTGTTGACCAAAAGTACCACACTAGTGATACTTTTGGAGCTAAAACACAAAAAGCATATTACAAAGATCAAAAACCAAACTTGCGTTCCATAAGTTGCTAAAACGAGCAATTGGGCTTAAAACTTGTTTTGGTGGGGCATTTGACAAACTTTTAGTGTTTGTTGCCCAAAAGTACCACACTTGAGATACTTTTGGCGCTAAAACACAAAAAGCATATTACAAAGATCAAAAACCAAACTTGCGTTCCATAAGTTGCTAAAACGAGCACTTGGGCTTAAAACTTGTTTTGGTGGGGCATTTGACCAACTTTTGGTGTTTGTTGCCCAAAAGTACCACACTTGAGATACTTTTGGCGCTAAAACACAAAAAGCATATTACAAAGATCAAAAACCAAACTTGCGTTCCATAAGTTGCTAAAACGAGCAATTGGGCTTAAAACTTGTTTTGGTGGGGCATTTGACAAACTTTCGGTGTTTGTTGCCCAAAAGTACCACACTTGAGATACTTTTGGCGCTAAAACACAAAAAGCATATTACAAAGATCAAAAACCAAACTTGCGTTCCATAAGTTGCTAAAACGAGCAATTGGGCTTAAAACTTGTTTTGGTGGGGCATTTGACCAACTTTTGGTGTTTGTTGACCAAAAGTACCACTACTAGTGAGATACTTTTGGAGCTAAAACACAAAAAGGATATTGCAAATATGGAAAACCAAACTTGCGTTCCATAAGTTGCTAAAACGAGCAATTGGGCTTAAAACTTGTTTTGGTGGGGCATTTGACCAACTTTAGTGTTTGTTGCCCAAAAGTACCACAGTTGAGATACTTTTGGCGCTAAAACACAAAAAGCATATTACAAAGATCAAAAACCAAACTTGCGTTCCATAAGTTGCTAAAACGAGCAATTGCGCTTAAAACTTGTTTTGGTGGGGCATTTGACAAACTTTCGGTGTTTGTTGCCCAAAAGTACCACAGTTGAGATACTTTTGGCGCTAAAACACAAAAAGCATATTACAAAGATCAAAAACCAAACTTGCGTTCCATAAGTTGCTAAAACGAGCAATTGGGCTTAAAACTTGTTTTGGTGGGGCATTTGACAAACTTTCGGTGTTTGTTGCCCAAAAGTACCACAGTTGAGATACTTTTGGCGCTAAAACACAAAAAGCATATTACAAAGATCAAAAACCAAACTTGCGTTCCATAAGTTGCTAAAACGAGCAATTGGGCTTAAAACTTGTTTTGGTGGGGCATTTGACAAACTTTCGGTGTTTGTTGCCCAAAAGTACCACAGTTGAGATACTTTTGGCGCTAAAACACAAAAAGCATATTACAAAGATCAAAAACCAAACTTGCGTTCCATAAGTTGCTAAAACGAGCAATTGGGCTTAAAACTTGTTTTGGTGGGGCATTTGACCAACTTTTGGTGTTTGTTGCCCAAAAGTACCACACTAGTGATACTTTTGGAGCTAAAACACAAAAAGGCATATTACAAATATGGAAAACCAAACTTGCGTTCCATAAGTTGCTAAAACGAGCAATTGGGCTTAAAACTTGTTTTGGTGGGGCATTTGACCAACTTTAGGTGTTTGTTGCCCAAAAGTACCACACTTGAGATACTTTTGGCGCTAAAACACAAAAAGCATATTACAAAGATCAAAAACCAAACTTGCGTTCCATAAGTTGCTAAAACGAGCAATTGGGCTTAAAACTTGTTTTGGTGGGGCATTTGACAAACTTTCGGTGTTTGTTGCCCAAAAGTACCACAGTTGAGATACTTTTGGCGCTAAAACACAAAAAGCATATTACAAAGATCAAAAACCAAACTTGCGTTCCATAAGTTGCTAAAACGAGCACTTGGGCTTAAAACTTGTTTTGGTGGGGCATTTGACCAACTTTTGGTGTTTGTTGACCAAAAGTACCACTACTAGTGATACTTTTGGAGCTAAAACACAAAAAGGCATATTACAAATATGGAAAAACCAAACTTGCGTTCCATAAGTTGCTAAAACGAGCAATTGGGCTTAAAACTTGTTTTGGTGGGGCATTTGACCAACTTTAGTGTTTGTTGCCCAAAAGTACCACAGTTGAGATACTTTTGGCGCTAAAACACAAAAAGCATATTACAAAGATCAAAAACCAAACTTGCGTTCCATAAGTTGCTAAAACGAGCAATTGGGCTTAAAACTTGTTTTGGTGGGGCATTTGACAAACTTTCGGTGTTTGTTGCCCAAAAGTACCACAGTTGAGATACTTTTGGCGCTAAAACACAAAAAGCATATTACAAAGATCAAAAACCAAACTTGCGTTCCATAAGTTGCTAAAACGAGCACTTGGGCTTAAAACTTGTTTTGGTGGGGCATTTGACAAACTTTCGGTGTTTGTTGCCCAAAAGTACCACAGTTGAGATACTTTTGGCGCTAAAACACAAAAGCATATTACAAAGATCAAAAACCAAACTTGCGTTCCATAAGTTGCTAAAACGAGCAATTGGGCTTAAAACTTGTTTTGGTGGGGCATTTGACAAACTTTCGGTGTTTGTTGCCCAAAAGTACCACAGTTGAGATACTTTTGGCGCTAAAACACAAAAAGCATATTACAAAGATCAAAAACCAAACTTGCGTTCCATAAGTTGCTAAAACGAGCAATTGGGCTTAAAACTTGTTTTGGTGGGGCATTTGACCAACTTTTGGTGTTTGTTGACCAAAAGTACCACACTAGTGATACTTTTGGAGCTAAAACACAAAAAGGATATTGCAAATATGGAAAACCAAACTTGCGTTCCATAAGTTGCTAAAACGAGCAATTGGGCTTAAAACTTGTTTTGGTGGGGCATTTGACCAACTTTAGTGTTTGTTGCCCAAAAGTACCACACTTGAGATACTTTTGGCGCTAAAACACAAAAAGCATATTACAAAGATCAAAACCAAACTTGCGTTCCATAAGTTGCTAAAACGAGCAATTGGGCTTAAAACTTGTTTTGGTGGGGCATTTGACCAACTTTTAGTGTTTGTTGCCCAAAAGTACCACACTTGAGATACTTTTGGCGCTAAAACACAAAAAGCATATTACAAAGATCAAAACCAAACTTGCGTTCCATAAGTTGCTAAAACGAGCAATTGGGCTTAAAACTTGTTTTGGTGGGGCATTTGACAAACTTTCGGTGTTTGTTGCCCAAAAGTACCACAGTTGATATACTTTTGGCGCTAAAACACAAAAAGCATATTACAAAGATCAAAAACCAAACTTGCGTTCCATAAGTGGCTAAAACGAGCACTTGGGCTTAAAACTTGTTTTGGTGGGGCATTTGACCAACTTTTGGTGTTTGTTGCCCAAATGTACTTTGGCGCTAAAACACAAAAAGGATATTGCAAATATGGAAAACCAAACTTGCGTTCCATAAGTTGCTAATACAAGCAATTGGGCTTAAAACTTGTTTTGGTGGGGCATTTGCCAAACTTTCGTGTTTGTTGCCCAAAAGGACCACACTTGAGATACTTTTGGCGCTAAAACACAAAAAGCATATTACAAAGATCAAAAACCAAACTTGCGTTCCATAAGTTGCTAAAACGAGCAATTGGGCTTAAAACTTGTTTTGGTGGGGCATTTGACCAACTTTTGGTGTTTGTTGACCAAAAGTACCACACTAGTGATACTTTTAGAGCTAAAACACAAAAAGCATATTACAAAGATCAAAAACCAAACTTGCGTTCCATAAGTTGCTAAAACGAGCAATTGGGCTTAAAACTTGTTTTGGTGGGGCATTTGACAAACTTTTAGGTGTTTGTTGCCCAAAAGTACCACACTTGAGATACTTTTGGCGCTAAAACACAAAAAGCATATTACAAAGATCAAAAACCAAACTTGCGTTCCATAAGTTGCTAAAACGAGCAATTGGGCTTAAAACTTGTTTTGGTGGGGCATTTGACCAACTTTTGGTGTTTGTTGCCCAAAAGTACCACACTTGAGATACTTTTGGCGCTAAAACACAAAAAGCATATTACAAAGATCAAAACCAAACTTGCGTTCCATAAGTTGCTAAAACGAGCAATTGGGCTTAAAACTTGTTTTGGTGGGGCATTTGACCAACTTTAGGTGTTTGTTGCCCAAAAGTACCACAGTTGAGATACTTTTGGCGCTAAAACACAAAAAGCATATTACAAAGATCAAAAACCAAACTTGCGTTCCATAAGTTGCTAAAACGAGCAATTGGGCTTAAAACTTGTTTTGGTGGGGCATTTGACAAACTTTCGGTGTTTGTTGCCCAAAAGTACCACAGTTGAGATACTTTTGGCGCTAAAACACAAAAAGCATATTACAAAGATCAAAAACCAAACTTGCGTTCCATAAGTTGCTAAAACGAGCAATTGGGCTTAAAACTTGTTTTGGTGGGGCATTTGACAAACTTTCGGTGTTTGTTGCCCAAAAGTACCACAGTTGAGATACTTTTGGCGCTAAAACACAAAAAGCATATTACAAAGATCAAAAACCAAACTTGCGTTCCATAAGTTGCTAAAACGAGCAATTGGGCTTAAAACTTGTTTTGGTGGGGCATTTGACAAACTTTCGGTGTTTGTTGCCCAAAAGTACCACAGTTGAGATACTTTTGGCGCTAAAACACAAAAAGCATATTACAAAGATCAAAAACCAAACTTGCGTTCCATAAGTTGCTAAAACGAGCAATTGGGCTTAAAACTTGTTTTGGTGGGGCATTTGACCAACTTTTGGTGTTTGTTGACCAAAAGTACCACACTAGTGATACTTTTGGAGCTAAAACACAAAAAGGATATTGCAAATATGGAAAACCAAACTTGCGTTCCATAAGTTGCTAAAACGAGCAATTGGGCTTAAAACTTGTTTTGGTGGGGCATTTGACCAACTTTAGTGTTTGTTGCCCAAAAGTACCACAGTTGAGATACTTTTGGCGCTAAAACACAAAAAGCATATTACAAAGATCAAAAACCAAACTTGCGTTCCATAAGTTGCTAAAACGAGCAATTGGGCTTAAAACTTGTTTTGGTGGGGCATTTGACCAACTTTAGTGTTTGTTGCCCAAAAGTACCACACTTGAGATACTTTTGGCGCTAAAACACAAAAAGCATATTACAAAGATCAAAAACCAAACTTGCGTTCCATAAGTTGCTAAAACGAGCAATTGGGCTTAAAACTTGTTTTGGTGGGGCATTTGACAAACTTTCGGTGTTTGTTGCCCAAAAGTACCACAGTTGAGATACTTTTGGCGCTAAAACACAAAAAGCATATTACAAAGATCAAAAACCAAACTTGCGTTCCATAAGTTGCTAAAACGAGCACTTGGGCTTAAAACTTGTTTTGGTGGGGCATTTGACCAACTTTTGGTGTTTGTTGCCCAAAAGTACCACACTTGAGATACTTTGGCGCTAAAACACAAAAAGGCATATTACAAATATGGAAAACCAAACTTGCGTTCCATAAGTTGCTAAAACGAGCAATTGGGCTTAAAACTTGTTTTGGTGGGGCATTTGACAAACTTTCGGTGTTTGTTGCCCAAAAGTACCACACTTGAGATACTTTTGGCGCTAAAACACAAAAAGCATATTACAAAGATCAAAAACCAAACTTGCGTTCCATAAGTTGCTAAAACGAGCAATTGGGCTTAAAACTTGTTTTGGTGGGGCATTTGACCAACTTTTGGTGTTTGTTGACCAAAAGTACCACACTAGTGATACTTTTGGAGCTAAAACACAAAAAGCATATTACAAAGATCAAAAACCAAACTTGCGTTCCATAAGTTGCTAAAACGAGCAATTGGGCTTAAAACTTGTTTTGGTGGGGCATTTGACAAACTTTTAGTGTTTGTTGCCCAAAAGTACCACACTTGAGATACTTTTGGCGCTAAAACACAAAAAGCATATTACAAAGATCAAAAACCAAACTTGCGTTCCATAAGTTGCTAAAACGAGCAATTGGGCTTAAAACTTGTTTTGGTGGGGCATTTGACCAACTTTTGGTGTTTGTTGACCAAAAGTACCACACTAGTGATACTTTTGGAGCTAAAACACAAAAAGGCATATTACAAATATGCAAAACCAAACTTGCGTTCCATAAGTTGCTAAAACGAGCAATTGGGCTTAAAACTTGTTTTGGTGGGGCATTTGACCAACTTTAGTGTTTGTTGCCCAAAAGTACCACACTTGAGATACTTTTGGCGCTAAAACACAAAAAGCATATTACAAAGATCAAAAACCAAACTTGCGTTCCATAAGTTGCTAAAACGAGCAATTGGGCTTAAAACTTGTTTTGGTGGGGCATTTGACAAACTTTCGGTGTTTGTTGCCCAAAAGTACCACAGTTGAGATACTTTTGGCGCTAAAACACAAAAAGCATATTACAAAGATCAAAAACCAAACTTGCGTTCCATAAGTTGCTAAAACGAGCACTTGGGCTTAAAACTTGTTTTGGTGGGGCATTTGACAAACTTTCGGTGTTTGTTGCCCAAAAGTACCACAGTTGAGATACTTTTGGCGCTAAAACACAAAAAGCATATTACAAAGATCAAAAACCAAACTTGCGTTCCATAAGTTGCTAAAACGAGCAATTGGGCTTAAAACTTGTTTTGGTGGGGCATTTGACAAACTTTCGGTGTTTGTTGCCCAAAAGTACCACAGTTGAGATACTTTTGGCGCTAAAACACAAAAAGCATATTACAAAGATCAAAAACCAAACTTGCGTTCCATAAGTTGCTAAAACGAGCAATTGGGCTTAAAACTTGTTTTGGTGGGGCATTTGACCAACTTTTGGTGTTTGTTGACCAAAAGTACCACTACTAGTGATACTTTTGGAGCTAAAACACAAAAAGGCATATTACAAATATGGAAAAACCAAACTTGCGTTCCATAAGTTGCTAAAACGAGCAATTGGGCTTAAAACTTGTTTTGGTGGGGCATTTGACCAACTTTTAGTGTTTGTTGCCCAAAAGTACCACACTTGAGATACTTTTGGCGCTAAAACACAAAAAGCATATTACAAAGATCAAAACCAAACTTGCGTTCCATAAGTTGCTAAAACGAGCAATTGGGCTTAAAACTTGTTTTGGTGGGGCATTTGACCAACTTTAGTGTTTGTTGCCCAAAAGTACCACAGTTGAGATACTTTTGGCGCTAAAACACAAAAAGCATATTACAAAGATCAAAAACCAAACTTGCGTTCCATAAGTTGCTAAAACGAGCAATTGAGCTTAAAACTTGTTTTGGTGGGGCATTTGACAAACTTTCGGTGTTTGTTGCCCAAAAGTACCACAGTTGATATACTTTTGGCGCTAAAACACAAAAAGCATATTACAAAGATCAAAAACCAAACTTGCGTTCCATAAGTGGCTAAAACGAGCACTTGGGCTTAAAACTTGTTTTGGTGGGGCATTTGACCAACTTTTGGTGTTTGTTGCCCAAATGTTTGGCGCTAAAACACAAAAAGGATATTGCAAATATGGAAAACCAAACTTGCGTTCCATAAGTTGCTAATACAAGCAATTGGGCTTAAAACTTGTTTTGGTGGGGCATTTGCCAAACTTTCCGTGTTTGTTGCCCAAAAGGACCACACTTGAGATACTTTTGGCGCTAAAACACAAAAAGCATATTACAAAGATCAAAAACCAAACTTGCGTTCCATAAGTTGCTAAAACGAGCAATTGGGCTTAAAACTTGTTTTGGTGGGGCATTTGACCAACTTTTGGTGTTTGTTGACCAAAAGTACCACACTAGTGAGATACTTTTGGCGCTAAAACACAAAAAGCATATTACAAAGATCAAAAACCAAACTTGCGTTCCATAAGTTGCTAAAACGAGCAATTGGGCTTAAAACTTGTTTTGGTGGGGCATTTGACAAACTTTTAGGTGTTTGTTGCCCAAAAGTACCACACTTGAGATACTTTTGGCGCTAAAACACAAAAAGCATATTACAAAGATCAAAAACCAAACTTGCGTTCCATAAGTTGCTAAAACGAGCAATTGGGCTTAAAACTTGTTTTGGTGGGGCATTTGACCAACTTTTGGTGTTTGTTGCCCAAAAGTACCACACTTGAGATACTTTTGGCGCTAAAACACAAAAAGCATATTACAAAGATCAAAAACCAAACTTGCGTTCCATAAGTTGCTAAAACGAGCAATTGGGCTTAAAACTTGTTTTGGTGGGGCATTTGACCAACTTTTGGTGTTTGTTGCCCAAAAGTACCACACTAGTGATACTTTTGGCGCTAAAACACAAAAAGCATATTACAAAGATCAAAAACCAAACTTGCGTTCCATAAGTTGCTAAAACGAGCAATTGGGCTTAAAACTTGTTTTGGTGGGGCATTTGACAAACTTTTAGTGTTTGTTGCCCAAAAGTACCACACTTGAGATACTTTTGGCGCTAAAACACAAAAAGCATATTACAAAGATCAAAAACCAAACTTGCGTTCCATAAGTTGCTAAAACGAGCAATTGGGCTTAAAACTTGTTTTGGTGGGGCATTTGACCAACTTTTGGTGTTTGTTGCCCAAAAGTACCACACTTGAGATACTTTTGGCGCTAAAACACAAAAAGCATATTACAAAGATCAAAAACCAAACTTGCGTTCCATAAGTTGCTAAAACGAGCAATTGGGCTTAAAACTTGTTTTGGTGGGGCATTTGACAAACTTTCGGTGTTTGTTGCCCAAAAGTACCACACTTGAGATACTTTTGGCGCTAAAACACAAAAAGCATATTACAAAGATCAAAAACCAAACTTGCGTTCCATAAGTTGCTAAAACGAGCAATTGGGCTTAAAACTTGTTTTGGTGGGGCATTTGACCAACTTTTGGTGTTTGTTGCCCAAAAGTACCACACTAGTGAGATACTTTTGGCGCTAAAACACAAAAAGCATATTACAAAGATCAAAAACCAAACTTGCGTTCCATAAGTTGCTAAAACGAGCACTTGGGCTTAAAACTTGTTTTGGTGGGGCATTTGACCAACTTTTGGTGTTTGTTGCCCAAAAGTACCACACTTGAGATACTTTTGGCGCTAAAACACAAAAAGCATATTACAAAGATCAAAAACCAAACTTGCGTTCCATAAGTTGCTAAAACGAGCAATTGGGCTTAAAACTTGTTTTGGTGGGGCATTTGACCAACTTTTGGTGTTTGTTGACCAAAAGTACCACACTTGAGATACTTTTGGCGCTAAAACACAAAAAGCATATTACAAAGATCAAAAACCAAACTTGCGTTCCATAAGTTGCTAAAACGAGCAATTGGGCTTAAAACTTGTTTTGGTGGGGCATTTGACAAACTTTTAGGTGTTTGTTGCCCAAAAGTACCACACTTGAGATACTTTTGGCGCTAAAACACAAAAAGCATATTACAAAGATCAAAAACCAAACTTGCGTTCCATAAGTTGCTAAAACGAGCAATTGGGCTTAAAACTTGTTTTGGTGGGGCATTTGACCAACTTTTGGTGTTTGTTGCCCAAAAGTACCACACTTGAGATACTTTTGGCGCTAAAACACAAAAAGCATATTACAAAGATCAAAAACCAAACTTGCGTTCCATAAGTTGCTAAAACGAGCAATTGGGCTTAAAACTTGTTTTGGTGGGGCATTTGACAAACTTTCGGTGTTTGTTGCCCAAAAGTACCACACTTGAGATACTTTTGGCGCTAAAACACAAAAAGCATATTACAAAGATCAAAAACCAAACTTGCGTTCCATAAGTTGCTAAAACGAGCAATTGGGCTTAAAACTTGTTTTGGTGGGGCATTTGACCAACTTTTGGTGTTTGTTGACCAAAAGTACCACACTAGTGATACTTTTGGCGCTAAAACACAAAAAGCATATTACAAAGATCAAAAACCAAACTTGCGTTCCATAAGTTGCTAAAACGAGCAATTGGGCTTAAAACTTGTTTTGGTGGGGCATTTGACCAACTTTTGGTGTTTGTTGCCCAAAAGTACCACACTTGAGATACTTTTGGCGCTAAAACACAAAAAGCATATTACAAAGATCAAAAACCAAACTTGCGTTCCATAAGTTGCTAAAACGAGCAATTGGGCTTAAAACTTGTTTTGGTGGGGCATTTGACAAACTTTCGGTGTTTGTTGCCCAAAAGTACCACACTTGAGATACTTTTGGCGCTAAAACACAAAAAGCATATTACAAAGATCAAAACCAAACTTGCGTTCCATAAGTTGCTAAAACGAGCAATTGGGCTTAAAACTTGTTTTGGTGGGGCATTTGACAAACTTTTAGTGTTTGTTGCCCAAAAGTACCACAGTTGAGATACTTTTGGCGCTAAAACACAAAAAGCATATTACAAAGATCAAAAACCAAACTTGCGTTCCATAAGTTGCTAAAACGAGCAATTGGGCTTAAAACTTGTTTTGGTGGGGCATTTGACAAACTTTCGGTGTTTGTTGCCCAAAAGTACCACAGTTGAGATACTTTTGGCGCTAAAACACAAAAAGCATATTACAAAGATCAAAAACCAAACTTGCGTTCCATAAGTTGCTAAAACGAGCAATTGGGCTTAAAACTTGTTTTGGTGGGGCATTTGACAAACTTTCGGTGTTTGTTGCCCAAAAGTACCACACTTGAGATACTTTTGGCGCTAAAACACAAAAAGCATATTACAAAGATCAAAAACCAAACTTGCGTTCCATAAGTTGCTAAAACGAGCAATTGGGCTTAAAACTTGTTTTGGTGGGGCATTTGACCAACTTTTGGTGTTTGTTGACCAAAAGTACCACACTTGAGATACTTTTGGCGCTAAAACACAAAAAGCATATTACAAAGATCAAAAACCAAACTTGCGTTCCATAAGTTGCTAAAACGAGCAATTGGGCTTAAAACTTGTTTTGGTGGGGCATTTGACCAACTTTTGGTGTTTGTTGCCCAAAAGTACCACACTTGAGATACTTTTGGCGCTAAAACACAAAAAGCATATTACAAAGATCAAAAACCAAACTTGCGTTCCATAAGTTGCTAAAACGAGCAATTGGGCTTAAAACTTGTTTTGGTGGGGCATTTGACAAACTTTCGGTGTTTGTTGCCCAAAAGTACCACACTTGAGATACTTTTGGAGCTAAAACACAAAAAGGCATATTACAAATATGGAAAAACCAAACTTGCGTTCCATAAGTTGCTAAAACGAGCAATTGGGCTTAAAACTTGTTTTGGTGGGGCATTTGACAAACTTTTAGTGTTTGTTGCCCAAAAGTACCACAGTTGAGATACTTTTGGCGCTAAAACACAAAAAGCATATTACAAAGATCAAAAACCAAACTTGCGTTCCATAAGTTGCTAAAACGAGCAATTGGGCTTAAAACTTGTTTTGGTGGGGCATTTGACCAACTTTTGGTGTTTGTTGACCAAAAGTACCACACTTGAGATACTTTTGGCGCTAAAACACAAAAAGCATATTACAAAGATCAAAAACCAAACTTGCGTTCCATAAGTTGCTAAAACGAGCACTTGGGCTTAAAACTTGTTTTGGTGGGGCATTTGACCAACTTTATGTGTTTGTTGCCCAAAAGTACCACACTTGAGATACTTTTGGCGCTAAAACACCAAAAGCATATTACAAAGATCAAAAACCAAACTTGCGTTCCATAAGTTGCTAAAACGAGCAATTGGGCTTAAAACTTGTTTTGGTGGGGCATTTGACAAACTTTCGGTGTTTGTTGCCCAAAAGTACCACAGTTGAGATACTTTTGGCGCTAAAACACAAAAGCATATTACAAAGATCAAAAACCAAACTTGCGTTCCATAAGTTGCTAAAACGAGCAATTGCGCTTAAAACTTGTTTTGGTGGGGCATTTGACAAACTTTCGGTGTTTGTTGCCCAAAAGTACCACAGTTGAGATACTTTTGGCGCTAAAACACAAAAAGCATATTACAAAGATCAAAAACCAAACTTGCGTTCCATAAGTTGCTAAAACGAGCAATTGGGCTTAAAACTTGTTTTGGTGGGGCATTTGACCAACTTTTGGTGTTTGTTGACCAAAAGTACCTACTAGTGATACTTTTGGCGCTAAAACACAAAAAGGCATATTACAAAGATCGAAAACCAAACTTGCGTTCCATAAGTTGCTAAAACGAGCAATTGGGCTTAAAACTTGTTTTGGTGGGGCATTTGACAAACTTTCGGTGTTTGTTGCCCAAAAGTACCACAGTTGAGATACTTTTGGCGCTAAAACACAAAAAGCATATTACAAAGATCAAAAACCAAACTTGCGTTCCATAAGTTGCTAAAACGAGCACTTGGGCTTAAAACTTGTTTTGGTGGGGCATTTGACCAACTTTTGGTGTTTGTTGCCCAAAAGTACCACACTTGAGATACTTTTGGCGCTAAAACACAAAAAGGATATTGCAAATATGGAAAACCAAACTTGCGTTCCATAAGTTGCTAAAACGAGCAATTGGGCTTAAAACTTGTTTTGGTGGGGCATTTGACAAACTTTTAGTGTTTGTTGCCCAAAAGTACCACAGTTGAGATACTTTTGGCGCTAAAACACAAAAGGCATATTACAAAGATCAAAAACCAAACTTGCGTTCCATAAGTTGCTAAAACGAGCAATTGCGCTTAAAACTTGTTTTGGTGGGGCATTTGACAAACTTTCGGTGTTTGTTGCCCAAAAGTACCACAGTTGAGATACTTTTGGCGCTAAAACACAAAAAGCATATTACAAAGATCAAAAACCAAACTTGCGTTCCATAAGTTGCTAAAACGAGCAATTGGGCTTAAAACTTGTTTTGGTGGGGCATTTGACAAACTTTCGGTGTTTGTTGCCCAAAAGTACCACACTTGAGATACTTTTGGCGCTAAAACACAAAAAGCATATTACAAAGATCAAAAACCAAACTTGCGTTCCATAAGTTGCTAAAACGAGCAATTGGGCTTAAAACTTGTTTTGGTGGGGCATTTGACCAACTTTTGGTGTTTGTTGCCCAAAAGTACCACACTTGAGATACTTTTGGCGCTAAAACACAAAAAGCATATTACAAAGATCAAAAACCAAACTTGCGTTCCATAAGTTGCTAAAACGAGCAATTGGGCTTAAAACTTGTTTTGGTGGGGCATTTGACCAACTTTTGGTGTTTGTTGCCCAAAAGTACCACACTTGAGATACTTTTGGCGCTAAAACACAAAAAGCATATTACAAAGATCAAAAACCAAACTTGCGTTCCATAAGTTGCTAAAACGAGCAATTGGGCTTAAAACTTGTTTTGGTGGGGCATTTGACAAACTTTCGGTGTTTGTTGCCCAAAAGTACCACACTTGAGATACTTTTGGAGCTAAAACACAAAAAGGATATTGCAAATATGGAAAACCAAACTTGCGTTCCATAAGTTGCTAAAACGAGCAATTGGGCTTAAAACTTGTTTTGGTGGGGCATTTGACAAACTTTTAGTGTTTGTTGCCCAAAAGTACCACAGTTGAGATACTTTTGGCGCTAAAACACAAAAGCATATTACAAAGATCAAAAACCAAACTTGCGTTCCATAAGTTGCTAAAACGAGCAATTGGGCTTAAAACTTGTTTTGGTGGGGCATTTGACCAACTTTTGGTGTTTGTTGCCCAAAAGTACCACACTTGAGATACTTTTGGCGCTAAAACACAAAAAGCATATTACAAAGATCAAAAACCAAACTTGCGTTCCATAAGTTGCTAAAACGAGCACTTGGGCTTAAAACTTGTTTTGGTGGGGCATTTGACCAACTTTTAGGTGTTTGTTGCCCAAAAGTACCACACTTGAGATACTTTTGGCGCTAAAACACCAAAAGCATATTACAAAGATCAAAAACCAAACTTGCGTTCCATAAGTTGCTAAAACGAGCAATTGGGCTTAAAACTTGTTTTGGTGGGGCATTTGACAAACTTTCGGTGTTTGTTGCCCAAAAGTACCACAGTTGAGATACTTTTGGCGCTAAAACACAAAAAGCATATTACAAAGATCAAAAACCAAACTTGCGTTCCATAAGTTGCTAAAACGAGCAATTGCGCTTAAAACTTGTTTTGGTGGGGCATTTGACAAACTTTCGGTGTTTGTTGCCCAAAAGTACCACAGTTGAGATACTTTTGGCGCTAAAACACAAAAAGCATATTACAAAGATCAAAAACCAAACTTGCGTTCCATAAGTTGCTAAAACGAGCAATTGGGCTTAAAACTTGTTTTGGTGGGGCATTTGACAACTTTTGGTGTTTGTTGACCAAAAGTACCTACTAGTGATACTTTTGGCGCTAAAACACAAAAAGCATATTACAAAGATCAAAAACCAAACTTGCGTTCCATAAGTTGCTAAAACGAGCAATTGGGCTTAAAACTTGTTTTGGTGGGGCATTTGACAAACTTTCGGTGTTTGTTGCCCAAAAGTACCACAGTTGAGATACTTTTGGCGCTAAAACACAAAAAGCATATTACAAAGATCAAAAACCAAACTTGCGTTCCATAAGTTGCTAAAACGAGCAATTGGGCTTAAAACTTGTTTTGGTGGGGCATTTGACCAACTTTTGGTGTTTGTTGCCCAAAAGTACCACACTTGAGATACTTTTGGCGCTAAAACACAAAAAGCATATTACAAAGATGCAAAACCAAACTTGCGTTCCATAAGTTGCTAAAACGAGCAATTGGGCTTAAAACTTGTTTTGGTGGGGCATTTGACAAACTTTTAGTGTTTGTTGCCCAAAAGTACCACACTTGAGATACTTTTGGCGCTAAAACACAAAAAGCATATTACAAAGATCAAAAACCAAACTTGCGTTCCATAAGTTGCTAAAACGAGCAATTGGGCTTAAAACTTGTTTTGGTGGGGCATTTGACAAACTTTTAGTGTTTGTTGCCCAAAAGTACCACAGTTGAGATACTTTTGGCGCTAAAACACAAAAGCATATTACAAAGATCAAAAACCAAACTTGCGTTCCATAAGTTGCTAAAACGAGCAATTGGGCTTAAAACTTGTTTTGGTGGGGCATTTGACCAACTTTTGGTGTTTGTTGCCCAAAAGTACCACACTTGAGATACTTTTGGCGCTAAAACACAAAAAGCATATTACAAAGATCAAAAACCAAACTTGCGTTCCATAAGTTGCTAAAACGAGCAATTGGGCTTAAAACTTGTTTTGGTGGGGCATTTGACCAACTTTTGGTGTTTGTTGCCCAAAAGTACCACACTTGAGATACTTTTGGCGCTAAAACACAAAAAGCATATTACAAAGATCAAAAACCAAACTTGCGTTCCATAAGTTGCTAAAACGAGCACTTGGGCTTAAAACTTGTTTTGGTGGGGCATTTGACAAACTTTCGGTGTTTGTTGCCCAAAAGTACCACAGTTGAGATACTTTTGGCGCTAAAACACAAAAGCATATTACAAAGATCAAAAACCAAACTTGCGTTCCATAAGTTGCTAAAACGAGCAATTGCGCTTAAAACTTGTTTTGGTGGGGCATTTGACAAACTTTCGGTGTTTGTTGCCCAAAAGTACCACAGTTGAGATACTTTTGGCGCTAAAACACAAAAAGCATATTACAAAGATCAAAAACCAAACTTGCGTTCCATAAGTTGCTAAAACGAGCAATTGGGCTTAAAACTTGTTTTGGTGGGGCATTTGACCAACTTTTGGTGTTTGTTGACCAAAAGTACCACTACTAGTGATACTTTTGGAGCTAAAACACAAAAAGGATATTGCAAATATGGAAAACCAAACTTGCGTTCCATAAGTTGCTAAAACGAGCAATTGGGCTTAAAACTTGTTTTGGTGGGGCATTTGACCAACTTTTAGTGTTTGTTGCCCAAAAGTACCACAGTTGAGATACTTTTGGCGCTAAAACACAAAAAGCATATTACAAAGATCAAAACCAAACTTGCGTTCCATAAGTTGCTAAAACGAGCAATTGGGCTTAAAACTTGTTTTGGTGGGGCATTTGACAAACTTTCGGTGTTTGTTGCCCAAAAGTACCACAGTTGAGATACTTTTGGCGCTAAAACACAAAAAGCATATTACAAAGATCAAAAACCAAACTTGCGTTCCATAAGTTGCTAAAACGAGCACTTGGGCTTAAAACTTGTTTTGGTGGGGCATTTGACCAACTTTTGGTGTTTGTTGACCAAAAGTACCTACTAGTGAGATACTTTTGGAGCTAAAACACAAAAAGGATATTACAAAGATCGAAAACCAAACTTGCGTTCCATAAGTTGCTAAAACGAGCAATTGGGCTTAAAACTTGTTTTGGTGGGGCATTTGACCAACTTTTAGTGTTTGTTGCCCAAAAGTACCACAGTTGAGATACTTTTGGCGCTAAAACACAAAAAGCATATTACAAAGATCAAAATCCAAACTTGCGTTCCATAAGTTGCTAAAACGAGCAATTGAGCTTAAAACTTGTTTTGGTGGGGCATTTGACAAACTTTCGGTGTTTGTTGCCCAAAAGTACCACAGTTGAGATACTTTTGGCGCTAAAACACAAAAAGCATATTACAAAGATCAAAAACCAAACTTGTGTTCCATAAGTGGCTAAAACGAGCACTTGGGCTTAAAACTTGTTTTGGTGGGGCATTTAACCAACTTTTGGTGTTTGTTGCCCAAAAGTACCACACTGAGATACTTTGGCGCTAAAACACAAAAAGGATATTGCAAATATGGAAAACCAAACTTGCGTTCTGTAAGTTGCTAATACAAGCAATTGGGCTTAAAACTTGTTTTGGTGGGGCATTTGACAAACTTTTAGTGTTTGTTGCCCAAAAGTACCAGCTCTTGAGATACTTTTGGCGCTAAAACACAAAAAGCATATTACAAAGATCAAAAACCAAACTTGGCGTTCCATAAGTTGCTAAAACGAGCAATTGGGCTTAAAACTTGTTTTGGTGGGGCATTTGACCAACTTTTGGTGTTTGTTGACCAAAAGTACCACACTTGAGATACTTTTAGGCGCTAAAACACAAAAAGCATATTACAAAGATCAAAAACCAAACTTGCGTTCCATAAGTTGCTAAAACGAGCAATTGGGCTTAAAACTTGTTTTGGTGGGGCATTTGACAAACTTTCGGTGTTTGTTGACCAAAAGTACCACACTTGAGATACTTTTGGCGCTAAAACACAAAAAGCATATTACAAAGATCAAAAACCAAACTTGCGTTCCATAAGTTGCTAAAACGAGCACTTGGGCTTAAAACTTGTTTTGGTGGGGCATTTGACCAACTTTATGTGTTTGTTGCCCAAAAGTACCACACTTGAGATACTTTTGGCGCTAAAACACCAAAAGCATATTACAAAGATCAAAAACCAAACTTGCGTTCCATAAGTTGCTAAAACGAGCAATTGGGCTTAAAACTTGTTTTGGTGGGGCATTTGACAAACTTTCGGTGTTTGTTGCCCAAAAGTACCACAGTTGAGATACTTTTGGCGCTAAAACACAAAATGCATATTACAAAGATCAAAAACCAAACTTGCGTTCCATAAGTTGCTAAAACGAGCAATTGCGCTTAAAACTTGTTTTGGTGGGGCATTTGACAAACTTTCGGTGTTTGTTGCCCAAAAGGACCACAGTTGAGGTACTTTTGGCGCTAAAACACAAAAAGCATATTACAAATATCAAAAACCAAACTTGCGTTCCATAAGTTGCTAAAAAGAGCAATTGGGCTTAAAACTTGTTTTGGTGGGGCATTTGACGAACTTTTGGTGTTTGTTGACCAAAAGTACCTTACTAGTGATACTTTTGGAGCTAAAACACAAAAAGGATATTGCAAATATGGAAAACCAAACTTGCGTTCCATAAGTTGCTAAAACGAGCAATTGAGCTTAAAACTTGTTTTGGTGGGGCATTTGACAAACTTTCGGTGTTTGTTGCCCAAAAGTACCACAGTTGAGATACTTTTGGCGCTAAAACACAAAAAGCATACTACCAAGATCAAAAACCAAACTTGCGTTCCATAAGTGGCTAAAACGAGCACTTGGGCTTAAAACTTGTTTTGGTGGGGCATTTGACCAACTTTTGGTGTTTGTTGCCCAAAAGTACCACTGATACTTTGGCGCTAAAACACAAAAAGGATATTGCAAATATGGAAAACCAAACTTGCGTTCCATAAGTTGCTAATACAAGCAATTGGGCTTAAAACTTGTTTTGGTGGGGCATTTGACAAACTTTTAGTGTTTGTTGCCCTAAAGTACCAGCTCTTGAGATACTTTTGGCGCTAAAACACAAAAAGCATACTACAAAGATCAAAAACCAAACTTGTGCTTCCATAAGTTGCTAAAACGAGCAATTGGGCTTAAAACTTGTTTTGGTGGGACATTTGACAAACTTTTAGTGTTTGTTTCCCAAAAGTACCACAGTTGAGATACTTTTGGCGCTAAAACACAAAAGACATATTACAAAGATCAAAAACCAAACTTGCGTTCCATAAGTTGCTAAAACGAGCAATTGGGCTTACAACTTGTTTTGGTGGGGCATTTGACCAACTTTTGGTGTTTGTTGACCAAAAGTACCACACTTGAGATAATTTTGGCGCTAAAACACAAAAAGCATATTACAAAGATCAAAAACCAAACTTGCGTTCCATAACTTGCTAAAACGAGCACTTGGGCTTAAAACTTGTTTTGGTGGGGCATTTGACCAACTTTATGTGTTTGTTGCGCAAAAGTACCACACTTGAGATACTTTTGGCGCTAAAACACCAAAAGCATATTACAAAGATCAAAAACCAAACTTGCGTTCCATAAGTTGCTAAAACGAGCAATTGGGCTTAAAACTTGTTTTGGTGGGGCATTTGACAAACTTTCGGTGTTTGTTGCCCAAAAGTACCACAGTTGAGATACTTTTGGCGCTAAAACACAAAATGCATATTACAAAGATCAAAAACCAAACTTGCGTTCCATAAGTTGCTAAAACGAGCAATTGTGCTTAAAACTTGTTTTGGTGGGGCATTTGACAAACTTTCGGTGTTTGTTGCCCAAAAGTACCACAGTTGAGGTACTTTTGGCGCTAAAACACAAAAAGCATATTACAAATATCAAAAACCAAACTTGCGTTCCATAAGTTGCTAAAAAGAGCAATTGGGCTTAAAACTTGTTTTGGTGGGGCATTTGACGAACTTTTGGTGTTTGTTGACCAAAAGTACCTTACTAGTGATACTTTTGGAGCTAAAACACAAAAAGGATATTGCAAATATGGAAAACCAAACTTGCATTCCATAAGTTACTAAAACGAGCAATTGGGCTTAAAACTTGTTTTGGTGGGGCATTTGACCAACTTTTAGTGTTTGTTGCCCAAAAGTACCACAGTTGAGATACTTTTGGCGCTAAAACACAAAAAGCATATTACAAAGATCAAAATCCAAACTTGTGTTCCATAAGTTGCTAAAACGAGCAATTGAGCTTAAAACTTGTTTTGGTGGGGCATTTGACAAACTTTTGGTGTTTGTTGCCCAAAAGTACCACAGTTGAGATACTTTTGGCGCTAAAACACAAAAAGCATATTACAAAGATCAAAAACCAAACTTGCGTTCCATAAGTGGCTAAAACGAGCACTTGGGCTTAAAACTTGTTTTGGTGGGGCATTTAACCAACTTTTGGTGTTTGTTGACCAAAAGTACCTTACTAGTGATACTTTTGGAGCTAAAACACAAAAAGGATATTGCAAATATGGAAAACCAAACTTGCATTCCATAAGTTACTAAAACGAGCAATTGGGCTTAAAACTTGTTTTGGTGGGGCATTTGACCAACTTTTAGTGTTTGTTGCCCAAAAGTACCACAGTTGAGATACTTTTGGCGCTAAAACACAAAAAGCATATTACAAAGATCAAAATCCAAACTTGCGTTCCATAAGTTGCTAAAACGAGCAATTGAGCTTAAAACTTGTTTTGGTGGGGCATTTGACAAACTTTCGGTGTTTGTTGCCCAAAAGTACCACAGTTGAGATACTTTTGGCGCTAAAACACAAAAAGCATATTACAAAGATCAAAAACCAAACTTGCGTTCCATAAGTGGCTAAAACGAGCACTTAGGCTTAAAACTTGTTTTGGTGGGGCATTTAACCAACTTTTGGTGTTTGTTGCCCAAATGTTTGGCGCTAAAACACAAAAAGGATATTGCAAATATGGAAAACCAAACTTGCGTTCTGTAAGTTGCTAATACAAGCAATTGGGCTTAAAACTTGTTTTGGTGGGGCATTTGACAAACTTTTAGTGTTTGTTGCCCAAAAGTACCGCTCTTGAGATACTTTTGGCGCTAAAACACAAAAAGCATATTACAAAGATCAAAAACCAAACTTGGGCTCCATAAGTTGCTAAAACGAGCAATTGGGCTTAAAACTTGTTTTGGTGGGGCATTCGACCAACTTTTGGTGTTTGTTGACCAAAAGTACCACACTTGAGATACTTTAGGCGCTAAAACACAAAAAGCATATTACAAAGATCAAAAACCAAACTTGCGTTCCATAAGTTGCTAAAACGAGCAATTGGGCTTAAAACTTGTTTTGGTGGGGCATTTGACAAACTTTCGGTGTTTGTTGCCCAAAAGTACCACAGTTGAGATACTTTTGGCGCTAAAACACAAAAAGCATATTACAAAGATCAAAAACCAAACTTGCGTTCCATAAGTTGTTAAAACGAGCAATTGCGCTTAAAACTTGTTTTGGTGGGGCATTTGACAAACTTTCGGTGTTTGTTGCCCAAAAGTACCACAGTTGAGATACTTTTGGCGCTAAAACACAAAAAGCATATTACAAAGATCAAAAACCAAACTTGCGTTCCATAAGTGGCTAAAACGAGCACTTGGGCTTAAAACTTGTTTTGGTGGGGCATTTGACCAACTTTTGGTGATTGTTGCCCAAATGTTTGGCACTAAAACACAAAAAGGATATTTCAAATATGGAAAACCAAACTTGCGTTCCATAAGTTGCTAATACAAGCAATTAGGCTTAAAACTTGTTTTGGTGGGGCATTTGACAAACTTTTAGTGTTTGTTGCCCAAAAGTACCGCTCTTGAGATACTTTTGGCGCTAAAACACAAAAAGCATATTACAAAGATCAAAAACCAAACTTGCGTTCCATAAGTTGCTAAAACGAGCAATTGGGCTTAAAAATTGTTTTGGTGGGGCATTTGACCAACTTTTGGTGTTTGTTGACCAAAAGTACCATACTAGTGATACTTTTGGAGCTAAAACACAAAAAGGATATTGCAAATATGGAAAACCAAACTTGCGTTCCACAAGTTGCTAAAACGAGCAATTGGGCTTAAAACTTGTTTTGGTGGGGCATTTGACCAACTTTTAGTGTTTGTTGCCAAAAAGTACCACAGTTGAGATACTTTTGGCGCTAAAGCACAAAAAGCATATTACAAAGATCAAAAACCAAACTTGCGTTCCATAAGTGGCTAAAACGAGCACTTGGGCTTAAAACTTGTTTTGGTGGGGAATTTGACAAAGTTTTAGTGTTTGTTGCCCAAATGTTTGGCGCTAAAACACAAAAAGGATATTGCAATTATGGAAAACCAAACTTGCGTTCCATAAGTTGCTAATACAAGCAATTGGGCTTAAAACTTGTTTTGGTGGGGCATTTGACAAACTTTTAGTGTTTGTTGCCCAAAAGTACCGCTCTTGAGATACTTTTGGCGCTAAAACACAAAAAGCATATTACAAAGATCAAAAACCAAACTTGCGTTCCATAAGTTGCTAAAACGAGCAATTGGGCTTAAAACTTGTTTTGGTGGGGCATTTGACAAACTTTCAGTGTTTGTTGCCCAAAAGTACCACAGTTGAGATACTTTTGGCGCTAAAACACAAAAAGCATATTACAAAGATAAAAAACCAAACTTGCGTTCCATAAGTTGCTAAAACGAGCAATTGCGCTTAAAACTTATTTTGGTGGGGCATTTGACAAACTTTCGGTGTTTGTTGCCCAAAAGTACCACAGTTGAGATACTTTTGGCTCTAAAACACAAAAAGCATATTACAAAGATCAAAAACCAAACTTGCGTTCCATAAGTTGCTAAAACGAGCAATTGGGCTTAAAACTTGTTTTGGTGGGGCATTTGACCAACTTTTGGTGTTTGTTGACCAAAAGTACCTTACTAGTGATACTTTTGGAGCTAAAACACAAAAAGGATATTGCAAATATGGAAAACCAAACTTGCGTTCCATAAGTTACTAAAACGAGCAATTGGGCTTAAAACTTGTTTTGGTGGGGCATTTGACCAACTTTTAGTGTTTGTTGCCCAAAAGTACCACAGTTGAGATACTTTTGGCGCTAAAACACAAAAAGCATATTACAAAGATCAAAATCCAAACTTGCGTTCCATAAGTTGCTAAAACGAGCAATTGAGCTTAAAACTTGTTTTGGTGGGGCATTTGACAAACTTTCGGTGTTTGTTGCCCAAAAGTACCACAGTTGAGATACTTTTGGCGCTAAAACACAAAAAGCATATTACAAAGATCAAAAACCAAACTTGCGTTCCATAAGTGGCTAAAACGAGCACTTGGGCTTAAAACTTGTTTTGGTGGGGCATTTAACCAACTTTTGGTGTTTGTTGCCCAAATGTTTGGCGCTAAAACACAAAAAGGATATTGCAAATATGGAAAACCAAACTTGCGTTCCGTAAGTTGCTAATACAAGCAATTGGGCTTAAAACTTGTTTTGGTGGGGCATTTGACAAACTTTTAGTGTTTGTTGCCCAAAAGTACCACAGTTGAGATACTTTTGGCTCTAAAACACAAAAAGCATATTACAAAGATCAAAAACCAAACTTGGGTTCCATAAGTTGCTAAAACGAGCAATTGGGCTTAAAACTTGTTTTGGTGGGGCATTTGACTAACTTTTGGTGTTTGTTGACCAAAAGTACCATACTAGTGATACTTTTGGAGCTAAAACACAAAAAGGATATTGCAAATATGGAAAACCAAACTTGCGTTCCATAAGTTGCTAAAACGAGCAATTGGGCTTAAAACTTGTTTTGGTGGGGCATTTGACAAACTTTTAGTGTTTGTTGCCCAAAAGTACCACAGTTGAGATACTTTTGGCGCTAAAACACAAAAAGCATATTACAAAGATCAAAATCCAAACTTGCGTTCCATAAGTTGCTAAAACGAGCAATTGCGCTTGAAACTTGTAACATCCCAGCGCCTCGCTCTCGAAATTGTCCGCTTTGGGAATCCTCACCCCTCACGGTTTTAAAACGCGTCGAGAGGGGGAGGTATCCAGGCCTATATATAGCACCTTTCGTTCTCCTCCCCAGCCGATGTGGGACTTTACAATCCACCCCCCTTGGGGCCCAGCGCCCTCACTGGCACACCGACCCGAGCCTGGCTCTGATACCATCTATGACATCCCAGCGCCTCGCTCTCGAAATTGTCCGCTTTGGGGAATCCTCACCCCTCACGGTTTTAAAACGCGTCGAGAGGGGGAGGTATCCAGGCCTATATATAGCACCTTTCGTTCTCCTCCCCAGCCGATGTGGGACTTTACATATTGTCCCCATGTAGGAGTTTCATCAAATACAACATGCATTGATTCTTCTACAATTTTAGTTCTCATGTTGTATATTCTATATGCCTTACTCCTAAGGGAATATCCTATGAATATACCTACATCAGCTTTTGGATCAAACTTACCCAGATTTACCTTTCCATTGTTATGCACATAGCATTTTGATCCAAAGATTCTGAGGTGGCTGATGTTGGGCTTCCTGCCTTTGTACAGCTCATAGGGAGTCTTGTCCAATCCCTTGCGGACATAGGCTCTGTTAGAGATATAGCAAGCAGTGCTCATAGCGTCCGCCCAGAACACTTGAGAAACTTCTTTCTCGTTGAGCATGCTTCTGGCCATCTCAGACAGAACCCTGTTCTTCCTCTCGACCACTCCGTTTTGCTGAGGAGTTCTAGGAGCTGAGAAGTTATGTTCAATACCATTCTGCTCACATAGCTCAGAGAAGCTGTGGTTCTCAAACTCTCCTCCATGGTCTGTCCTTATGGCTTTGATTTTGAGGTCTCTCTCATTCTGCACTTTCTTAGCCAGGACAACAAAAGCATCAAAAGCATCTTGCTTAGAGGCAAGAAACATAGTCCAAGTGAACCTAGAATAGTCATCCACCACCACTAGAGCATACAGGTTTCCACCCAGGCTCTTCACTCTCGCTGGCCCAACCAAATCCATATGGATTAGTTCTAAGGGCCTGCTGGTGGAGACTTTCTTCTTGGTTTTGAACGAGGACTTTGTTTGCTTCCCTCGTTGGCAGGATTCACAAATAAAATCATGCTTCACTTTAAAGGATGGAATACCTATAGCTAGCTCCTTTTTAATTAGCATGTCAAGTTGAGTAAAATTAACATGTGCTAGCCTTTTATGCCAAAGCCAACTGTTCTCATCACTAGATATTAAACATTTTTCTTCCAGTTGTTGACATAAGTCTAGAGTATATAGGTTTCCATTTCTATTCGCCTTAAGTTTGCATTTTAAGTTGGCCTTATCTAAGTTCAGATCCTGCTTATCTACTATTATGCACTCATGTGAATCAAAGATTACCCAATTTCCTTTGTCAGTGCTCTGGCTCACGTTCAGCAGGTTGTGACAGAGACCGTCCACCAGATAAACGTCTTTCACTGGTCCAACTTCTCCAACTCCGGTGATCTTTCCACTTTGATTTCCTCCAAAGGTAACTGTGGCTCCGTCTTTGATCACCAGAGATTTGAATTTGTCTCTGTCTCCAGTCATATGTCTCGAGCATCCACTGTCAATATACCATCTCCTAGTCTTGGATGCTTTGAGACACACCTGAAAGAATCAAGTAAGCTTAGGTACCCAACTTTTCTTGGGTCCTCTGTCATTAGTTTTCAGTGTCCTTGGTCTAGTGTTAGTTTTGACCTTGGGCTTATGATCATTCTGTACCTCTGGCCTAGTACTGGCTCTAGGCTCATGGGTTTTCCTTGTGGATTGTTTCCAGGCTCAGGATCCCTGTCCTCCCTTAGTTTCATTTCTTGGGGGAGGATCCTTTGTAGCCTTGGTTCCTTTTGGGACCCATTTATAAGAGCTATTTGCTCCATGCTTCTTGACATTACAGGTGGACGTGTAGTGTCCTTTCCTGTTACTTGGGGGGCAGATTAGGTCCATTACCCGCTTTACATAAACGAGAGAATTCTTCATGTACCTCATTGTAAGCCTCTTGTAGTTCAGAGAAAGTTACCTCATTGTCCTCGTGGGTGAGATCAAAGTCTGAAGATGCTTCCTCATCATCTTCTCTGGCCACCAGGCAAAGGTTGGCAACCTCTTCCTCATCACTTGCTTCATCGTCTGAGCTATTCACCCAGATAGAGGATACGAAGGCTTTTCTTTTGTCTTTCCCCTTTGATCTCTGCAAGCTTGGACACTCAGCCTTGAAGTGGCCAGGCTTCTTACACTCAAAGCACATCGGGGCCTTTTCCTTCTTGTACCCCTTCCTCTGACTCGAATCACCTTTCTGAAAGCCTCCTTTCTTTTTGAAGAACTTTCTGAACTTCCTCACCATCATGGCCATCTCCTCATCGTCCAATTCCTCCTCATCATCCTCATCGTCATCATTATCATCATTCTTCTCCTTGCTGGGAGCAACAAGGGCAAGATTTTTGGTTTTGGATGAGGCTTGAGGAGCTCTCTGAGCCAGCAGGGTTGGTTCATACTCAGCTAGAGAACCAAACAGTGCAGTGATGGAGCTGGTTGACTCTCCTTGGACTTCCTGCAAGATTGTAACTTTAGTGATCCAATCACCTTTCAAGACCTTTAAGATCTTGCTGACTTGTTCTCTTTCAGGAATATCTTTGCCTAGGGAGGCCAGGTTATTGATAAGATGAGTGAACCTGAGCTCCAGCTCTCTGATGGGCTCAGTTGGACTAGTCATGGCAAATTTGTGAAATTCTTCTACCAACATCTCGACTCGTCTTGCCTTCACTCCCTTGGTTCCAGAGTGAGCAGCCTCAAGAGCCTCCCACATATCCTTAGCAGTTTTGTGGTGGCTGATCCTATGAAACTCCTTAGGACTAAGGGCGCATTGAATGTAGTGCATGGCCCTGAAGTTTAGTTGGACTAGAGCATAGTCCTCGTTGGTGTATCTGGATCGCTGCTTTGCAAAGCCCTCATCATCAAGAGGTGTGTGATTTCCATGTTCAATCACATCCCAAAGTCGAATGTCGCTAAACAGTATGTAGGTCTCCATTTGGAATTTCCAGAATGGATAGTCATACCCATCAAAGCCTGGGGCTTGTTGGGTTGAATAGAGACATCTGGCAAGGAATAGTCTGTATCCATTACTGGATCTTTTCTTTCTAGATTCGTGGGAATCAAGTCAGAAAGACCCGCTCTGATACCAAATGAAAGTAATGGATGCACAAGAGGGGGGGGTGAATTGTGCTACAAAATAAAAACTCAAACAAAATCAACACAAGACTTTATACTGGTTCGGTCTTCCTGACCTACGTCCAGTTCTGAACCACCCAGGCCGAGTTCCACTATCCCCAGGTTTTACAACGGGTGCACCTGGAACCTTTACAACCGCAAGTTTTAAGCGGGATCACTTGCAACCTTACAACCAGAAGTTTTACACAAGGCTCACTTGCAACCTTTTCTAACTAGCTCCCCCTTACAACTAGCAAGGGTTCAACCTTTACAAACAAAGGATTTTCTAACTTAGTTCTCTTTAAGAACAGATAATGATACACACTTAAGTACAATGAATGCTCTTAATACAAGAAGAGACTTAACTACAAAGAGTACAAGCTAAGTAGATGAAAAGATCACTCAATGAGTTAAATGCTCTTTCTCTTTTCTGGGTAGCTTTGAATGCTTGAAGGATTTCTTTAGTTTCTCTCTCTAGCTTTCTTCAAGATGTCAAAGATATTAGTTGTCTTCATAAATGAAGGTGAGCTTGTTTATATAGCCTTCAAGTATTCTCACTCTTGGTAGGTGGGTTAGCCGTTTGAATATGGCCGTTTATCCCAAGTTACCTTTTGCCCAATTAATGCTCCATTAATGCTTAGCAGGGTTGACTTTGCTTTATCTCTGAAAAGTAGTTCTGACACCTCTGCTCTGTCAAAAGCATTCTGACACTGCATTGCTCTGAACGTTCTGACATTCTGATTGCTTGCGGAAGCAAGTCCACATCCGGAAGCAACTTTACTTAGTGTACTGCATTTGAACGTTAGTCTTAACGATAAAGGCACATACTCACATGCAGTGGGAGTTCACTTAGTCTAAGGGAGTTCTTTTCCATCCGGAAGCAATTCCACATCCGGAAGCACTTTCACTGGACGTTGGTTTATGTTCACATTTTCCTTACTGACGCTCAGTGTTATCTATACCAACATCCAGCGGTAGTCACTAGGCATTCAGAAGTAAATCCACTAGACGTTGGGTTATGGTCACTGGCACTCAGTGTTATCCATACCCATAGCCAGCGCTAGTCTTAATACAATCGGAAGCAAATCTAAATCCGGAAGCTTCCTAACTTAGTCTCAAGGATTTTATACACGAATGCTCTTAGACTGAGTTATAACTTGGTGATATACTTGCTGTCGCTGGGGGATGAGACGTTCATCCGCGAGCGCTAGTCTTAGTCCATCCGGAAGTAAATCCACATCCGGAAGCACTCAAGTTTGGGGTTCTATATTAACCTAATATTCTCTAAGTGTTTAGCTTGTTCTTTCATATTTTAGTCTTCATCAAAACTTAAGATTCTAACACACCCTTGCAGCCGCAATAAAATGAATAGAATTGGAATTCAGTTACCATGAACAGTTAACTATGATTCCAATAGTTCGGTGAAATGTTAAATGGAAAAATAAATTCTAGAGAAGGACATAATTTCTGATTTAAACCCATATTCACAAAGTTTCAATCACTTTTCACCACATAGAAGCCGAATAAAATAGAAGCAATATTAGTAGAGAGAAAACCAACTTTATCACCTAATCGAATCGAAAATAGAGCAACAATGAGCATAAACAACCACAAAGTTTTCTCGTTCATATGTATATAATTCTAATCCCTCTCAAATATCTTAATTGATTATTGTACCTAAACGTTGAAAATCGTTCAAACCCCTCTCAACTCCCAAAAATCAGCAAAATTAAATTAGAATTGAGAGAAAAGGTTCACCTAAACTACTTGTTTCTGTCTTTGCACATTAACTGAGAGGTTGGCGACGTCATGAGTGATTGGAGAAATGTGTTGGGTCATGGAAGAAGAATTGAAGAAGATAATTGTTTGAGAGAGACGAAGAAATAGGAATGGGAGAGAGATAGATGACGGCTAGGGCTAGTAGGAAGGGAAGAGAATCATATATATACACAAGGACTAATGAAATTTAAGTTTTGGCCCCTCTACAAGTTCTTCTTTTCAATTAAATCCCTATTTCTAAATGTTAAGTTTCGAAATTAAAAAGTTGTATCATGGTAGATATTTTCTTCATCGTTAATTTTGTTTGAATCTTTTTTTTTAAGATTTATAATCCAAAATAAAATCCCTGATTAATTTTCATTAATTTTGCAATAAAACATATAAGTATTAAATTTCTAAAAATAATACAATTATTATCAAAATTTATTTACAATTATTTTTAATTTATTATTGAAACCCCTAAAGTCCCGAATTAATTATTTATTATCTCCAATCAAATTTTTGGGGTGTTACACGCCACCTCTCTTCCCGCCGCCGCGATTGCCTGCCAATTTGGCGGCAACCCCTCGCCGCCAAATACTGTTTGTATGGTCCCCACTTCATATTCTCTATTCATCAATGCTCTTCATATTCTTTTTCATCCTTGTCGGTTGAGGCATTATTCAGCTTAAGTGATTCTTTATTCTTCACCATTATAATGTTTCTGGCAATATATATTGCTTTACCATTACACATTTAGCTTACCTATAGTCTCTGGTATACAGGACTAGTTGACTTTTTTAGGAAATCCTAAAAAAACAAAGTAGGTCAGTTCTAAATTGATTTAGCTAATACATTTAGAAGCAGGATGGTGTCTATTCTGTTTTTAACATACTCCCTCAGTTCCTAAATATAAGATCACTTTCCCTGATTTGAGTAGATTAAGGAAGTTAGTTGAGTTAGTTATTTACACATGATATTACCAATTAATCCCAACTATATACCTTTATCCTCACTCTCTCTCTCTCTTGCTTGTTATTATAGATAAGCATTGTAGGGTTAATTTGGGAAAATGTTTTAAGATGTTTTGCATTACAGTTGGTATATTGTTAGATTTAAGAAAGTTAATAGTGGTGTGATGTAAAATCCTGATGTTTTTGAACAGTTTGAGATATCACAAATAAGGACATTATCCTGTGCCTTTTAGTATTAATATTGGGTTGGTGCAAGACATATTATATACTATAAGTGTAATAATTGTAGGAAATTAGGATGCTAGTTAACATCCAAAATATGAAGATCAAGATGATAGTGTGTCAAAGGCCACCTAAAAGGCATGCATTAAGTAGAATATTGATATGTTTCTTGTTTATTGCATGTGTGGAAATTCTAGTCTGATACAAAATATAGAGAATTAAGAATATGATAGATATTGTTTGTATTGGAAAAAGAAGAGCTTTTTTTTAACATTTACTGTTGCATTTATCTTACTAAATTCAAATGCAAATAAATTTGCGTTATATAAATGAAATGCAGATAAAAAGTCATTGATATTTGGGCTGGACAAGGAGGCCCTGCAAAATTTATCTACTGTGAAGTGAAACCGTTTGAACTCGTGGACTGTGGAGCATTGTTGGACAAAAGCATTTTTGGAAGGGAGGAAGAATGGAAGAAGTGGTCATGGTGACACCTGGGGAAGTGCTTGGTATTGGCTCTGAAGTTAAAGCCGGTAATGGTGCTTATCATGCCCCACATAACAACATCGTCTATTCTTCTTTGACTGGTATCCGCCGCATCCTCCCCCCTCCCCTCGATTCTACTGATCAGGTTTTCTCCTTGAAGCCTTCCATCTCTTATTGGTTGTGTTCATTTGGATTTCGTAACTTTAGTTTTCCCCTTGAATGTCCTGAATTCCTAATGTGAAATTTGTTCACTCACAACAATTGCTTGTGATATTGTGCAGAGACCTACTGTTGAAGTAACTGGTCATAAAGCCCATGGAGTTGTACCAGAGCCTGGATCTGTTGTCATTGCACGAGTACTTCCTCACTCATCCGATTATCTAAATTCCTATCCTTTCTTTATTAGCTTGTGTTCTTCCTATTCTTTCTTAACCGCTATAAGGAAGACGATAACTAAATGCATTTAAACTGACGCTCTTATGGCAATCAAGTTAGTATAGGTAGATTTTAAATTTTCAAATTAAGTTATTAGTATTAGTTGCAAGAGTCTTTGATTAGGTAAATGATTTGTATGACCCATGATAAACTACAGATAAGATTCTCGGAATCTTGTTAGAAGGATTGAAGTTTTTATTTTATTCTGTATATGTATTACTGGTTAGCTGATTTTGTCATGAAGAGTTCAAGTTTTATGAGCTAGATCATTTGAAATATGTTGCAAACATATCAATTTTGTATTATAATCTTTGATTGATAGGGGTAATTTTCTACCATTCTGCTTGGACTATGAGCATCTCCCCCATTTCATACTCCTATATATGATTTTTTTATCTTAGCAATCGTACATTTATTGGATTATGTTAGGTCACCAAGGTGATGGCTAGGTCAGCTTCTGCTGATATCATGTATGTTGGCCCCAAATCAGTTCAAGAAAAATTTACTGGGATAATTAGGTAATTGCCTATGCTATACTTGTACTCAAGTGAATTTATTGGCATAGTTATATACACTGTATGCTTTGCACTTCTTTGCTCCTGGAAATCTGATTGCTATTCAACCAAAATCTTGCCTGATCTTGTAGTTTTAGAATTTTTTGAAATCCAAGCAATTACTAGGAAGCACGGGAGAAGTATGAATTACTTCTATTTTTAGTATTAAATTTACTTCTGTTGTGGTTGGTTATTTTGATCGTGCTTTCTAATTATGTTTTTTGGCCTGCAGAAACTGCTTTGTTTAATTTATATGGTTAGAGAAAGTATATTCATCTTTGACAATGTGTCATATTTTTATAGGCAGCAAGATGTAAGAGCAGCTGAGATCGATAAAGTTGATATGCACTTATCTTTTCATCCCGGTGACATTGTCAGAGCTCTTGTGGTATTATTTCTTCACGACAAAAAATGAACTTTAGATGTAATTTTTAAAACTAATTAGTTGTTGGGTACTTCTCTCTAACACATATATTGCTTACTAGCTTTCTCTTGGCGATGCTCGGGCCTACTATCTGTCAACAGCAAAGAATGAACTTGGTGTCATCTCTGCAGAAAGCACTGCTGGTGAGATTTCACTTAGATTTTGAGAGTTGTACTTGCAGAAGTTGTTTTTACTTGTTACGAACTTGGTGGTGAGATCGATTTGTGAATACCCTGTGCCATGTTTCTGGTATTATTACATTAATGGAATGTTTAATGAAATTTATGTGAGGCGGTACACTGGCTGATAAATTGTTTTACTAGTTTCGGAAATGCTCAATAGATGGGGGTCATGTACATATAAGCTTAACTCATGTTATTTGTGGTTTAGGTGCGACCATGGTGCCAGTAAGTTGGACAGAGATGCAGTGCCCAATAACTGGTCAAATTGAGCAAAGAAAGGTTGCGAGAGGCAAAAGCTAAGAAGAATACCAAACATCAAGTTACTATTTGATGATCCCCCCATTTATACATGGAAAATTTTATGTAACATTCTGCTAACTAAGCATTGACATCAGAATCGATCACTATAGCTGAAGCAGTTTTGCTCAGCCAAAGCACAAGGATGAAGTCACATTTTCACCATTGAGAAATGTCTGATGAGTTAATGTATTCACCCAATCTTCATTTTTTGTGGTATATTCCCATTGTTATTTTCTGAGCCTTCTTTATCTCATTCTTTTTTAAAAAATATAAAAATACAAATCTGTCTTATTATAGGTAATGCTTAGTATATTTTAAAAAGTTACCGATTGCATCTTCTAAAAACAATAAGATGCTGAGCTTCAGAAAACAATCTGATGTGATAAATGTGGATGTCATAAAAGTATATAGATGTGCAAAATTTCAAAATATCAACATTTATTCTAAGGTTGTTGAGAGTGTCCCATTCCGAAGGATGTCTAAATAAGATTTTTCTCTTGCATCTTAATTCCTAACGCATCCTAAGCTTGTCTAGTTTTCGAATGGGATAGGATGGAAACGCGACTGGAAGGGACATTCTTGAGATTTTTTAAAACTTTTATAGAGGATTATTATCATTTTAGGATTAAACCAAAGACGCTAAAATAATAAACATTGAGGATGATAAATATTTTTTTACACATATTATAAACACTTTTTTAAGTATTCTCGAAAAGTTTTTTTCCCTATGATTGACAGAAAATATAACTTGGTATATATTGAACCTCATGTCTGTATTATGTTATAGTCAGTTTCAAGCCCAGACAAAGGAGGTCTTGAAATGCGTGGCTGTCACCCAAGAGGGGGGGTGAATTGGGTGGCAGAATAAAAGTTAAAATTCTCTTTTAAAAACTGACTGCTTGTGCTTGGTGAAGGAGATGACACATTATGTTTTGCACAAGTATGGTGGTGTGGTGCTGGAAATAAGAATGTTAAAGACAAACTAAGCACACACAGATTTATCCTGGTAAAGTCACTTCCCGACCTACATCCAGTCCCCAGGCTCCACCTGAGATTTTTCAATCCACTAAACTTCTTGTTTAAACCAGGCACAAGAAAGCCTTTACACTTTAGGTTTTACGAACACGGGTTCACCTAACAACCCACAGATTTTGCAACGGGCTCACCTGCAAACCTTTAAAACCACAAGTTTTACAACAGGATCACTTGCAACCTTTCAACCACAAGTTTTGCGGGCTAACTTGCAACCTATGGAGATTTAGAAAACCTCTAAATGCTCCCCCTCACTTTTGTAAGATAACAATACTGTTCTTCAAGCACAAGCTTTAGAACAGCCTCTATCAATTAGAGGATTTGATAATATGTTCACTCTATGAACTGATTGTGATAAACACTTAAGTACAAATGATTCTCTCTAAGAATAGATGATGTTACTCACTTAAGTACAAATGAATTACTCTCTAAGAATGTTACAACTCTAAGATCAGAGAGTAGAAGACGAGAGGAATGTAGAAATACAATATCTCAGACAATAGGCTCTGTTCTTCCAACATCTCTTCTGAATGTAAATGTTCCTTTTATACTCGGCCTCAAAACATTCAGGCTTGGGCGGCAGATAGAATATGTCCATTTGAATATAGCCGTTAATCCCAGGTTACCGTTGAGAAGTACATCTTCATTAATGCTTAGCAGGGTTGACTTGCTTTATCTCTGAAAAGCAACTCTGACAACTCTGTTCTGACAAAGGCATTCTGACCTCTGAGTATGTGACGTTGACTCTTGCACTCTTGCTGACGGATGATTATCGTTCATCCGTAAGCGGCAATCTTGCTCTGCAAGTGTTAGTCTCTGAGTCCTAGTGACAAGAGTATTTGCATCCGGAAGTAAAACTAAGTTCTGCACATACTTGTTAGTCCAACAGAGTAGTATATATAATCAAGTGCAGTAAGAACTATACATGTTGTGGGAAGCTTGTTTGCTATGGGAAGCAATCTTACTTAGACTATGTTCTGACTTAGTGTATTGTCTATTGACGCTAGGGGATGTCTATTCCAATAGTCAGCGTAAGTCTCGTTATTTTACTCTAAGTCTTCCGGAAGCGATTCTGCATCCGGTTGTATTCTAACTTAGGATTTGATTTTAGTCTAATTCTACCTAAGTGACTTAGTGTGTCATTTACTCATGCTATGGGATGTGTAGTATAACAACACATAATCACATGCATTGTGAGTTCAATTGTCTAAGGAAGCTCTCTTACTTCCGGAAGCAATTCCACATCCTGAAGTACTCCTACTAGACGTTGAGTGTGGCTTTGTGTTATACTTACTGACGCTCAGTGTTACCTAAGCCAACAGCCAGCGCTAGTCACTAAGCATTCGGAAGCAAATCCACATCCGGTTGCATCTTAACTTAGTCTCAAGACCTAATGCTCCTACACTGAGTTATGACTTAGTGTATTACTTGCTTCCGCTGGGGGATGAGACGTTCATCCGCGAACGCTAGTCCTAGTCCATCCGGAAGTAAATCCACATCCGATTGTACTCTTACTTGTGGTTCTATTTTAACCTAATTTTGTCTAAGTGTTTAACTTGTTCTTTCATATTTTAGTCTTCATCAAAACTTAAGATTCTAACATTCTCCCCCTTTTTGATGATGACAAACTAAGTTATCCAATTAAGTTCATATGAAAGAATTAAAAGTAATAATCAGATAAGGCACAAAGAACTAAAGACAAATATCATTGATGAGCAAAAGATTACAAGTCAGATATGTATAACAGCAGTTAAAATTTACAAGTAATCAAAACTGTGCAAGTTGAGCTATGCATGGAAAATATGAAGAAAAATTTCTAAGTTAAATGCATAGGGTAGAGTGGGGTTTATAGGCGGTGTCTCTTTTTCCTCTCCCTCTCTTTTTGCCTTCGCTCATTCTCTTTTTGAAGTTTGGCTATGTGGGCATCCTTCTCTCTCTGGTCAATCTCAGCAATTATACTCTGAAGCTCTGCCTCTTCCTTCTCCCTTCTGAGTCTTTCAGATTCAACGGATTCCTCAAAGGCTCTCTTCAAATCTTGAACCTCAGCATACCCAGGGAACCCAGTTGCATCGGAGAAGGGAATGACCTCGCCATTGGGATAATGGACAGCCTTAATCTTCACATTCCACACAGGAAAGTTGGGGTCCTCCTCAACTTCCTTGGCTTTCCATTTCCCCTTGCCTTTGCCTTTACCTTTGCCCTTGCCTTTCACTTGGGTAGGCTTGGATTCGCTCTTTCAGCATCTAGGCAAGCCATCTGACCAAACGAGAGCTTGTCAGTCCATCCATACCTCTCGAACTCTTCAGCAGTCATATCCTCTATTTCCAGCTTTACTTCCTTTAGTGGCGGAGGGGCATATGACTCTTGAGAGGGTGACTGAGTCTCAGGCGCAACCTCAGGTTGATCAATTGGAACCTCTTGCTCACTTATAGTAGACTCAGATGTACCAGTACCCTTTCTGGCAACATGCTTTTTCCTAGACTGGCTGTAGCTGACCACTGGAGGAGAAGGTGCAGAAGATGGCTCAGAAGGAGGGATTGACTTGGCTATCACAATAGGTGGATTGTTTTGCCTCTTCAACCCATACTTCATCATAATCTCTTCAATTTTGTTTCGGCCAGACACAGAGGGAGGAGGCTCAAGAGATGAAGACTCTGGCTCAGGTTCAGGCTCAGGCTGTGGGATCTCATCAGGTTGCTCAACCAATACCATTGCCCATTTTGACCTTTGCTCGTCTGAACGCTGCTGTTGCATAAATCGGATGGCTTCCCCATGGATAAGACGTTCAGCACTACCGATAACACATCAAAATCCCATCTTTTATTCTTATTTGATATTTTTAATCGAAATTCAATTCTTATTTGATTATGAAACTTAAAGGTTGTGAAATTAGGGTTTCATATATCCACAATTATAAACTATTATATGACCGTTGTTTATATAGATGACGATTCTTCTCTTTTTTATAACTAGGTGTATTTCAAAAAATATTAAAGCTTATAAATATGAGATATATTCATGGAATTATTTTTCGCTTACATATGAAACTCGTTCTTAAATTTTCAAAAATAAGAAAATCAGTGTGGGTTAAGAAAGTAGTACATAGTATAAATGGAAACATATTAATCAGTTATAAATGGAATTGGTCTTTTCTTTGAGTTTTTTTGGTAACTGATTCTTGATCTACAACAGAAAAAGATTTCATTCCCCACAATTTTAGCAATTAGTTTTTTCTGGGTTTCTTTATATTAATTTTTGAACTGAAATGGAAGGATTAATTTAAATAGATAATGATAGATTTATTTATTGTGAGGTCATTAATGTCATTTTATAATTTATAACTAATTTTTTAAAAAACTAATTTAGCTAATCCCTCAAAATATTCCCTCATACCAAAAGTAATTTTAAAAATTGAATCCTATCCCAAACTCACTCCCACTCCCATTCCCAATCTCATTCCCATTCCCTCAAAATCATTCCCTCCAACCAAACAAGCCCTTGGTGGTTTGCACTGTGAAAATGCAATTAAGTGTGGGCCCGACTGAACGAATTGGCTTCCGCGAGAAGCCATGCCCAAGTGATATCAATCCCCGCGCATTTTCATAACTAGGCATAGTCTCGTTTCTGATTTTCGATTCCCCATGCTCACGTGCCTATTCTGCTTCACGTTTCCCTAATTTCATTCTTCTCATTTCGTGGGAGCTATTAGCTATATAACATAATTAGGGCTTTGTATTGTTGATTACATTCTTACTCTAATGCTCATCATGAGAAAGAGAAACTCTGTTGTTGTTTTATCTTCGGATGATGAAGATGATGCTTCTGCTTGTTCAATGAGTAGAACTAGAAGTAGAAATAGTAGCAGCCATGTGAAGTCCAAGTCAAGCACCAGAGGAAACAAAATGCCTCGCTTTTCTGCTCCTCGCTCTCGATCGTCCAAACATTCTAGCAAGTTTCATGAGGTATAATCCATTTATTCTGGTTTACATTGAATGTTTGTGAAAATTAATACTCCCTCCGGTCCGAAATATAAATATAAGACCTATTTGGGGATGAGTTTGGTCTAAGACCTATTTCTAATTTTTACCATTTTTTTCCCAAAATATCCTTATCAATACCCTAACAATAGACATGGAGAGAGAGGGACAATGAAGTCAATGTTTAGACAAGAGGAGAGAGAGAGGGTGGAGTCAATGTGCCCGAATGGTAGACAAGAAGGGAGGGAAGATGGAGTCAATGTTCCCTAATAGTGGACAAGAAGAGAGGGAGTGTGGGGGTGAAGGTGGACAGTTAGGGTACATTGGTAATTTCATGTCATTTTAACTAACTTAACTAACATCATTAATCTAATCTAATCAAATTAGGTAAATAGGTTTTATACGGAGGGAGTAGTATGTTCCTAAATATAACAGCTAGTTGACTGTTTTTTTTGGGGAGTTGATGAAATAAAATGAACCCTTAACCATAACATATTTTTTATATTATTATATCATATGTTAGATTATAAGTTGAATAAACTAGTTTAGAGAAAAAAAATTATTACAATCAATTTTTAAATAACTTATTTTGTTTTATTAGGATTCTCCAGAAAAGTCAACTAACTCTTATATTTAGGAACATAGGGAATAATAGTTCACTTTTGTCCTATTGTTTTTATTTGTGTTATATGTAGTCGCCTCATCAAATATTTCATGTGAATGCACAAGTTTACTCTTGAGTTACTTTATTTTTATCTGGTATAGTAGATGTTAAATATGGTTAAAGCTTGAAATTTGTTGGATTTTAATGGAGAGTTAATGAGTTTTAAGGTTTTCTTTGGTTTCTGTGAAACATGCTGGAGATATGACTTATAAATAGGATAAGAGAAGTATAACGTGTGGTTGAGTCCTATCATGTTGACTCTTTTGTGTTGGAAAGACACAAACCTAGCGCGTGTGAACACATGCACAACTAATCCATATATTAACAAATTATGGTAAGAGCCTGTCATGTAATTTAATGTTTATACCGAAATTTTTCTTGGGTACCTTGTGTTGATTTTATTTTGAAAGAAAAAAAAAATTGATCAGTGTGAAACTTGATTTGAAGTTACTGGTCGTGTGCTTCTATCACTAAAAGTTTCTTGTGCAAATTTCATAGACAGAAATCCAGTTTTCAATGTCTGACAATTTATGCATTTGCAGTGGCACAAAAAAAAAAGAATATCCCTTATAAAAAAAAAAGAATATTTATGCATTTTATTTCTTCCTTTACAAGTATGAATACTATCCATCTGTAATCTAATAACAACATTTCAATGAAGATCACCGAACTTGGAGAGGACTTCAACGAAGTGTTCACTGGGTTCAATATGTCTGCTGGTATGTCACTGCTGTATTTTACTTTTTATTTGCATAAGTGTAGAAAGGATACTTGCTTTCTTTGTTTTTTTGGGGTAAACATGATGGGGCTAAGAAACCCATAAGAAAGATCCTTTCATCTGAAATCTATGGAATTCCTTGAGCAATAAGTTATGTGTCTTATTTTTCTTACTACTAAAAACTAATAATTTGTGGACATAGTTAGATGTAATACATTACAAATTTTTGAAACAGGGTTTGGCCATGTGTTTGTGTTGAAACTGTTTGAAATTTATATAATAAAACTAGTGCACTGGCCTTCTTTTCAGACTGTATCTTTCTTCCTTCTCTAAAATTTTTTAACCCGTTGAACTGATGTGTATCTGCACATCAGGCACACAAAGGAGCTATTCAGGGGAGCTATGGGTTCATAAACATAAGCCCCATTCTCTGGAAGAACTTGCTGTTCAGAAAAAAAAGGTCAGCACACTGAACTTTAGCTTCTTGATTTGGACAATATGAATGGTGTTTCATTCTCTTTGTGGTATTTGCAGGTTGAAGAAGTTAGATTGTGGTTTGAGAAAAGGTTAGAACCTTCTAAGGTAAATATTTTTTTTAGCAGAACTCTAATGTAAATATTGGAAGGGCTAGCTTGGCTAAACGGTAAGCTCGCTTGCTGTGAGGTCTGAGGTCATTTGTTTGATTCAGCTACTCTGCAAAAAGCAGGGGTTAGACTGCCTAGTATATTCCCTTCCTCAGCACCCTCACCATGTGTACTAGTATATTCCCTTCCTCAGCACCCTCACCATGTGTACTAGTATATTCCCTTGCTCAGCACCCTCACCATGTGTAGACTAGAACTGGGTTGACCCTTCTTATGTAAATATTGGATAAAAGATAAAGGGGTTACTTAATGTCATAAATCTTAAATCATTCTTTTCTTGTTCAACATGGCAAGAATGTGTAGTTTCTTTATTCCTATTAGGAGTTGTTACTTAGGAATGATTTTGTCATTGATATGTTTAGTTTTATATTTTTGTATTATATGTATGCACATCTGTGCGTGCTTACACACATTTACAACTGTTTTCTTGTTATTCCTTGTGAACCATACTATTGTACAGCCATGATGATATTGCTTTCTAAGATACAGACATGGATAACACCTGCATGCATACACTTTGCAGAAATTCAAAACATTACCCCGGAAGAAAAGGGGAGCAGCATTAGTTTTTTATTTTATTATTCCAAAACACTCACTTCTTAATTTCAATCCTAGCAACAATTGTACCCTTATTTGTATTTTTGTTGTTTGCAATGCGTTAATATTGTCGGTCTCATTATAAAAAAAAAATTGTGGGTCTCTGATATCGTTGTTCTTGTATTTTTACAGGGTGTCTGCAACAATAATGTTCTCCTAATCACTGGGCAGGCTGGAGTGGCAAAATCTGTATGCAACTCTTTCTGGACTCTGTACATTGTTATTTCATGTCCTGGAATAGTCAAACCTGGCAAGTCATATTATTAAGTATAAAAAATGTGGAAAGAGTAGTATTTTATCTCAAGAATACTTTATGGACATAATTGTTTTTATTTGCTTTTATTGACGTAGGCTGCAGTTCATGTTATTTCTTCTCACTTTGGAGCTTTTCTGTGTGAATGGAACACACCTACACCAGCAACTTGGCAAGAGCATCTACACAATTCTAGATCAGGTTTGTCTAGAATTTATGTCCAGTTGGATAGTATGTTCCTTAACTACTGCAGAATTTATTGAGCTGTTTTTACTCTTAAATAGTGAAAGTTCTTATAAATTAGTCTGTCAAAATTTGCATGTGCATCGCTCTTGGAGTGCAAAGTGAAATGCATGCCTTCCATAATATTCATGTCATAGAAATGGTCTAGAATACCCTCCTGATTGTGATATCATAATTTCTGATTGATTTTCAGGCACACAATACACATCAAAGTTGGATGAATTCGAAACTTATGTCAAAAGAATAAGTAAATATGGCCTATTTTCAACTTATTTGAATGGAGAGTCAAAAGCACCCATCATAGTTTTAATTGACGATCTTCCTGTTACAAATGGGAATGCTGCTTTTAGGCGTCTACAAGATTGCTTGCACCAGTTGGTGCACTCAGCTCAGATACCCACAGTTGTATTGTTCACCGACTATGGTAATACTGATTCAGCAGATCATGATGCACAATGCTTGGAAAAACTTCAGTTATCTCTTCAGAGTGCTGGGGCCTGTAAGGTTACTTCTGTTCCCTTCTGGCTTTTGTTTTTATATATGTTATGAGAGTGTGCACTTATTCTAAATTTAACATGATATACTGTCAGATTGCATTCAATCCTATCACAGCAAATTCTATGAAGAAGGTACTTCTTAGAATATGCCAACTAGAGAAGTGTGATGTGACTTCTGATCGTGTTGATCTGATTGCTAAAGCTAGTGGAGGTGACATTAGGCATGCAATCACATCGTTGCAGTTCTTCTGTTTCGAGCAGAATCAAATGCATTCTTTGTCTCTGTCTGGTAAATTTCTTGGTGTATCGAAAGAAAAAGAAAAGAAATTTGGTAGCTTCCTCAATGTATCGAAAGGAAAAGAAAAGAAGACTGTCACTTTAGGTGATGGCTTTTCTTTGCATTTCAGCAGAGATGAGACACTATCTTTATTTCATGCCTTGGGGAAATTTCTGCACAACAAAAGAGAGACAGAAACTGCAACAGAATATGGTAATGGTTTTATTATAAAAATTGTTCAGAGAAATTTTTTTTATGCCTTTTTCTTAGAAAAGAACAAAACTAGTAGTTGAAGTAGAATGATAGCCATTTAACTTTTAGTTCATTTTGTGTGGTAGAATATGATACATTTCATCTCCAAGAACGATTTGCAAGATTACCCTTAAAAATGGATGTCCCTGAGAAGATTCTTTCTCATGCCCATGTGCAACCTGGTCCTGTTGCTGATTTTCTGCATGAAAATGGTAATTTTTGTTGATACTATTCTAGAGGGCTTATGCACAATATTTTTGTATGGGAAATCGTGCAACAGTTATGTATTGTTTTAACACAAATTATTTGAAGTTCTACTTCTCACTGATAAATTTCTTGCAGTGTTAGATTTTATGGATGAGGAGGCAATTGATGATGCCTGGATAGTGTCTTCTTATCTTGGTGATGCTGACATTCTTCTAGCTAAATTTCGAGGAATGGCCTCTCGATATAATGAGGCAGAGGGTGTTCTACCATCTGCTGCAGCTTCTGTTGCTGTTCGTGGAGTATTATTTGGAAATTCTCGTACACTCTCCAGGTTTCCTTTATATGTTTGATTGGTGGGAGCTAGATTTTGTCTCTCAATCATGAAGTCTGAATATTAGGTCCTGCAGGTGGCATGCTGTGCGGGGCCCAAAACTGTGGGCGGTTGAGAGGGAACTATCATATAACAAGGTATTCACTGCTTCATCTATCACATTATATCCTGTCCGCCTAATGTGTATTTTAAATATGCAAGTATGTGCGCTTATGTGTCATGGTGCGTACTTGTCCAGTATGCTTATGGTGAACCAAAGACATCTTCTGCGTACTATAAAAGAAGGAATAAATGATTGGGTTAGTGATTGGGTGTGATTATTGGCACAAAAGATGAAAGGCAGAAATAAGAAGCATAGAAATAAGAAGCACAGGCAATTAGTATCTGTTAGGGCCCGTTTGGTTGTGGGAAATAGGAGCTTAGAAATTGAAATTGAAACTTGAGTGGGGCCCATTCTGTAAAAAGTTGCATGATGTGATCCATTTCTGCCGCAACAGTGACAGGGACAATTACACCATTACCTTCGCTTAAAATTGATTAATCGCTTAACCGATATTAGGTGAGGCAATGGTGTAATTGTCCATATCACTGTTGCAGCAGAAATGTGTTATATCAGGCAACTTTTTACAGCTCCCATTTCCCACAACCAAACAGGTTCTTAGGATTAAATGACTGTTATGTGACAGCTCAGCAAGTTTGTTAACTTCTCACCCTTGACATCTGACCTCTGTACTTGATCCCTGTTTCAGAATAAGATGCTCAAGCAGCAATTTGCGGAGATTGGAGGGTTGGCTTCTTGTAATACATCAGTTATAGCCACAGAATATATTCCTGTGTCAAAATGGATTGGAAATAGGGTGAGAGGTGAATATCATGAATCTCCTCAGTTATCAGTGCATGACTTGGATATGGACGGTATTGATATCGACCAAATGAATATAGATGACAAAGAAGATGATGACGATATAGAAGATTATTCAGATATAGAAATCAATAGGGGCTAGCGATTCCTATATCCTTTTTTGGGCTCCCCATTAGACACAGTTTATCATTATTAACCGAGGCACTTGTAAATTTATCAATGTGGACAATTTTGAGGGAGGGACATGTCATCAGATGCATGCTGGATTGGGAACCTTTTGTGTAAATTTTGCTATCCCAATACCGATGAGTAGTAAAAGAACGCTCCCGTGAGATGTTTGTGTAAGCTTGATGCTTTGGTTGTATTTCGGGAGAATATTATATATATAAGTTTTGATTTTATATGTTTGTATGATCCGTTATATAAAACAGTATTGTATATGAAGCTATAGTGCGTTATTAAATTATGATGTGCGGGCATCAGTTGAATCTCTAATGAAACAATAATTTAAATTTTTAATAGCTTCAAGGATTCTGGTAAACTGAGTATCGTGAGAAAGGCATGGAAAAGAAAGACTACATTTAGTTAGATGTATAGTTCAAATGCATTTAAATGTTTTTCCAATGCCATTAACCAGAGAAAATCTGTGGTCTCCCCCGTAACTTGGAATCACTTTCTGATCTAAGAGGAGTTGAATGGATGAAAAGGAATTTTAAGCATGAAGAGGGTCATCTGCATATAAAGGTACATTGATCTACTCTCTTAAAATAACTATTGGGATATTAGGTCCTCCAGATGCAACTTTTGACACAAATTATTGGACTATTGTTTGGAAGCTCAATAGGTCTAATTTAGATAGGTAATGTATATTCTGTTGTCTTGTAAATAGTCATTTGAATACATGGTATCAAAGTCTCAAATCAAGAGTTTTTGAAGATTTCAAAAACTCTAGAAAGCCTCAACTCTTTCAAGAAAGGCTATGTTGGATAATCAAGATCCAATTAGCCAAGATTAAAGTTTATTCGGCCTCTAAGTTATGAAAGTCAATATAGGAATAAGGTTTTTAAATTGAACAAATCATCTAAAGCTTTAATTTCTGGTGGTTTTAATTATAGCAAACATGATTATTCATTTTTTGTTAGATGATGGTGTATTCATACTTGTATATGTAGACAATCTACTAGTCACTGGAAGTTTGTACAGGAGAATATGCAAAGTCAAGAAGTTTCTTCTCAACAAGTTCAAGCTAAAAAAATAGGCTTTATGAAGTTTTGTTCAGGAATTGAATAACAGGGTCTAAGAAAGGAATTTTACTATCACATAGTAATTATGAACTAGAATTGTTGTCTGATTGGGATGAGTGGTTTTAGACCACTTAATGTAGCAATGGCACAAAGATTGAGATTACTGGCATATAAGGAAGACTTAAGAAAGAACTCATTAAGGATCCAGAACGTTATTGACGATTAGTATGGAGGCTGATTTATTTGACTGTCACACGGCTTGACATTTCCTTCTCTATGTAGGCACTTAATCAGTTTATGGAAATCTAAGCCCACTGAAGAACCACATACATGGCTATGGCACTTGTTGTTGCCAGATACTTAAGGTGGTCCCCTGGTGTTATGCAGGGAATTTCATCAAGGATAGTACTAGTATTTTAATATTTTAATAGATATTTGATACTCAAATTCTGTTAATATACTGAAAATTTTACAGGACTTGTGTCCTGAAAATTCAAAATTCGGAAGTATGGCTGTAGGCAGGCATAAAAGCATTCAGCAGTATGAAAGAAATCACAAGCTTAATACAGACTTTTTCTGATTTCAGAATTTCTTACTTTCCCTGCTTACACTAAACTGAGATAAAAAATCCAGGTGAACTAGATCTCACTAGAGGTGTAAATACAATTTAAAAGCTCATAATTTTACTATATGGAAGCATGATGGTCAGCTGTACAAAAACCAGATCATTTTCTTCTAAGGTAATATTCTCTTCACATCATGTTCTTGTTGAGTGACCTTAGCTTTGTTGTATACTGACTCGAAAACCTCCGTGCATACACTCGAAAACCCCACTATCCCCTGAAACACATGTGGGAACCCCATCTGCAAGTTATTTAGAGTCATAGCTCTAGTCACACACACTGACTTCTCATGCTTGTTCTTCTCTTCCTCTGCTTTTCCTTTCAATGTCTCAACCTTGGCACGCTTCTCCACAACAGGATCCTTGTTTCTCATAGATTCAGGCATGGAATAAGGGCCATACTTGCACTCTAGCGACCGAAGCTGCAACACTTTCTTCTCTAGCTCCTTAAATGCAGAATCTGATTTCTTCTTCTGTTTATGTTCCTCCGATTGTTGGACCACGATGGCGTGAATAACCGTCAGTAAGCTCTTGATCCCTTCAGATGCCACCTTATCTGGGATACGATCCACGGCAAGGTGCCATTCTTCACAGAGGGAATATATCTTGGATTCCTCAGCAGTTCGGCTCAGCGGGTTTCGGCTAAACTGGAAAAGGCTGAGCCTTAGCCAACCTGTGAGGGACTGAATATAGTCTCTATGAGCCTTGAAGAGGTTACAAAAGGATTGGTGCCATTGTTGAACTTCAAGTTCAAGCTGGAGGGTTGCTTGCCTATGAATTTCACTAGTTGGTTGCTTTGATGGGATGGTATTGAGGTATTCCAGCTGCTGAACAATGTGCTTTTGTACTTGATGGCACTCGTACATGTTTCTCCACATGCACATCAATCTGTCAAAAAATGAGAATGAGAACTAAGCATTTAGTGAATCAGTACTAAGTATTACTCCCATCAGTCCTGATTATAAGTAGATAGCTAAGATAAAAATATTAAGAATAAAAATTAGCTATTTTAGTTATTTGCAATAATTGTGTGTTGATTTCTTTAGAATACCCTTTCTAATCCCGTGCTTTGATAGAAACTTCCTAACTATATGTAATCCGGAGGGATACTTTGGGGAGGAAATTGTAAAATTGGGGGACAGTGGTTGAATTCTTATTTTAGACGCAAGTAAATTCCTTGCCTAGAGCTTATATTTAGGACAAGAGGTAGTACTTAACCAGAAGAAATTCAAGAATGAACATGTTGAAAGTAATAACTTCAAAATTAAAAAAGTAACACAAACATATCACACAGTAAGTCAGGGACCACAACTTCCAATTGATTGGCAAAAACCCAGCAGACAGAAAATCTTTAAGAAGAATTATTATCAGTAGGAAAGAACCAGAAACATAGGAACTGTATATAAGGAGAGTAGGAGACCCATTTTCAACATACATATCACAAATAAATGGTTAGCACTGTCTGACTTCAAAAAATTCAACACCAATGTCCAATTTCTTCTGTAGCTGATGCAAAGTGAACTCACGCAGAAACTGTACTCAATACCCCTAAACTGATGCAATCGATGCTGCTTCAAATATCAATTGCTGCTAACAGCATAATAAAATGTATTATGTGCTTTATTGCCTCACCAAAATACCCGTTATTAATGTTTTCTTCCTCTCAATCTAAACAAGACACCAGAATTTGAGTTCCACTAAACTTACCCTTTTCCTTTGAAGAGCAAACTAATACTCCCTCCGTTCCTAAATATAAGATCACTTTAGCTAATTTGGAGAGATTAAGGAAGGATTTCCAATGAATTAGGATTACATGATCTTCCCAAAATATCCTCACTTAAGTTTAATAGGATTGAGGGTGTAATTTACTTATAAAATGAGTAGTGGGGTAATTTGGTCAAAACTTGAGTAAAATAGAAAGTGATGTTATATTTAGGAACTTATCCACATTTTCAAAGTGATCTTATATTTAGGAACGGAGGGAGTATTGTTTTAAGGCTTGATGGGAGTTTGAAAGGTGTTAGGTGGAGTCATTAATGGAGAAGGTTAGAATGAGTATGATGCAGATAGCTCACTGCATTAAATCTAAGTACTTCTCAATTGAAGATAGTATTGTAGGTTGTAGGTTTCAGTCTCCATTTTAGGAATGATGTAACGTTTATGTCTTAGGTGAGAATTTCTCTTGCCCAAACAAAGAAAAAATAATAATAATCTACGACAATGACTTTGCATTCACGGTCATATTTCCTATTAATAGCATATCATGCATTTGGAGGGTGAAATTTCCAATATTACCCTGGCATGTTAACCCTTTAAAGAAATAGACAAATGTGTAACCCTTGACTCAATTCCTAATTTTGAACTCAATATAACCCAATACCTTAAGCTTTAACCATTTAATCCATCAATCACTGCCCTTTACAACAAGGTTACAACTCATCTTTTGAACAACTAGATGTTCCTTAAATTTAAAATGAGATAGTTCAAGAGATACAGTACACTGAAATAATATCTCCTATTCTCATATTCCTAATCCACTTGGTCTCTCATGCTCATCATTTTTTCTAATTTTTTCCACTAGCTGCACAATGTAAAAGAGTTTGCATTAAAGGGTACTTACAATGCCAATGATTTGAGAGGGTATTTTATGGAAAGCAACCCACATTTATAACAATAAACTAATTTGTTTATTTTAATAAAATTAGTTAAGTAGATTTTAAGGATCATAGATAGTACTATAAGAGCATACTTACGCTTTGACAAGCTCAAGAAGTTGTGGGTAAAGCTCTGTCTCCCTTAGCTTGATAATCTCAGTTGATGTACTCTCTATGGCCTGAGATGCAACCATCAACTGTGACTCCAATTTCTCCACTTCTTTCTTAGTCTTCTCTGTCTTCACATAATCTGCCCTCTTCATCTCCAACTTTCTCAGTGCTGACACCTTCTTCTCGTGCTCCATCTTGATAGTCTCAACATTCTAAAAAACCAAACCAAAACAGCACTACAATACATAACTACAAAGTAAACAAAAAAAAAAGTACATACAATTCACAGGTTAAAAAGGTTTCAGAATATGAAACGTTTTCAGTATGGGTGTTCACGGTACGGGACCAGTCAAGACACGATGTCCTGTATCCCGTCCCAAACTTTGTCCCATCCTAATCGAGAACGGGATGAGATCGGAACAGGATGGGAAAATTCTGAAATTTTTTAAAAACATTTTTATTAAAAATAAATATTTAAAAAAAAAGAAATTACTACTTTTATATTTATCAAACAAAGAAATTAGTTCAATATTGTTTCTACAATACATCTTATACAATATAATAAGCTAAGAAATTATTATAATCATATTTTTCATAAAACAAGTCATATATATTCATACATGATACAAATTACACATGTATTTTTTTTTATAAAAAAATATATAAAAGCACAAACATATATATTTGGGACGAGACAGGATTGGACGACCCTGTCCAGTGTCCCATCCCGTTCCGAAGATTAATTTTGTCACGTCCCGATTTGACCTATCCTGAAAATTTTCAGGATGAAATTTTCCCATCCCAAACAGTCACGGGACAGATTGCAACGGGAAAAACTTGCACACCTCTAGTTTTCAGGACATATGACCCACAACACAATTTATGCCAACAAAAGAGAAATCATTTGCTTTCACTGTTTTTATACATTTTCTCCTTTTTGTCTGCTAATAATATTCTAAAGAAGCTAATAAAAAAAAGAGAGAGAAACCCATACCTTGACCTCTTGGTATAATCTCTTCTCCCATGCATATAACCTCTCCACCGTTGAACTGTGACTACCAATCCCCATTTCTTTAGCCACAAAACTACTTACACACATTTCCTGACTAAACTTTCCAAACCCATTAGGCTTTGCATTCGAACTCCATGCCCACATCGATGGACTCAATCCCCACCCATTGTTGTTGTACACTTTACCTGCCATCAAAACAATAAACACACAACTATTAAACCCAAATTGAATTCAAGCCACAAAAGATAATACCCCATATTGTCATAACTATAAGATCATCTTTTTTTGAGAAATTAAAATTAAAATGTAAAGTTAATCCCTTTAAATTATAAACAATCTATGGTTATCTTTTTTCTCCCTCAAGGCGTAATTTATTTTTTTATAAATTAACATTTAGTCTTTTTTTTTTTTACCAAAAAATTAACATATAGTCTAATGTATACATATGATACATGTTAGCTCCTCGGGTCCTAAATATAAGAATTAGTTGACAATTTTAGAAAATACTAAAAAAGCACAATGAGTCAATTATAAATTGATTAACTTAAACTATTTTATTTCACCTATAATCTAACAATACATCAAATATGTCATGATTTAACAACCTATTTTACAACCTTAATCTCTCTAAAAAAACCAACTAGGTCTTGGAGGAAGTATAATTTAGTAGTCTAATAATTTGCTTTATTAATTCCCATGAAAGAAGTGAAAGAGATCTTGTAAACCAGAGCAGCATAGTGTTTGCATGGACTCCAAACCCATAGCAACATCAAACTCATAGATGAAAAAATCAAACAAAAAAATAAAAAACGAACCAAATATCTGATCCAAGAACCTTACTTTGTTTAATTTGACTAGAAAAGGCAGAGGTAGGAACTTCCAACACCATAGAAACCTGTCCACCAGCCTCAGCAGCCTTAACAAAATAATCATCAAGCTCCTTAATTATCTCCACAACATCCTTACTATTCCTATTCCTTCCCACCACCACAGCAAGCTCACTAGTACCATTACTATTACTAATAACACTATTACTAGCAGTAGTAGCAGCAGCAGCATGTGCCACCGCCATCACCGGCCCGGTCGCCACGATCTCGGACCCGGTCGTGGTGGTGGTGGCGGCCTCCTCCCACTCCTCCTCCATCGCCGGCGGAGCGACCGGCTGCTGCGGCATGAACGGGTCCCAGAAGTCCCACGTGGAGGACGGCACGGGCGGCGGCGGGGGCGGGGGCGGTGGGGGCAGGGCGGGGGATGACGTCATGGATGTCCACGTGTCAGAGGTGGGGCTCATGGGAGGGGGGGCTTGCTGAGGTGGCAGGGGGCGGATGGGGTCAGGGGGGAGATGGTGGTGGTGGTAATTGTGGGCTTGGTGGAGGGTAGTTTCGGCATTGGCGAAATGGAGGAGGGCGGATCCAGTGGAACGCAGGGAGCGGAGGTACATGGCATGGGAAGCGGAAAAGGAGTGCCTTGCTGTAACGAAGTGTTTCATGTAACGCTTTCTTGCTTTGCAACGGGACACTGTTTCTTCTCTCTCTATGCTTGAATGGCAGCAACCCATCCTCTGCTTTTGCTCTCTCTTCTTTCTTAGATCAACTGATTTTGAACAAGCAAGCTATGAAGAAGAATGAAGGTTGTGTCTTTTTGTTTGTCTTGTGTGTGGGATGATGAACTTAAAATGAAGGCTGCTTTGGTTCATTCTGAAAAAGTGGGGGTAATGCCTCGAACTCTGGTGAGCAAAGTTGCTTTGTTTCTTTTGGGTCTAAAAGAAACAAAGCTTCACTTAAAATCAGACTGATACTTAGAACTTCAAAGTTTGGTGTTTGAAGTTGGGGTGGGATATGTTGTGGGTGCTTCAGTTTTGGGTTGAATCTGAAGCAATGAGGACCCAGAAAGAGGTTTGTGGGGAAGAGGAAGAAGGAGAGGAGAGAGAGAATGACTGTTTTGTTTTGAGAAAGGTACCATACACTATACAGACAAGCAGCCTTGGGAAGAGAGCTGCTAATTGTATTTGCAGTAGCACTAGCCTGTAATTTTCATACATTAAGAATGTTGGTTCCCCAAAATGCCCTCATGCTAAAGTTGTTTTTTTGTTCTGTGGTGGGTTAAATAAGAAATGAACCCTCCTTTCTTTGTCAATAATCACAACTATCCCTACAAAAAAAAAAATCATTTTTTATTAAGGTAAATTAAGAATCTATTAACAGAAGTGTTTTGCTATTGCTATATTCACCCAGCATAATAGTAATATTTTAGGAAGTAAAAATTTAGACAAAAACTTTTTAAAATATGGTAAAAAGATGGTAAAACCATTCACGGGGTGAACTTAGATCTAGGATTATCATAACCCTCTACTTTAAAAGTGAGATAACTCGCTTTTAACTTGTTTTAACTTTTTATAATTCAGCCTACTTTTCTTAGAGTTTTCTCGGACTCAACCAGACTTGAAATACAAGATATACATATAAAGTTGAGATTTCAGTTAGTCCAACCAATCAACTTTAAAGCAGACTAGTATGCTTTTTGCAACCAAATCCACCTTTTTTGTGCTTTTTTTTAACTTAGTGTAACTAGTCCGGTAAAAAATCCTAGTTTTAGGTGAAACTTCTATTATTTTTAATTATGAACATAAAGTTTGACCAAAGGAATTTATCATCTTAATTGACGATATTATTACTTTTCTTGTTTAAGAGTGTATTGATATATGGAACATCCTAAAACATTATAATTGATGCATACAAGCAACATTTTGTTGTTCAGTTTACACCTTAACCCTTTGAAATACTAAAGAAGGCTAGTCAATTCTATGGCTCCTTATGTTTGATGGTTTAAACCCATGAATCATTGAATTTTATAGGCTAGTCAATTATATGGCTCCTTATGTTTGATGGTTTAAACCTATGAATCATTGAATCTTATGGAAATTATTTTTAACTTATTGTATTAAAATTTGGAAAAATTCGATCTAGTTAATGACTATGTCTCTTAATTTAATTAAACCAATTATAGTATGCTATGAGATCAAATCGACTGATTTTGGCATAAAAGGAATTGTTTGTGTAATCAAATCAACCTAACAAGTTAAAAAAATTGCTAGTATTGGCCATCATATGATTTTAAGTCAATATAATTTTGGTCATTAAATTTCCAGTCAACTTTGGTTTAATTACCCAAACGTTAAATTAGTGATTTTGATCTTTTAACTTTAAGTTCTAAACATTAAACAATAATTTGGAAAATTAGGGGCCAATAGTTATAAAATAGCAAAATTTTAAGGGGTCAAAATCACCAATCTAAAATTTAAGCACCAGAATTAAAATCAACTTAACCTTAAGAGTTATATAAAACCTAATTTTTATTTGATTCTAAAACTATAAATAGATTTCAAATTGTTGGATTATATGTAATTTATGAGGTCATTGATTAGGGTATGATACTACTACTTTTTGAATTTCAAATAGGATTAATAAAAGCAGTATTCGTTTTAGCTTAATTGCTTTACTCTTTTTGTCTACTTTTAAAACATTTTTTTCTACATTTGCTACTTCCAAAACATTATCATCATTGGTGCTCATAACGATTTTTTTTTTTTATAAATTTGCCCATTAATCAATTTATGTATGAACATTTCAAGTCATGTGAGAAAATTCATTATAGGCCTTATGTAAGAAACTTAATTTAGATGAGGTCCTACGAAATCATGTAATTAACAATTTATAGCTTGACAATAACAATTAGCAGTCTGACAATCACAAATTTTAAACTCTTTTTTAGTAACAACTTTTGATCTAATGATAATTTATAACCAACGATAATAAAGTTGTAAGAATTGAGATTAATTAAGTGATTTTATGATACATCATCTTAATTATGTGACTTTAGAAGAGAGTTTGAGTTTGATAGTATCGGTAATGTTGTAATAAGCTTCTTTGAAACGATTTAAATCATAAGGTGGTTGACAAATAGAAAAATATTGTTAGAATCTTAAGTTTTGATGAAGACTAAAATATGAAAGAACAAGCCAAACACTTAGAGAATATTAGGTTAATATAGAACCCCAAGTAAGAGAGCTTCCGGATGTGGATTTACTTCCGGATGGACTAAAACTAGCGCTCGCGGATGAACGTCTCATCCCCCAGCGACAGCAAGAATATCACTAAGTCATAACTCAGTCTAAGAGCATTAGTGTATAAAATCCTTGAGACTAAGTTAGGAAGCTTCCGGATGTAGATTTGCTTCCGATTGTATTAATACTAGCGCTGGCTGTTGGTATGGATAACACTGAGCGTCAGTGAGTAAAATGTGAACATAACCCAACGTCCAGTGAAAGTGCTTCCGGATGTGGAATTGCTTCCGGATGGAAAAGAACTCCCTTAGACTAAGTGAACTCCCACTGCATGTGATTGTGTGTTGGTATACTACACATCCCATAGCATGAGTAAATAACACACTGAGTCACTTAGGAAGACTTAGAGTAAAATAACGAGACTTACGCTGACTATTGGAATAGAGATCCCCTAGCGTCAGTAAACAATACACTAAGTCAGAACATAATCTAAGTAAGAATGCTTACCATAGCAAACAAGCTTCCCACAGCGTGTATAGTTCTTACTATACTTGATTATATATATTACTCTGTTGGACTAACAAGTATGTGCAGAACTTAGTCTTACTTCCGGATGCAAATGAGCTTCCGGATGCAAAAACTCTTGGCACTGGGATTCAGAGACTAACACTTGCAGAGCAAGATTGCCGCTTCTGGATGAACGATGATCATCCGTCAGCAAGAGTACAAGAGTCAACGTCACATACTCAGAAGTCAGAATGCTTTTATCAGAGTAGAGTTGTCAGAGTTGCTTTTCAGAGATAAAACAAGTCAACCCTGCTAAGCAATAATGAAGATGTACTTCTCAACGGTAACTTGGGATTAACGGCTATATTCAAACGGACATATTCAACCTGTCGCCCAAGCCTTGAGGTCGAGTATAAAAGGAACATTTACATTCAAAAGAGGTATTGGAGGAAAAGATTCATTCTAGCTAATAGCTTTAATTGGTTATACTAATTGCAAAAGACTATGTTGTTGTTAAATGAAGAAAGGAGGAATTGATGTTTTAAATCAAACTAGAAAATTTGCGTTAATAGTATAACTTTTGTGATGAAGCTTAAATTTATGTGATATAGTAAATGGTACTATTTGATTGAATGGACTGGAAATTCTTGTGGGATTGTTGTTTTCAGTAAGGTCGATGGACGAGTTTAAAAAGAAAGAGTTTATATAGAGTATATGATCTTCTCTGAAAAGAATGATTATATGTGAATGTTAGTAGAAAAACCTTGTTATTGTGGTGAAATTGATTTTTGTGTGTAGAGGAATATTAATAGTGTAGATTTTTTTTTATAACTATTGCATATGTTTCTTTAAAGTTTATACTTCATTGAAAGTGGAATTATTATTGTTCCCTCTTTGGGCTGTTTGATAAAGCTGAGAATATGTGTACATGCAATTCGGAATTGTTTTAGCCATCTATTATCTTTTATGATTTATAAATCTTGCAAGTGTGAATATTCTTTATAAGGTGAATTTCTCAGTTTTTTTACCAATTTATTAATGTTTTCACCAACTCATTTTTATTTGATTATAAAACTATAAATTGATGTCAAAATGTAAATCTAAATTGTATGTTTAAATCAGTCTCTTTACATAAAGTAGGGGTAAGTTTGTCTAATATATTTTCTTCCTCAACACCCTCACCAAGTGGAGACTAGAGATAGATTGACCCATTTTTCATAGTAGTAAAATATTAAGTGTTATACTACATCCGGTCCTAAATATAAGATCTAGTTGACTTATTTTGGAGATATTAAGGTTGCGAAATATGTTATTAAATCATGACATATTTGATATCTTTTCAGATTATCCATTAGCTTATAGGTAAAATAAATTAGTCTTAGAGAAAAAATTAGGTAAATCAATTTATAATTAACTCATTCTGCTTGTTTAGGATTTTTCAAAAAAAAGTCAACTAAGTCTTATATTTAGAACCAGAAGGAGTAGTAATTTTTACTCCATTTTCGATTTGTATAGATGTATTTTCACACCCAAAAGTTTAATATGGCTTGAGATATAGGTTTGACAAAATTTAAATGATTAGTTTTGCATCTTACACTTTTAGTAATTTTCAATAAAAACATGTATATTAATTATTATTTTTTGTTTTAATTTTTCTTTATTGTTTTGTTTGAATAAGAATAAAAAACACTAAAGTTTAAAATTCAAAACGGTCTTTAGTTTTTACCCCATCAACCAACAATTTCTTTGATTTTTTAGAATGCAGTACCATACGTAAAAATAGGGGTAAAGGGTCAAATCTAGCACTGAACTATTGGTCAAAGTACACCCCACATAAAAATGTATTTTAGGGCTCAAAACTAGCACTGTTCAAGTACAATTTGGGTCAGATATAGCAAGTCCGTCAATTTTGAAGGAGTTGACCGTTAAATTTGACTTAATTAGTCTACATCACTTGTCATGTCATCTTATTAATCCATGTCAGCATAACATCATCATCATCTCTTGGCCACATCAACATCATCATCTCCATCACACTCTCCCTTTCCCACCTTCATCTTCATCACACTCTAACAAAAAGTGACATGCGGAGAGTCTAGCGCGGTGGCGGTGGAGGAACATGCGGAGGGTCTGCGTCGAGGCGGTGGCGGTGGAGGAACATGTGGTGGTTGCACTGCAGATCTGCCTCATAGGTGTGGGAACTCATTGTCGGAGGTGTGGGACTGCAGATCTGCGTAGCGGCGGTGGCGGTGGAGGAACATGCGAAGGGTCGGCGTCGCGTGGTGGAGGAACATGCGAAGGACGCACGACGAATCTACATCTCGACGGTGGTGGCGGAGGAACATACGGAGGGTCTAGCGGTGGCGGAGATGGATGACGGCGCTGGTGGTTGGGCTTGCGGCGGAGGCAGGGAAGAGGGAGTTTTTTTTTAGTTTGGGTGTGGTTTGTAGCAGGTGATGGTGGGGCTGGTGTTTGGACTTGTGGTGAATCAACGTGTAGAAAGAGAAGATGTTTGGCTTCACGTTGACCATAAATCTGAGTATGAAGACAGAAGACTCTTGTCTTGCCTGAGCTTGGGTTAGCAAGAAGAACCTCCGATCTTGAAAGTTCTTCACTTTTTCTTGCCCAAGATTTAAGCAATTGGGAATTAAATTAATTAAACTATTTATATCATTTAAATTAAATTAAATACTTTTATAGTTCATGTCAAAACAAACAAATTTAAATGTGTTTGTTCCTAATATGGGTGTGTCTGAAAGGGGAGGAAGAGAAAGAGGGGAGAGGGAGTTGTTGGGTTTGAGAGGGAAGGTTTGAAGGTGTTGGGGGTGGTGGGGAAGATGATGATGATGTGGAGTAGGTGCTGATGTGGTAGACTACCTGGCCTAATTTGGTGATGTGGCAGATGATGTGTTCTAGTCAGGTCAAATTTAACGGTCAACTCCTTCAAAATTGACGGACTTGCTATATCTGACCCAAATTGTACTTGAACAGTGCTAGTTTTGAGCCACGAAATACATTTTTATGTGGGGTGTACTTTGGCCAATAATTCAGTGCTAAATTTGACCCTTTACCCTAAAAATAGTGTGCATTTTTACCTTATCAACCTATAGGCCTATTTGGATAACTCTAAAAATAGTTTTTCTACAACCAACTTGGGTTTCATACAATTCCTCCCAAACACTCAAAAAAATTGGAAAAGCTATTTTGCATTCAAAACCTCATTTTCAAGCCAAAATCTGAAAAGCTATTTCTTTTACTTTTCACACCCAAAAACTATCACTCAAGAGTCATTACCCTTCTCACCCAAAATCACCCTTCTCTTTCCTCGTCTTTCTTCAAGCTAGTCAGCACCACCTCTTCGCACCCGAAATTTCATCACTCTTCTCATTCCGTTCATCAAGTTAGCTGATAACCTCAACACTTGCGAGCAATTAATCGAATCGAAAGCTAGATGGTGTGAGAAATTTCGAAGCTAGCAGTTCGCTATGAGAGAACATAAAGCTAGCTGGTCACATCGAACAACTCATCAACTCCTTGCTGTCACTGGAGAATTAACTTCGCTGAGAGAGAGCCAGTCGCTGAACATTAAAAACCTCGAAGCTAAGCTATGTTCCTCAAAGAAGCTGAGCATTAAACTTTTAGTAAGGTGAGCATTGAACCAAAACTTGAAACTTCAGTGTCCTTTTTGTTCACTGAGCAAAATTAGGGAGAGCATTAAATTATGAGGTTTTTTGTTCGCTGAGCAGATGAGTTACTTTTGATGTGAGAGTGTTCTGTTTGTAAAAAAGGTAGGTGAAGTCGCATAAATTCGTCTCACCCACTCCTCAGCAAATCGTCTACTATTTAACTGAGATCGTCTGAGCATTTTCATATGTCACTCCTATGAAATTCCCTGCTGAGGTTTGCTTCTTCTGAAATTCTCCTCCTCCTTACTCTCCCAAAATCCACCTTGCTAAAAAATAACTAATATCTTGTTGTGTGTATATATACGTAGGCTGAAGCAAGCCAGGTGAAAGCAAGTTCAGGTGGAAGCAAGCTCAGGTGAGAGCGTTTACCCACTTTCTTAAATTTTTTAAGGTTAATCTGTAGTGAGATAGATAGAACTTGAAGTTAATTATTTGAGGTTCACTCATTTAGTTGTATATCTTGTTGTGTGTGTATATACTTTTGCATTTGACAATGGAAGCTTGTGGCTTTTGGATGACCATATTGCTCTTACTATATTGCTTCTGAAGTGTTACTACATTGCTCTTACACAATAGGTTACTTTGTTATGACATATTAGATCCGAGGGTGTAGTTTTTTATTTTAATAATGAAATGAAAGAGTACACAAAACAATATTTCTGTCAGATAATGGTCATTACCTATTCTTGAAGCTTCATGGTATTGACTAGTCATAACAACATATACACATATGTAAATGATCTTAGTGTTTGATGGAATACTAATTGCATTTTATGTTATTACTTTGGGATGAGGTTCTTTGCGATGCATTAGTAACGAACCGTTTTGACATGTGCATGACTGTCAAAATTTTTTCAGTTGTTTAATAAGAATTCCTCTTTCTCATTTTCACATATTAGTGCATACTGATGTTCTTTAGTTTAGAAAAGGGTTAAGGGTCAAATCTAGCATTCTACTATTGTCAAAAGTTCACCGAACATAAAAAAGAATTTGATGGCTCAAATGTAGCACACATGTATTCAAAAAATGCTCAAATCTAGCATTTCCGTCAATTTTAACGGGTTTGACCGTTAAGTTTGACCCGATCACGTCACGTCACCTAGTTAGGCCACGTCACCTAATGGGCCCACTTACTATTCATGATTGGGTGGCGTGGCAGGTGACGAGGCAGGTGATGACGTGGCATACCTGGTGATGTGGCAGGTGACGTGACATGATCGGGTCAAACTTAACGGTCAAACCCGTTAAAATTGATGGAAATGCTAGATTTGACCCATTTTGTAGTAGATGTGTGCTGCATTTGAGCCATCAAATTCTTGTTTATTTTCAGTGAACTTTTGTTAATAGTAGAGTGCTAGATTTGATCCTTAACCCTTTAGAAAAATAACTGCATCTATACCAAAAGGGTTTGGAGGAGAAGATGTTTGCCTTTTGATCTACAAGGAAACGTACAGCATCAACAAAGACGACCTTATTTACAAAAAAGAACAAATAAACTATTGCATATCTAACATACATGAGTTGCACTAACCATAACTAAGATGGTTGAAGTCATATAAAGATATTTGATGTGGTGCTAAGTTTTGTTGCATCATCAAATGTGATTTCGATTTTGTTCAATTAATCTTCTTTTCAATATTTCAATGTTGAATTATTATTATATTTTGGTTGATAAAAGGCCTGCTTGGATAACTCTAAAAATAGTTTTTCTATAACCAAACCTAGGTTTCATACAATTCCTCCAAACACTCAAAAAAATTGGAAAAAATATTTTGCATTCAAACCTCTTTTTCAAGCCAAAATCTGAAAAACTATTTTTTTACTTGTCACACTCAAAAACTATCACCCAAGAGTCATTACTGATTGGACAAAATTTTATGTCTTTAAGCATGTGCAATTGAGTTTAATTAGTGTGATTTAATTGATATATTTGATCATTTTTGGACATTTTTATTGCGCATGCTTATTGGACTTAATTGGGAAATATTAGCCTTATTACTTGCATTTTAAGTAACCAAGGGTATTTTGATCATTTTGACTATTTTGTGCTTTTCTACATGTAGGGGGGTCCCATGTGGGCCCCACAACCCTTTGGGATAGTTTGGAGTGCAAGGATTTGACTTGGAGGGAAAGACAAAGGCATAAGACAAAAATTACCTCATTTGTCAAAAAGAAGGAATTTTGATGTTACTAAAAGGGGTAATTTTGGCTCCACTTTCAAATTCAAATTTGGAGATGTTGAAGGCTTCATTAAAGGCATTTTTGGAAGCACAATCATGAGGAGAAAAAAGAGCAATCTTTGGAGATGCATCTAGACTTCATTTAGGCCCCATTCATACACATTTTCACCTAATACCCAAAATACCCTTCCCTTCCATTTGCCTTCATACCTCACGGCCTAACCCTTCATAACCATCAAAAATGTCTTTTGACAACTCATTAATCCCACTTGACACCTCATCAACTCCTAATCCTTATCATTAACCCAAACCTCACTTCATTTAATCACCAACCAACTTCATTTGTGACATAACCTACACTTTACCTTTCTCTCTCTTCTACCAAATTCTCTCAATTTCTTCTTCTCCTTCCTCCATCTTCACGCAAATCTGACCTCCATGGCCATATCTCCACGCAAACTTCTCCTCCTTTCCTCCATGAGCTTTGGCTAGATCTCCTCTCCTTCCTTCAAGTTAAGATTTGTGCTAGGAGCTTCAATGATTTCGGCCTTGTGTGAGAATTTCATCTTCTAGGTTTTCAAGTTTGTAATCATTTAGATCTTTCATGTCTAAGCTTTTTAGGTATGTTAGATCTAGGATTTTGTATGGAGATTTCCATGTAAAGTTCATTTATCCTTCAAACTTGTAAACCTAGCTTCTAGATCTTGAACTTCATGTGTGATAGTTTTAAACTTGTGTAGCTTCATGAGATTAGTCATATGTGTTTACATTTTGGTTTATACTTGAAGTGAAATTTATATAGAAGTTAGTTTTGATTTCTATTTCACCTATGGATATGCATCAAGTTCAAGGCTAGGGTTTCTTGATTAATCAGTTTAAATTAGTTAAAGTTTCTTAGATTTAAGAAGCTTTGGCCAATTTAAGCTAGTTATATTAAGAAGAAATTGTCACATGAGGCCTACCAATCAAGTTGCACAAATTGAGGCTTGAAGGAGGAGAATCCACCTCTTGATTTTCATCCACTTCTATTCGGTTTTATAGCTTCCCTTTTAGTTAATGATTGTAGCTTAATAATCAAAATCAAACTCCTATTTCTTGTTAATTTGCGTGGCTTATTTCCTAGGATTGACAAGATTTTTAACCTAGATTGAGGAAAAGACCTATACTCACTACTATACAACTAGTGGATTTGAGTATTGAATTGTTTTGATTAATCTTTTAGGGCGACAAAAAGGTTAAATCAATTACCCTTCTCTTTGCTCGTCATTCTTCAAGCTAGCTGACATTACCTCTTCACACCCAAAATTTCATCATTGTTCTCATTTAGTTTGTCAAGCTAGCTGGTCACCTCAACACTTGCGAGCAATTAATCGAATTGAAAGCTAGTTGGTGTGATCAATTTCAAAACTAGTAGTTCGCTATTAGAGAACATGAAGCTAGCTGGTCGCATCGAACAACTCATCAACTCCTTGTTGGTCGCTAGAGAATTAACTTCGTTGAGAGAGAGCTGGTCGCTGAGCATTAAAAATCTTAAAACTAAGTCTATGTTCCTTGAAGAAGCTCAGCATGAAACTTTTAGTAATAAAGGTGAGCATTGAACCAAAGCTTGAAACTTCAGTGTCCTTTTTGTTCGCTGAGCAAAATTAGGGAGAGCATTAAATTCTGAGGATTTTTGTTCGCTGAGCACATGAGTTACTTCTAATGTGAAAGTGTTCTTTTTGCAAAAAAGGTAGGTGAGGTTGCATAAATTCGTCTCCCCCACTCCTCAGCAAATTGTCTTCTATTTAATTGAGATCGTTTGAGCATTCTCATTAGTCATTCCACTGAAATTCTTTGCTGAGGTTTGCTTCTTCTAAAATTCTTCTCCTCCTCACTCTCCCAAAATCCATCTTGCTGAAAAATGACTATAATCTTGTTGTGTGTACATATATGTAGGCTGAAGAAAACTCAGGTGGAAGCAAGTTCTGGTGGAAGCAAGATCAGGTGAAAGGAAGTTCAGGTGGAAGCAAGCTCAGGTGAGACCGTTTACGTACTCTCTTAAATTTTTTATGGTTAATCTGTAGTGAGATAGTTAGAACTACATTAGAGTTAATTGTTTGGATAACTCTAAAAATAGTTTTTCTACAACCAAACCTAGGTTTCATACAATTCCTCCCAAACACTCAAAAAAATTGGGAAAACTATTTTGCATTTAAAACCTCATTTTCAAGACAAAATTTGAAAAGCTATTTTTTTTTAATTTTCACCCCCAAAAACTATCACCCAAGAGTCATTACCGTTCTCACCCAAAATTACCCTTCTCTTTCCTTGTCATTCTTCAAGCTAGCTGCACCACCTCTTCACACCCAAAATCAGAGAGTTTATTGTCAAATAATGGTCATTTCCTATTCTTGCAGCTTCATGGTTCTGACTAGTCATAATAACATATACACTTCTGTAAATGATCTTACTGTTTGGTGGAATACTAAAATGCATTTTATGTTATTTCTTTGGGATGGGCTTCTTTGCGATGCATTAGCAATGCACCGTTTTGACTTGTGCAAGACTGTCAAAATTTTTTCAGTTGTTTAATAAGAATCCCTCTTTCTCATTTTCACATATTAGTGCTACTAATTTTAATTGTGGCATATGTAGTGTTCATGCTCGTGATATAATGCCTTATTTTATAGGGAGAGATGATAGGAGTTAAAGTATTCCTTTCAGGTGTATTGTCTGATTGTTCTTCTAATCATATTCGCATTTTATATGCCATAGTGGCATTGTTCTATAACAATGTCAACTAGGCATAGTGCTATTGTAGCCTTTGAATGTGCATGATGATGTTGTGTATGTTTACAAATAATCTTTGTAAAAGATTAGTCAACTTGATTGTGATATGTTATATAGCATAATGGTTAGAGACAAGACAAAAGCGCCTTGGGATGTGAACTGCACAAAGTGTTTCGTTGACTTGTGTCATGAACAAGTTAAGAAAGGAGCAAGAAAAGGTACAAGCTTTAAAAAGGAGGGATGAGAGAGGAAATGGGCATAAGGTTTAAAGAGCTGACTGGGAGAAAATATGAAAAGTCCCAGTTTAAGAACAAATATAATTCGATGAGAAAGGACTGGACAACATGACATGAGCTACTTCATGAGACAGGTGTTGGACGGGATAATGAAAAACAAACTGCAGCAGCCACTGATGATTGGTGGGAGAAGAAGATGGAGGTAAAGAATTAATCTTTGCGAGCTTTTTATGTATCTATCATCCCATATTCACGATCTTTTACATTTATAGTTGTTATGTGTATTGAATGTCCAGGAATATCCAAGTTATGAAAAGTTCAAAACTAAAAAAAAAGGGCTTCAATACGTGGTTGAGTTAGCGGAATTGTTCGAAGATGTGGCGGCATCAAGCCAATCTCAATGGGCACCATCCAGCAACATGTCTCTAGGTGGCAATGAGCCAAGTCGTGCCCATGATTATGAAGAAGGCTCATGAGATAGTGATGAGGTGACCGGAGGGTAGAACTGGATTGAGTGGGGAGTTTCATACAGTCACAGTTGGTGGTAGCAATGGAGGCAACAAGGGTAATGTGCAAGGAACAAGTGATACAGACAAAAGTAGAGGGAGTGAAAACATGACAACTTGCTCTTTAGGGGTAAAAAAGAGAGGTGCTGCTAAGAAGAAAAAAGGGTCTGTTGCAACGAAAATAGCGGAGGCACTAAATATGATGGTCGAGGAAGCACATGTTGAAAGGGAAAAAGATGATGCACGTAAAACAGTAACAGAAGCACGTGCTTATGAGACATTCATTTTGGGTGTCATGTATCACCTAAAACAAGTTCCTGAAGTTGTTTGTTTCAGTGAATTTTATAAGCGGTGCAGACGCCTTCTTATGAAGGACCCAATTGCACGGGAAGTATATGTAACTTTGAAGGAGACGAAAGACCAATTACTGGAGTTCTTGAGGACTCAATGTTATGGAGATGACTAAAGTTTTCTTTTGATTATGCTTTTGCATTTGAATGATATTATGGAAATGACTAAGTTTGCTTTTGCTTTTGAATTTGGATGGACTACTATATTTGCTTTTGAATTTGGTATAATATTATCTTTGTGACATGACTTTGAGAGTTATAAATTTATTGTTGGTTGTGATTGTATGTTCATGCATATCTATGATATATGAACCTACTAGCTCTAAATTTAACGTATATTTCCACAGGATAAAACAGGTATGGACAATGAAATTAAAATTTTAGAAGAGCGATCTAAGAGGCGGTTGAAGAGGGCTCACTAAGTTGCTACATTTGTTGGTACATATGTTGCTTCACATCTTTGTAAAGAACCACGACACACTAGTGATTATACCGGTCTTGCATGGGTTGATGAAATATTATGAGGCCATCCCAGTCGTTGTTATGACATGTTTAGAATGGAGAAACATGTTTTCTTACGACTTTTCACTGAATTGCAAAGTCATGGTTTATGTGAAACTAGAAGAGTGGGGGTGCATGAACAAGTTGCAATATTTTTAAATACTGTTGGACATGAATTGGGAAGTAGGATGCAAGAAGAAAGATTTCAACACTCAGGAGAGACTCTTCATAGGCATTTTCATAGTGTCCTGTAGGCCTGTTGTAAGCTTGCAATGTCTAACATAAAACCACTAGATCCAGAATTTAACAATGTTCATACAAAGATCACAAGGGGCAAGTATTGACCTTTTTTCAAAAATACTATTGGAGCAATCGATGGCACACATATTCCATGCACTGTGAAAGAAAAAGAGAAAATAAAATATATTGGAAGGAAAGGAGTAGCAACTCAAAATGTCATGGCAATTTGTGATTGGGACATGCGCTTTACATTTGTATTGGCTGGATGGGAAGGTACTGCACATGATGCTCGCATATTTGATATTGCCCGCACAACTCCTTTCATGAATTTTCCCTATCCACCTCCAAGTATGTTTATTGTTGTCTATCTTTGTTATTTGTAAATAAAAGTACTTATATTGACATCAATTTATTTCATGCAGAAAAATATTACTTGGTGGATGCTGGTTATCCGACTCCTACTTGTTATCTTGATCCATACAGATGTGAGCGTTATCATCTCCCTGATTTCGTGCATCATCAACGCTTGAAAATGAAAACGAAGCTTTCAATTACTTACATTCCAGTCTAAGGTCAACAATAGAAAGAGTTTTGGAATTTGGAAGAATAAGTTTCAAATTTTACTCAAAATGCGAAGCTACGATTATCCAACACAAGTTAAAATTGTCTGTGAAACGATGGCTATACATAACTTCATTAGAAGAACATCAATTTCTGATCGTGACTTTTTATATGATAGTGATGCTACTCATGATGGCAGCGATGATGATGATGAAGAATTCTCAGCTACACCTTTGACAACTTTTTCATCTGATATGACAAGTATTCGTGAATTTATAAAGGATCAAATCGTTTATCATCCACGAGATCATTAGTCATATATTGTATGAGTATTTTGGTGGAGACAATCATATCTGAACATGAAATGTAATGATTATTATGTTAAAATCTTAAGTTTTGATGAAGACTCAAATATGAAAGAACGAACCAAACACTTAGAGAATATTAGGTTAATATAGAACCCCAAGTAAGAGTACAACCGGATGTGGATTTACTTCCGGATGGACTAGGACTAGCGCTCGCGGATGAACGTCTCATCCCCCAGCGACAGCAAGTACTTCACTAAGTAATAACTCAGTCTAGGAGCATTAGATGTACAAAACCTTTGAGACTAAGTTAAGATACAACTGGATGTGGATTTGCTTCCGATTGTATTAAGGCTAGCGCTGGCTGTTGGTATGGATAACCCTGAGCGCCAGTGAACATAACCCAACGTCCAGTGGATTTGCTTCCGATTGCTTAGTGACTAGCGCTGGCTGTTGGTATGGATAACACTGAGCGTCAGTGAGTATAATATGAAAATAACCCAACGTCTAGTAGAAGTGCTTCCGGATGTGAAATTGCTTCCGGATGTAAAAGAGCTCCCTTAGACTAAGTGAACTCCCACTGCATGTGAGTATGTGCTATTATTGTTAAGACCAACGTTCAAAATGCAGTACATTGAGTGATGTTGCTTCCGGATGTGGACTTGCTTCCGCAAGCAATCAGAATGTCAGAACGTTCAGAGCAGTGCAGTGTCAGAATGTTTTTGACAGAGCAGAGGTGTCAGAACTATTTTTCAAAGATAAAGCAAAGTCAACCCTGCTAAGCATTAATGGAGCATTAATTGGGCAAACGGTAACATGGGAAAAACGGCCATATTCAAACGGCTAACCCACCTACCAAGAGTGAGAATACTTGAAGACTATATAAACAAGCTCACCTTCATTTATGAAGACAACTAATATCTTTGACATCTTGAAGAAAGCTAGAGTGAGAAACTGAGAAATCCTTCAAGCATTCAAAGCTGCCCAGAAAAGAGAAAGAACATTTAACACATTGAGAGATCTTTTCATCTACTTATCTTGTACTCTTTGTAGTTAAGTCTCTTCTTGTATTAAGAGCATTCATTATACTTAAGTGTGTAACATTATCCGTTCTTTAAGAGAACTAAGTTTAGAAAACCCTTTATTTGTAAAGGTTGAACCCTTGCTGGTTGTAAGGGGGAGTTAGTTGTAAGGTTGCAAGTGAGCCTTGAGTAAAACTTGTGGTTGTAAGGTTGCAAGTGATCCCGTCCAAAAGTTGCGGTTGTAAAGGTTCCAGGTGAACCCGTTTGTAAAACCTGGGGATAGTGGAACTCAACCTGGGTGGTTGAGAACTGGACGTAGGTCAGGAAGACCGAACCAGTATAAACCCTTGTGTTGTTATTGTTTGATTTTTATTTGGTAGCACAATTCACCCCCCTCTTGTGCATCCATTACTTTCATATTATCCCATAGAAAAATATATTTTGGTAATTTTTAGTGTCTTCTCTTAAATAGTATTAAATACAATTTTAGTAATTAAATGATTATAAAGCATTTATTTATCCTCATCCAATTTATTTCACCAAATAAAAATGTATTTATTGTGCTTATTGTATTTTTATATTTTTATTGTAATTTTTGTAGTATCTTTTAATATTTTACTAATAATGACAAAATTTGATCATTTAAATCTTTAAAATAAATTTTTGGGCGAAAATCATCCTTTTTGGTAATTACACATTTAAAAACTATTCTACTGACACTTTATCCAAACACTCTAAAAAACTATATATTTTTTGTGAAAAATTATTCTACTCAAAATCTATACTCAAAAGCTATTTTCCTAAAAGTTATTCTCATGAAGCTAAATCCAAGCAGGCTACAAAGTCACCCATCTTATTATAACTATCACCTAAGCTGATTACACTATAGCATTCTAATGAGATCTAGTGCATTGTTGCAAATATGATGACATCCATCTTATACTTTTACCTATCAACTCATCATGTCATGTGACCCTCACTTGGTGAACCAAGAAGCAGAGTAGGCGTGTAGGACATATCCAAACGAGGGGCATGCCAGATCAGATGTAGTTCTGATCAATATGGCCCACTTAAGGGTATTTTTGAATTTTGAGTGTCACAATCTGTCCTTCATATTTTGGGTTTCCGGGGTAATTTTAGTGAGAATAAGAAAAACAAAATCCTCCATCAAAGAAATTGGTTGAAGAATAATAGAATTTGATCCAAATTACTTAACTCGTTTGTCGTGGGGTCTGAAATTGTGAGTTCGAATCAATATCTCTATGAAACAGGGATAAATCGATCTAATACATTACTTTCCCCAACACCTTCACCTAAGTGAGAGTGAAACTCATTTCATTTTCAATCTTATTAATTTTAAATTTTAAAATAATATATTATTTTATCTTTGAATATATATATATATATATATATATATATATATATTACTCAAAATGAAAACTCCAATTAAATCAAACTAAATACCAACCTTTAATTTCATAACTATAGTCCTACCAAGTTTTAGTGATTTTTTCAATGTTGTTAAAAGATAAAAATGACCCTCTATAATCCAAAATGGAAATTGAAGGTATGTATTGGTTTCATTCTGATTTTTATTATTTCATAAAGATTTAATCAGATTTTTTTATTTTTGATAAAAAACTCAATTTTTTAATATTTATGATGTCAATACTTCAATCATAAATGGCTGTAAGTTTCTTCAATTAACTATATTTTACTATGCACCAACTAAAATAATATGGAAAACTAACATGTTTGAGTGTGAAATTTGACCTAATGAATATGATGAAGAGTTGACATATAAATTTAATAGTATTTTATACATTATCAATTTCTACATTAACTTATCTTTAGCACCACTGAACACTTGAAAATTGGTATTGAATCTCTCCTTTTCATTAAAATTCCTTATAATTTAATAAATAAAATGTTCAATTTGAAGATATAAATATACATATATCAATAGCAATACAATCGCTATCTGAAATCATATTTGGGGAGTTAGATCAACCTCCGTAGTCTCACTCATTTGTCTTTCTTGCATGTAGGGGTGGGAATGGTCCAGGCCTGTCCTGACCTGGTCACAAAATGGCTTGGACTATGATATAATTGATCGGTCTGAGCCTGACATGTGGCCTATTACAAACAATTTTTTTAAGGCTGAGTCTGGCCTGTGGCCTAGACTGGCCTGGTTATTAGCTTGTTAGGAGACCTGATTAATTAAACATACTCAATAAGAGGTTTAGAAATATGAATGGTGAGTAACATTATTTAAATGAATGCTTAGAGAATGTGTGACAATAAACACATTAGAATAGAAGATGATATAATTGTAATTTTATATTTATGAATTAACATAAATAACATCAATCAATATAGTAACATAATTTTTTATTTAAATAAATATTATTTAACTTCTTAATAGGCCAGCCTAATAGGCTAATAGGTTTTTTTCTCAAGCTTGAGATTGGCCTGTTAAGCAAAATATTTCAAAAGAAAATGTCTGGGCCTGACCTAGATATATGGAGGCTGGTCAAAGCCTCAACGGTCCAAGTCATAGGCCCCTGATAGCCGGCCTAGGCTATTCCCTCCCCTACCTGCATGCAATTGGCTGGCTTGCTCGGTCTTACTTTCCTAATTTTATTTATTGGATATACAAAAAAGGAGTTGTTGGTCATGCTCATAGGGGCAGATAATATTCATATAATTTTATTATTCATTTACCAATGTTTTGATCTTGCTTTTATGTAAAGTTGGATTGGATAATTATGGAGGAGATTTCAATTTAAAATTCGAAGTTGGATAATTATATGCCAATGCTGAAGATCGCTCATGGAATCCGTTTAAACTTAGCTATGATATACTCCCACTTTTTTAAATATAAATTCACTTTTAAATTTTAATTTGTGTCTAAATATAAGATCATTTTCTATTTTTTCCTAACATTTTCTAAAATTAACTCTAATAATACTTATCTATAATAATAAGCAAGAGATGACGAGTGGAAATAAATGTATATAGTTAGGATAAATTTGTAATATTATGTGTTAATAACTACCTTAACTTATACCCTTAATCTAATTAAATTAGGGAAAAATCTTATATTTAAGAATGAATGTAGTATCTAAGATTTCCTAAGCATTTTTTGCAAAAGGCCTTTAGCTCTTTGGAGAAGCCACTAGCAGTGCACGATTTTGTTTTTGATGCATCGGTATAGAAAATGAACACGACAAACGTGTTTTTACCAATTACAAATATTGATATTCAAAATGAATATTACTAATATAAGTCCATTATCTCTAAAACAACAAAACATATTTAAATTGTTAAAATTTAACTATAATTTTTATAAATAAGATGGAGAGAATTGAATATTTTGTTGTTTTTATTTTCATTAACATATCACATTTATAAGCCCCCAACAAAGTTTTAAAATATATGGCATATGGAGGAACAGTACAATTTAACTAACGTTAGATGTTGTTGTATAAATATAAATAAGATAGATAAAAATTGATTCTAATTATCACATAAAAAAGTTAATTAAGATAATGTCCCACAAAATCACATACCAAAATTAAGGTTAATTGAGACGACTTAAATTATATAATGGGCGGAGGGGCAAAAATAGCCACCGTAATTTTCCAAATGGACAACTTTGGCACCCGTAATTTCGATGATGGTGCAAAACCGGACATTATAAACCAAAATGGGACAAATTTAGCACCCTCAAACAGAGGTGTTAAGTTTGACTGTTAGTTGACTGGGAATGGTGATATGGCATGATGATCTGGCGCAATAAGGAAAAAAAGATATTGTCCTGTTTGTTCAAAGAGGAAAGCAGAAGTCCAAGTTCATCCATGTTTGTTGCAACCCTTCCTTCCAAGGATTACTTCTCTGAAACAAAAGTCATACCATTTTAAACTACTCAATGAGTGCATTTCCAGAATATTGAAATCAAGAGATTTATCGTCAAGTAATTGAGAGTCAGGTCCAGCGGATTTTTTATAGTTGACTCCGCCATCTCTGTGTGAAACACTCCAAATCATCTTCAACAACAAAAACAAACTCATCATCATTACTAGGCCACCAAGCCTCCAACCACTGAGCCTGCAAGCTAACATTCCCAGTCCTATAATGCACAACCTTCTCTCCAAATCTCCACTCAAACCCATCAACAAAATCCAAAATCCTCCGAGGTTCACTCAATTTCCGATCCAAATCAACAGAAGAGCCAACTGGGTATTCAAAATGGTCAATGTACTCGTGGAGGCTGACGCGATCGCCGAGATAATCGGCGTTGGATAGGGAATTGAGGCATCGAGAGAGAGGGAATGGAGGCGGGAAAAGGTGAGAACTTTGAGGGTAAAATGGTAATTTGAGGAAATGGGGTTGTTGATTTGGGGGCGGAGAGAGAAATTAGGGTTTAGGTCGGAGGGTGAAGGCGGGAGAGAAGAGTGGTAGTAGGAGTAGAAGAAGAAGAAGGCAGTGAGAGAGATTAGAATCAGAGGAACCTTTTGGGGCCCACCAATTTTGTTGTTAGGGTTTCATCTTCTCTCTCTTTCTCGCTGGTTTGCTCGCAGAGAAGGTGGTGAAGAAGAAGAAGATGGATCCTTCTGCAAAATACTTGTGCTTCCTTCTTTGTTTTTTATTTCATATAGCTTTTGTGCAAATTAGGGATTTGGTGATGTGGCAGGGCTTGCCAACGTGGATTCACTTCAATTGCTGATTGTCATGCCACGTAGGTTAATGAATGTGGGCCCCACGCCAAAACACACGTTTATTAGGTTCAACTTAACGGCGTGACTAGATTTGTCTCATTTTAGTTTATAATGTCCGGTTTTGCACCATCGAAATTACGGGTGCCAAAGTTGTCCATTTGAAAAATTACGGTGGCTATTTTTGCCCCTTCGCCCTTATATAATCTAATCTCAATTGAAAAATAAATTTTCCCTCTGAAAAATAGTTTAAAACACATATAACGTTGACAATCAAATGAAGACATTTTTAACATCAATAACAAAATTATGATCTAACTTTCACATGTCTTTTAATTGACATTAATTTACACATGAACTAGTTTTAGAGAGCACACTAATGACTAATGAGCACCCTATTACAGTTCAATGAGGACATAGTTACACATGTCAAACACTCTTGGACAACTATTTAAAGAACCTAGTTATAATGTTTGGACATCCAGTCACAACATTTTAGTCACATGTGACGATATTCTACCAAGTCTTTTGGAATACGACAACGTCTAAACATCAAATGATACTATTTCTAAGCCTCATTCACAAATCTTTTTAGCTCGTTAAATAAAAGAAGGGCAAAATAGTCTTTTCATTTGAAAATTAAGATAGTCATTGAATTATGATCTATGGGAAATAGTGTTAACTAAATTTTGAATTAATTTTTTTTCGGCCAACAAAATTTTTGAAGTAATACTTCCAGCAAAATGACCTGCTTTTATTGGAAATAGTAATGCCTCATGAATATATCTATATAAAGCATCACTGTATTATCACCTTACCTTTTCGGCATAAGAAAATGCAGATTCGGCGCAAACGACAAATTACCCTTGAATTTTTCATTTATTTGACTCTATGAAAATTCGTCGCAACCATGATACATCAAGCTTAACGACAGCCATATTACTAGTCACTAAAGTACTACCCTCACTTGTAAATATAAATAATAAAGTAAAAAAGTAATACGGTTAATACCTTGTGTCTCTTCTTCGTAGTCTACGATAATATTAATAAACTACCCTTGAACATTATTGCGCGAAATGTTGCGAGCTTGATATTTTAAGCGGTACTATTTATGTCCTACAATATAAGCTAATTTCTACTAAATCACTATATCCGAGAATACTATTAAAAGTTATTGAAAGTAATCAATACTATTTTTTCCCAACTTTACCCCTGCTTACCAAGAGAATAGATAGAATGATGATTGAATGGAGGGAAAATGGGAGAGGAAAGAAAATGGGAGGAGAGAAAATGGAGAGGAAAGAAAAGTGGAGAGAAAATGTTATCCCTCATCATGCTTGGATGGATGAGAGAAAATAGAAAGGAAGGAAAATGGGTGGGTGATGTGGAGCATGATCATTGGACAATGATGTGTAATTTCTCTCTCTCCTATAATCTCTCCATTTTGGGAGGAAAACTTTGAGAGAAAAATGGGGCATGTGGCCCACCCACTTTTCCTCTCCCCTTTTCTTTCCTCTCTCATTTTCTCCCCATCCAAGCAAGGGAAAATACTTCCCCTCACCCTATTTTCCTCTCCCATTTTCTTTCCTCTCCCATTTTCCCTCCATCCAAACAAGGGAAAATACTTCCCCTCACCCCATTTTCTTCTCCCATTTTCTTTCCTCTCCCATTTTCCCTCCATCCAAGCACACCCTGAATGAGAACAAATGAGAGAGTGTGTGTATTGAGAAAATGAGAAAGGGTGTTAGTCAATAAAAGTTAAAAGTGGAAAAAAATATAATGAATGCTCAGACATTCCCTACATTAGCTTATATTATATACGGGGCAAACTATTTCCCACCACATTAGCTTATATTGTGGGATGAATGAAATATAACATATGTGAGTGCATGACCATCCGGTAGATGTTCTACAATGCCATTATTTGCAGGTTTCTCTTTATCCATACAGATGTGACGGTGTGGAATCCCTCGAGTATTTTTCTTTTTATGCCCACTTGCTAGGGCTATGCATGGTTTGGGATTCTTTCCATCAAACCTGAGTGGAGGGACTTTCATTCCTTTAAAGATTTGCTCATGTCTTCATGATGGTCTTGTAGATACTATGGATTGAATTATCATCCCGATCAACCATTTATGGATGCTCATACTTGTTTGGCTACTCTTACGAAACAAGTTCATCATTCCATATATTTTCATAATGTCCTTTGTAATAATAAGAGTTCTGACGTGATTTCTTCAACAGCTTTAATTACTTCCATTTCCATTAGCCTTTGTACATGACTAAATGATTTTAAGGACAAGACAGGAATAGGATGCAAGATGACAATTTTTGCAGGGACTCATGTGATTCAAGTTTTCATATGGAAGAAGGATGCGAATAAAGCATTGTGTTTTCAATTAATATGTTAAGAGCAGGTCTTCAATGGTTCCACTCTAGCAACTTAGACATTTCTCAGATATCCTTATCTATTTGCCCGTCTAGCTCGGTGATCAATCTTCTTATTCAAGGTACTACAAATACAAATGACATCAAATCTATGGACAATCAAACGATGTTACGAGAATTTAAAGAAAATTGAATTTTTGTAATTGGAAGGAACATATTGTCTCTATTCCTTCATACTAGTTTACTTTCAGTTTTCCCTCTTTGTACTTTAATCTAGTTGTTTCATATGTGAGAACATTTTACTTTTTTTTTATGATAATTGTCTTTTACTCAAAAAAAAAGGGTGAGTGTAAACTTTTGGGCAATGGATTTATACATTTAATTTTTGCTAACAAATAACAATATATTAACACCCTTAACTTTGACTGACGAAATGTTGAAGCAGAAGAATTAAATTTTAATTATTAAACTTAACAAATTTTTTATATTGTGAAATTAAAGTAAAACCAAAAAAAGCATGATCTCCTCTAGTGGTGTCTCCTTCCTATAGTGGTCCTCTGTTTCTGCTTTTGTTTGTACATGTGTGTTTATTCTAAAACTATATAATCCATTCAAGAAATGTATATACTACTGATAAAAATAATTGGCGATAAAAATAAAAATAAAGATCTAACACTTTGGTTAAGATTTTTTTTTTTAAAAAAAAAAGGGTCTTGCTCACCACAATTTAAGAGCAGAATTCCTAACTGATAATATACCGAGGTTTGTCCCCATAGGCTCTGACACATGACAAGCACACCAATTTTTCTATCCATATTCCGTAAGTTTAAAGATCTAATACTTTTGTTGATCCTTACAATTCAATTGAATTTTGGCACATGATTTCAAATCATGGTATTGTCCATAATGTTGGCGGAGGCAACATTTTGGTTTCATACATCTTTTATCCAAAATGTTGGTTCCTATGGTTTCATAACATCATTAACATTGTTACGTACAAGGACCAAAATAAATGGAGTCCCAAAATAAAACTTGTTAAAAGTACATGGACCAAAACCAAAATTCAATAAAAGCACTGACAGCAACCAACTCAGCAACACGTCTAGATCTTTACATCCTTTCTTTACCTATCATGGTTGGCGGAGTTCATATGGGTTAAACAAAAGTTTAGCTCTTGTTAGGAAAAAGTAGGCTATTAGGCGAGTATATCTAGCGACCATAACAGATTAGATGGGCAATGGAAGAAAGCGAGCATTCGTAACATGAAGTCTGCATTAGATGATGAGCACAAACTCATGTACACAAATGTTGATGAGACCAAATTGATGGCCACGAAGCCCTCACCAAATAGTTGCAGCATGCAGAAATTAAGCAACGTTCTACACAAGTAGCATCAACATACACAACACTAAAGCAAGCTTAACAGCTAAACCTCTCTTGTAAATCCCAACATGCAAACATTTACACAGAAGAAAGATAATTCTACATACAACTGTTTCAGTGCAAGCGGCAGAGGGATATTTATATCTCTGAAATGGGCTTCCTATTTCAAGTGTCCAAAAACATTTCAAGTGTCCAAAACTGGCTGCATTATCCTAGTCTAGCTGTACCTGAGCTTGATGACTCTCCCATTGCATCAGGTGATGCAGCAGCTTGTGGTGACTTCCTCTTTAGAGAAGTTGGCATTCCAGAAATCTCCTGAAAGCATCAGTAAAAACCCTTACAAAGTCAGAAGGTATGGATAAATAAAATAAGGGCGAACTGGCAATACGGGCAAAATCATTTCAGCATACATAATCAATTATGCTTCAATAAAGCAAGCACTATTGCTACTCTTTAGAAACTAACAGAATGTCAACTCATACCTTCATCAAATGTAACCTCATATCACAGGGACGAGTTTGATTCCCAATGCATGCCATCACAAATTTTGAGTATTGAAATAAAACATCAGCAGCAGCCTGCTTTCTCTCTTCAATCTGAAAAATAAAAGATGGTTCAGAAAGAAATTAAAATTTATAGAGAAATACCAATCACAGGATTTCTGAAGATCAATTGTTTCCATAACATCTAATTTTTTGTTACAGAAGGTGTGAATGTTCAAACTAGATGTTATGCCAATTGAACCATACCTACCAAATAGGTATAGTTATCAGCTAAAATTTGCAATTAGAGTTTGATCATGGGTTTGATATATCTTCACAATGCAATTTAAAGGAAGAAACTTTTCTTAGAGACAATGCATGAGAATCTGGATTTGTTAAGGTGGATCACAAAGTTGAATGGAACTTTTGAGCTTACGTATGGGAGGGAGGGGTTGATAAAAAAATTGTTGCCCCCACTATAACAGCTAGAGCTTTTAGTCTAGTGGTGAACACTGCCTTAAGATTTTGTAAGCCCAGGACTTTTCACCAGCTTGGTTGACCCAACCGGCTCAATGTTAGGTCAGGCCGAGTCAAGGTCAGATTTAATGTAAAAAAGGAGGAAAATAGACACAGTCTATCAGGATGGGATGAACCAGGGAGAAAACATTGTCCTGGTTTTGCCCCCAGACAAATATACTAATAATTCACGTTTAGCTGATAAAGTTAATCTTCATTGAGAACTTATGTTTCAAAGTCTTTATTTGATCAAACTAACACCAGAGGAATCTTAAGAAGTTAGACCAATATGCAAGCACTACCAAATGACATAAACAACATTAAAAAAAACAATTCCCAATGGAATCAGCTGCCAAAAATTTCTAAGGAATCTGAACATGGCCGAAAAGACACAAGTTAATACTCACATCGTGTAAACAAGTCTCTAACAACCATTGACCCAACACATATTCAGGCAATTGGCGAAATATTTTGCATTCAATTATATGCATATATACAAACTGTTGAAGGAGAGGGATTCAAAGAGTTTCTGTACAACTGTCACCATGGATTGTTTCAAGTTTTATCTGGAAGAAGCAAGAAGTTTGAATAAAAAACAATGGAATATTTGCTTGATCACAGATACTTGGACGTCCTGTCAGAATATCAATTCTACATGTCTTATTTGATGTGATTCCACGTAGCATTCAAGTTGGCATCCAAATTCTAGGTGGCATGCTAAGTCAACAAGTTCAGCAATTACAAGTCATTCAGGTGGAGAAAAAAGCCCAAGAGAAAATATTTAGATCCAAGATACTATTATTAGGGGACATAATTTGGCACATTGAAGGCCCAATACATAAATATACAATTGGATTCTCGGCGTAAGTCAATGCCTCCAATCCGCTGGAAGTGGAAGCATGGGAACTCTTAATTGGCCTTCAGTTATGCTGGAGGAAAGGCCTGAGAAGAGTGGTAGTGGAATGTGATTCTGAGCAATTAATTACGATGCTGAATGGAAGACTACAGAGAAAACTTTTAGATCCATGGGAGCAATGGTGTTTAAAAGAGAAGCACTGGAAAATCTCCCTAATGCATATATATAGAGAAGCCAACAAGTGTGCAAATAGATTGGTTGCTCTTAGCAATAGAATTACAGAAAATTTCAAGAGTGGGAGGAACCACCTGAGGAAGTATGCCAGATACTATTAGAAGACTTAGAGGAAACTACAGTGTCCCGCTCTAGAAGTGGTTTTGTGTAATTGGGCGTAGGCCCCCATTCTTCACCGAAAAAAAGATAAAAAGGACTGGTGAATGAAACCTATCCACTTCCATCTGTCTACTTAATTTCAGAAAACTAAACAATGATTTTACAATCCCCCCCCCCCAAAACACCCATCCAAATTTAGATGCATGCAGTTTATTTCCCCTAGCTTTATATATTGATGATTAATAGTCATTGCAACACTAAACAAAAGTAATCTCTTGAGCATGGAACTAAATCACATTAACATTGGTTTCAAATGTAAGCATTATTTCAAAGAATCCCACCATTCAATTACAAAACGTCAAAATGCATTAATTTTTAAACACTAGGGATTGTTTCTTTCCATTTGGTAGGCTGAGCACAAGATACGCATAGACAAGAATTTTATACAATTAAAGTACAGCTGCACATATATATATATATATTTTCAATTTTTAATATACTTTTTGTGACAGAAGCAAAGACTAGGCTAGCTCTTAAATTCAGTTATATCATAAATATCTGAAGGATGCAGAGACAATATGCAAAGAAATAAAACACAATACAGCTTACATTAACAGATTCATGGCATCAACAAATTTCCAGCCTCCAAATTTCACAACCAAAAGAATAAACAAAAGATTTCCAAAATAACCCAGAAGCTGAAATGGGGGTATTTAAAAAACCTAAATATACTTCAATAAATTATTCATGTCGGGCATTACTCTAAGAAAAGGAAAAGTGGAATACTCAAAAGATCAACAAATTTAAAAATTCAGAACAGTCAAAAAGATTAACGGAAATGGAAAGGTGAGGGAAGAAGGCATTAGGGTTTTAATGAATTATTCATTAACAGAAGATGAAAAATTGAGTAGGAGTTGGATTAACAGAAGTACCTCGTAGTCTTTCATGCTTTCTCATGCGCTCTTCTTCAGTAGGAATTCGAAAGGCTTGTGCCAAATAAAAGTTTGATATGTATTCCTTGTAGCTTCCTCACCCTTTTGCTCTCTAGATCATCTCTTTTATTTTTATTATTATAAGATGAGTTTTCTAATTTTATTTTGGAACAATGGATAAATTTTCACGTGAATATTTTTCAGGAAGAAGTGCAAAACTAGTCATCTTAAATTTTAAATGGGATAACTGAGACACCTTAAATTTAATGGGCAAAACCGTACATTGTAAATCAAAATGAGACAAATTTAACTCGCTGTTAAGTAGAGGCAAACAGACATTAGTTTAAGCGTGCGTCTCACCTTCATTAAATGACGTGGCAAGACACTCAGCAGAGTAATGAAATCCAGCCTGGCACATGAACCATAATTCAGATGTCATGCTGGATTTCATAACTCTGTTGAGTGTCTTGTCACGTCATTTAATGAAGGTGAGACCCACGCTTAAACTAACGTTTGTTTGCCTCTACATAACGGCGAGGTTAAATTTGTCTCATTTTAATTAATGTACAGTGTTGCCCCATTAATTTAGGGGTGTCTCATTTGTCCAATTCAAAATTTACGGTGACTAGTTTTGCACCTTTGTCCTTTTTTATTCCGACATAAAAAATTTTTTTTAGAAGAAATGAAAGAAGAATGTTTGTGGAGAATTTCCATGTTTATCACATCATTTGTAGTGTCCCTTGTCAATATATCCTTTAAATCTCGTGGGAGCGTGTAACATCCCAAATTTTGATTAAGGATAATGAGAAATTATTGATGTTTCATTTGGGAAAATTTGGAATATTAGGGAGAAATTTATGGAGATTTATTGTTATTAAATCTTAATTTTTGAAATTTAAGGAAATATAGTTAAAATAATTATTTGGAGTTAGAAACTTTCATGAACAAGTGTTTGGGATGGTAGATAATGTTATGAAGGAAAGAAATGGAAACAATAATATATATAAACTTTTAGGCTAAAAATATAATTAAGAATAAACATTAGGGTAGTTAATTGTAATTTTCCCTAAAGTTTATTTATAAATTTACCTTCCTCCTTCTCCTTCACTCCCAAATTCCCTCCGCCTCCGACCCTCTCTCCTTCGATCTCTCTCTTCTCTTCTCTGTTTCTTTCGTCGGCCAACATCATCTCCGGCGGCCCAAGGCGCGGCGGCGCCGACCTCCCTCTCCCATCACATCTCTTCATCTTCTCCTCTCCTCAAATCCATGTGAATCGAGCTCTCCGCCCCTCTCACCAAACCCTCCCTGCTCTCTCTCTTCGTCGCTCGTCGCCGGAGCTGCAGGAACCGGCGGAGCAAGCCGCCGTCGGTGTTAGCACCGGCGCGGTCTCTCTCTTCCCCTTCACCTTCATCATCATCAAATCTGTCACTCCCTCTTCCCTTCGCCTTCTTCTTCGTTCCTCTTTCTTCCCGGCGACCCCGACGATTTCCGGCGAGAATCCGGCGAAACGTGATGGTTATGTACTCCGGTGAGTACCTTCTACCTATTCATACTCTTTTTATTTTATTTTTGGACGAGATTGAGAAGGGGCTAGTTTTAGGGTTTCAATGGCCAACGAGTTTTAAAGAAATTAAGGTTCAAAATTTGTAATTAGTCGTTGAAGAAGCTTGTTTAAGTTGTGATATGCCTCATGTGTGGTTTTTCTGTTTTGATGGAATGTTTCTTAAGCCTCTTCTTTGTTATGGCCAAAAAAAAAATACTCTAAGAAAAGAGATGCTCTTGCAATTCCTTAAGTTGTTGATTGATAGCAATCTGTTGAATCTATGTGTATTGTTATTTATAAGATATATGCATGTGGGAGTGTTTGATTTTGCAAGTTTAATGGAGGATAAATTGTGTTTGGTTCTATGCTTTCTTTGGGTGTTTAGAGATTCAAATTGAAATAGGTAAGTCATGACTGAAATGATGTTAGTATTGGTGTATTATAAGTTTTCTTGATGTTGATATTACTATTGCTGAATTGATTTTGGGAAAGAAATAGTAGTGTTGGTTTTTGTGTGTGATGATAAGTTTGATATTGATTTGTGAGTGAAGTCAAGTGTTTGCTGATTTGGGGGTGGTTGATTCTAACTTATTTAAGATAATAATAATAATAAAAATAATAATAAAAATAATAATAATAATAATAATAATAATAATAATAATAATAATAATAATGTCATTTATGTATGATGCTTGCATGTTAATCTCTAGACCTTTGTTCTTGTTATTTTTCTTATTGGTCAACTGATTCAAGAAAGAATGCAATGTTTCCTTGTTTTGGTTGCTAATCCGTATGAGCAAAGGAATAGCAGCAAGTACCAAGTAATTGTGTTTAAACATGGATGTGGCTTAAATCTGTGTATTGCATATATGTTTTAAAATCTCTGAGAACTTTGTGATTGTAATTGAGTTTTATTGCATGTCCGTTGTGTTTGTGCTCGGCTGAATTGAGAATGAGGCATAAACTTGCATACTGAATTTCTGAAATTTAATGAAATTAATTGAGATATCATCTTAATCTTGATTCTGAGAATGCGAGAAAATAGTTAAAAGAAACTTTACTAGATGCCTAGGCCATGAGTACTACAATCTTTGGTTAAAAGTGTTGTGGGAAGGCTCAAAATTGATTTCATTTGTTGTTTTGGACTAATATTGAATTAGGTGGATCCTTACGTGATGTTTTGTTGGTGTGATGTATAAGTGATAGTAAAAAGGGACGTTGAACAATGCTTAGTGAATTTTGGAAGGGAATTGTATACTAAGACATGGAATTTATGTTTTTATTCTTCCTTTGTTTTGACCGTTCAATGTTGAAAGTACAGGAAAGTAATTGAGAAATGGAAATTTGTTTTATTCAATGTTCCATGATGTTCTAATTATAAAAGTCTTGACTGCGTATTGATTATGAGAAGTGTTGGCTATGATGCTTTTCAATTTTGTGTTATTTTGCTTGGAATTCTAAATTCTTGGGATTGCTGCATATGTGTGAGGATCATATGAAAGTTCTGTTTATTGGAACCACTTAGATGTTTTATTGGTTGTTTTCTTTTTAGAAATGTGTACTAAGGAAATTGGCTTGTGAATAATTTCATAAAATGAATGAGTTAGGAAGGGATAGATGGGTAGTAACTTCACAAAACCGAGAGCGACGTAAAGTATTATAAGATGGAGATGGTATTAAAATAACCCTTTTGTGTTATATTATTTTAGGAGTACATATTGGTGATGGTACTTGAGGGAAATCTACCAGGAATGGTAAGAATAGACAACAGGAATGCTAAGTTCGACAGGTAATCACACTTAAACTTGCTATAACATTGAGGGTGACGTTAGTTGGGGATTTTGAAAATCCTTTCTCATCCTCATTATATATATTATCTTTGAAAAGTTATTTTTATACAAAATAGGCTATTGGGTGCCTTTCATACATGATTACTTTCATATAAAGAAATTTGAAACATTATATATGTATTATTCTGGCTGGTGGATGATATTGATCTAGAATAGTTGTGAAAAGTATATAGATATAGTGTTCAGATATTGACTTGGGAGGTTACGAGGATAAAATAGAAAGATAGGTGTTGAGTTTAAGACTTTGGAATGTTAAATTGAGGAATAGTGATGTGGATTAGAAGAATTGCATATTGTGGTTGAGATTGGAAAGATGTGTTGCTGGAAAATATCATAGTGGTGGTTAATATATTGAAAGGTATGGTGAGCTTTGCATGACACTGTTATATATGTGTACCATCGCGCGATGATAACTGTCGATTGGCCAATCGACAGTTATTTGTACTGAGGATCCTTTGTAGATTGATTGGATCGGGGATCATAGGTCGACTTAGTGAGAGAAGCGACCTACGGTTGTTTTGGCATTGAAGAGCCCAACAGCCCCTACGGTTGTTTGGCATTGAAGAGTCCAACCGTTCCCGTTCTGTAATGGAAACAGAATTGGGGTTCCCTCTCTGGAGATTGCCAGAGAAGGAAATTGTCCCCTCATTATGGAGAGGGACACAGTGTCAAATCATATAGTGAAGAATAGATGCTTGAATGCACCGTGGTGGCACAATGCATCTCTAGGTGAGTGTGAGAGTTGTTGTGGTATTATTAGTTGATTGGAGTATGGAGATGTTGAATTGATTTGGTTTGAAGGTGATTGTTGGACTTGAGTAAGGAATGAAAGAAGATCTGGATATATATATATATATATATATATATATATATATATATATTACTATTGTTTTTAAAACTGTGGTACCCTTTAGACACCCTCGCTACCTCACATCTCACTGTTATAGTGAGTTAAGCTGTGATTACTGGGACAAATTGTCTCATCCCATGATTACTGACATTTTTGCAGGTATTCATGCACAGACGCAAGCATCAGGACAGGGAATTAGGTTTCAAAGGTTATTTAGATTAGATAGTTGTGTATATTGCCAACTTGTATAGGCGTGCATTCGTTTCCGCATGTATATATCTATTTATTGTTAAATATCAACTAGTTTTGTTTATTAACCATGTTAGGCAAATCCTTTCTAACATGGTTAGCAATAAATTATCCATGATAGCAGCTGTGCTGTATTAGTTTATTCTTTTCTATCATGGATAGTATTTAGTCATTAGGATATTCTTTTTCTAACTATGATAGAGATATTGATATTATTGCAATTCCTTTTTCTATCATAGTTAGTAAAGATATTATTAAAATAAAAGAGATGTCACAGGTTAATTAGGGAATTAGTAACACAATGTTACAACTTGGGTATCAGTATTTGGTATACGATAACCTAGGACTGTGCTGCATTGTATTGCATATAGATTGACAATATACATTCTATAGTTTCCCTTCCTTCTGTGCATGATATTCTGCCGTTTGAGAGGAATATCACTAATCCCGTGGTGGGGAGAGAGTGATAAGAGCAATTGAATATGTTATGTTGAGAGGTTGAGAAGAATATAGAAAGAATAATGAAATAAACAAAAAAACTAATAAGAATTTAGGAAGAAGAACGAAATAAGGATGATTCTCTGGGGTCTCGAGTATAGTTATGTGTTAGTCATAACCATAGTCGAGGCATCATGAGATACCTTATTAGGTTAAGGGATTTAGGAAATTGAAAAATAGCAATTGATGATGGATAATAAACATGAGATAAGAATTGTTAACCTTGCTGTTGTTTAGTTTGTTTGTTAAATGACTGATTAATTGATGATTTGACTTGTGCTTTTATATTGTTTGGAATAAAATTCTCTTGAAAATTGTTGTTTTATACGCTTCAACATTAGATATGCAATTCTAAAGGTGAATTGATTCTGTCCTAATTGGTGGATTGAGGATGAAATTAAGATGTTATTCTTTACTTAGTGAATCAATATCCATGTATGTATGTATGTATATGTTTATGTATGTATATGATATGATGGTTGTTTGAATTCAATGTAATTGACTTTATGAAAATGATAAAAATCTGGTCATAAATTGTTTGTGAAGGCTGTGTTTGTGTTGTATGGCCAGTAAGTTGTTTGTTATAACATCCCCAAATTTTGATTAAGGTTAATTGGAAATTATTGAGGTGTTATTTAGGAAATTTGAGTTGTAGGGAGGACTTTATGAAGAGATTTATTGCTATTAAATCTTAATTTTTGGAATTTAAGGAAATATAGTTAAAATAATTATTTGGAGTTAGAAACTTACATGAAAAGTAAATTGGAATCTAGATTATGTTATAATGAAAAGGATGAGATATAGTAATATATACAAACTTTTGGGTTAAAAATATAATTAAGTATAAACAATTGGGTGCTTAATGGTAATTTTTCCCAATCTATATATATAAATACTCACCTCCTTCAACCTCCTTCATTTTGGGGAACCCTAGCCGCTGCCTCCTCCTCTCTCTCTCAAAAACTCCGATCATCCTCCTCCCTCTCCGTGTGTGGTCGTTGTCCAGGCGAGCTTCCGGCAGCCACGCGGCGGCGCCGACTGCGCAGGCACACCCAAGACCGCCCCTTCTTCGTCATCCTCCTCCTTTCTTTCTCTTTTGTCCGTCGAGTCCCCACCCTCAAACCCGACATTTCTTATCCACTTTCATCCTCAACCATTCTCCGGCTAAGCAAGCCGCCGCCGCCACCGGCAAGGAGGAAATGAACTCCAAGGAAGCTCCACCACTTCGTTCTCGTATTCATCCCTTTCGTTTTCTGCCTCCCTTCGTGTTCGAGTTTTCCGGTGGCGAACTCAGGCGGCTTCCTCCGTCGTTTTTCCGGCAATAACATAGAACGAGCTTCAAGTAGTTGGTGAGCTCCCTCTTTCAATTTCCTAACCATTTTCTTTAACTTGAGCGAGTTCAATGAGAGAAACCAAGTTAGAGTTTGATTGGGGTTTTAGAATTCAGGTTCAATAATCACCTAAAATTAAAGTTCAAAGTTAGATTTTGTGTTTTCCTTATGCAGTGTGAACGTGCGTGATGTTTTATACTGGTCATTAAATTTCTCATTTGTAATCACTGTTTATGGACAGGTTTAAGGGAAATTTGTGATGAACTGAATTCAATAATGCTATATGGAGTAAATTAATTTACTAGAAGCATGTGTACATGGGTTTTCAAAGTGTTTTGCTTCCTTTTCATTATGACCATACTGATTCTTGGCTTCTCTTCTTGAAATTGGTTGTTGAAAAGTGATTTGTGTTGGAATGTTATTTTGAGTTACTGCTTGGTTATGCTTTAAAGCTTTGGGAATTAAAGGTACTAAAGAAAAATGATTAAGGAAACTGTTGATTTTTAACATGGATTATAATGGATATATGAATGCAATTAGGAATGGCTTAAGTTGCCTTGAAAGTTTGTATGTTGAGTTCTGTGAAATAGGCAATGGTTACTTAATTAATATTTCATGTTCTTGCCATGGCAGAATGCATTTCTTTTATTTTGGTTTGGAAGATTCTGTTTATGTGGATATGGGCTTTGTTTGGTTCATGTTCTGAAAACTTGATAAGAGGTGACTTTGTGGTATGTGTTAGAATCTTAAGTTTTGATGAAGACTAAAATATAAAAGAATAAACCAAGTGCTTAAGAAGCAATAGGTTAACATAGGATCCCAAGTAAGAGTGCAACCGGATGAGGATTTACTTCCGGATAGACTAGGACTTGCGCACGAGGATGAATGTTTCATCCCCCAGCGACAGCGAGTAACTCACTAGGGAATTAACTTAGTCCATGAGCATTAGGTACACAAAACCTTAAGACTAAGCTATGATTCAACCGGAAGTGAAATTGCTTCCTGTTAGATTTAGACTGGCACAGGCATTGATAGAAGAGATATAACCCTAAGCGTCAGTGAATAAGCCACGTCAAGTAAAATTGCTTCCTGTTAGATTTTGACTGGCGCAGATTGATAGAATAGATATAACCCTAAGCGTCAGTGAGTTTACCACGTCAAGTGAAAGTGCTTCCGATAGCTTAGTGACTAGCGCTGACTGTTGGATTGAAGGACACTGAGCGAGAGTGAGTAAGAGTGAACTAAATCCTTCATCCAGTGGTTTTACTTCCGGATGTAGAAGTGCTTCCGGATACATCATAGACTAAGAGAACACCCACTGCATGTGACTATGTGCTTATATTGCTAAACTAACGTTCAAGTGCAGCACACTAAGTAAGGTTGCTTCCGGATGTGATTTTGCTTCCGCAAGCAATCAGAATGTCAGAACGTTCAGAGATGCAGTGTCAGAATGCTTATGTCAGAGCAGAGATGTCAGGACTACTTTTCAGAGATAAAGCAAGTCAACCCTGCTATGCATTGATGAAGCATTTATTGGGCAAACGGTAACATGGGAAAAACGGCCATATTCAAACGGCTAGCCCACCTACCAAGAGTTCAAAATGTTTGAAGACTATATAAGGGAGCTCAACTTCATTTATGAAGTAATCAATTATCTTTGAATATTCTTGAGAGAAGTTAGAGCGAGAAACTAAGAACACCTTCAAGCATTCAAAGCTGCCCAGAAAAGTAAAAAGCATTTAACACATCGAGTGATCCTTTTCATCTACATATTCTGTACTCTTTGTTGTTAAGTCTCTTCTTGTTATAAGAGCATTGATTGTACTTAAGTGTGTAACACCATCCGTTCTTTGAGAGAACTTAGTCAGAAAAATCCTTTAAGTGTAAAGGTTAACCCCTTGCTTGGTGTGAGGGGGAGCTAGTTAGAAAGGTTACAAGTGAGCCTGTGTAAAACTTGTAGTTGTAAGGTTGCAAGTGATCCCGTGCAAAACTTGCGGTTGTAAGGTTTCAGGTGAACCCGATTTAAAACCTGAGATATAGTGGAACTCGGCCTGGGTGGTTGAGTACTGGACGTAGGTCAGGTAGACCGAACCAGTATAAATCTTGTGTTGTTTTATTTGAGCATTTATTTTTGAAGCACAATTCACCCCCCCTCTTGTGCATCCATTACTTTCATTTGGTATCAGAGCGGGTCTTTCTCACTTGATTCCAACGAATCCAGAAAGCAAAGATCCAGTAATGGATACAGACTACTCTCTACCAGATGTCTCTGTTCAACCCAACAAGCCCCCAGGCTTCGATGGGTACAACTATCCATTCTGGAAGTTTAGAATGGAGACTTATATCAAGTCAAGTGACATTAGACTCTGGGATGTAATCGAACGAGGGGATCAAACTCCCTTAGATGAGGATGGATTTGCTAAAGTGAGAGCCAGATACACTCCTGAGGACTATGCTCTAGTCCAACTGAACCATAGGGCCATGCACTACATCCAGTGTGCTCTCAGCCCCAAAGAGTTTCACAGGATCAGCCACCACAAAAATGCTAAAGATATGTGGGAGGCTCTTGAGGCTGCTCACTCTGGAACTAGGGGAGTAAAAGCAAGACGTGTTGAGATGCTGGTGGAAGAATTTCACAAGTTTGCCATGCTAAGTCCCACTGAGCCTATCAGAGAGCTGGAGCTCAGGTTCACCCATCTCATCAACAATTTGGCCTCGCTGGGTAAGGATATTCCTGAAAGAGAGCAAGTAAGCAAGATCCTAAAAATCTTGAAGGGTGACTGGATCACCAAAGTAACTATCTTGCAGGAAGTGCAAGGAGAATCAACCAGCTCCATCACCGCACTATTTGGCTCTCTTGCTGAATACGAACCTACCTTGCTGACTATGAGAGCTCCTCAAGCCTCATCCAAGAACAAGAACCTTGCTCTTGTCGCTCCCAGCAAGGAGATCAATGATGATGATGAGGATGATGATGAGGAAATGGACGATGAGGAGATGACTATGATGGTGAGGAAATTCAGAAAGTTCTTCAGAAAGAAAGGAGGCTATCAGAGAGGTGACTCCAGCCAGAAGAAGGGATACAAGAAGGAAAAGGTCCCTGTGTGCTTTGAATGCAAGAAGCCTGGTCACTTCAAGGCTGAGTGTCCCAGCCTGCAGAGGTCAAAAGGCAAAGACAAAAGAAAGGCCTTCGTCTCCTCCATTTGGGTGAATAGCTCAGATGACGAAGCAAGTGATGAAGAAGAAGTTGCCAACCTCTGCCTGGTAGCTAGAGAAGATGATGAGGAAGCATCTTCAGATCTTGACCTCACCAACGAAGATCATGAGGTAACTCTTTCTGAACTACAAGAGGCTTACAATGAGGTTCACGAAGAATTCTCTAGACTATGTAAAGCCTATAAAGTGTTGAAAACTAAAAAGGAATCACTTGAGTCCAAGGTGGACTCACTAAGTGAAGAGCTAGCGGAAGCTAGAAAGCTTCCGGTAGTGGATGGCCAGGGTTCTCCCCAAGTAGAACCCAACGCCCCAACACTTGAGAGTTGCCCTAATTGCAGCAAAATCTCAGCTGAGAAAGACAAGCTGCAAAATGCCCTGCAGAAGTTTACAAATGGCTCAGAAATGTTAAATATAATCTTAATGAATCAAAGGGCTTATAGGGATAGGACTGACTTAGGATATACTCCTAGAGGGAAAAAGTGGGTAGAACCTAAAGTAAAGCCCTACTTAAAGTTCTTCCATAAAGCCACTAGTCATAGCTTCTCACCCTTCAGCTTCTGTAACTACTGCAACAGGAAAGGACACGCCACGTCCACCTGTAATGCCAAGAAGCATGGAGCTAGTAGCTCTTACAAATGGGTCCCTAAAGGAACCAAGGCTACAAAGGATCCTCCACCTGCAAAGGAAACCAAGAGAGGACAAGGATCCCGAGCCTGGAACCATTCCATAGGGAAAACCCAAGAGCCTAGAGCCAGCACTAGGCCAGAGGCTCCAAATGATCATAAGCCCAAGGTTAAGGCCAATACTAGACCAAGGGCACTAAAAACTAATGATAGAGGACCCAAGAGAGGTTGGGTACCTAAGGTTGTTTGATTATTTCAGGTATGTCTCAAGGCATCCAAGAACAGAAAATGGTACATCGATAGCGGATGCTCGAGACATATGACTGGAGACAGAGACAAGTTCAAATCTCTGGTGATCAAAGATGGAGCCACAGTGACCTTTGGAGGAAATCAAAGTGGTAAGATCACTGGAGTTGGAGAAGTCGGACCAGTCAAAGATGTCTATCTAGTGGACGGTCTTAGTCACAACCTGCTGAGCGTAAGCCAGAGCACTGACAAAGGAAATTGGGTAATTTTTGATTCAAACGAGTGCTTAATAGTTGATAAGCAGGATCTGCATTTAGACAAGGCCAATTTAAAATGCAAACTTAAGGCAAATAGAAACGGAAACCTATATACCCTGGACTTATGTCAACAGCTAGAAGAAAAATGTTTAATATCTAGTGACGAGAATAGTTGGCTTTGGCATAAGAGGTTAGCTCATGTTAATTTTACTCAACTGGATATGCTAATTAAAAATGAGCTAGCTATAGGTATTCCTTCTTTTAAAGTTAAGCATGATTTTATTTGTGAATCCTGCCAACGAGGGAAGCAAACAAAGTCCTCGTTTAAAACCAAGAAGAGAGTCTCCACCAGCAGGCCCTTGGAACTAATCCACATGGATTTGGTTGGGCCAGCGAGAGTAAAGAGCTTGGGTGGAAACCTATATGCTCTAGTAGTGGTGGATGACTATTCAAGGTTCACTTGGACTATGTTTCTTGCCTCTAAGCAAGATGCTTTTGATGCTTTTGTTGTCCTGGTTAAGAAAGTGCAGAATGAGAGAGAGCTCAAAATCACAGCCATAAGGACAGACCATGGAGGAGAGTTTGAGAACCATAGCTTCTCTGAGCTATGTGAGCAAAACGGCATTGAACATAACTTCTCAGCTCCTAGAACTCCTCAGCAAAATGGAGTGGTCGAAAGGAAGAACAGGGTTCTGACGGAGATGGCTAGAAGCATGCTCAACGAGAAAGAGGTTTCTCAAGTGTTCTGGGCGGACGCTATGAGCACTGCTTGCTATATCTCCAACAGAGCCTATGTTCGCAAGGGCTTGGACAAGACTCCATACGAGCTATACAAAGGGAGGAAGCCCAACATCAGCCACCTCAGAATATTTGGATCAAAATGCTATGTGCATAACAATGGAAAGGTAAATTTGGGTAAGTTTGATCCAAAGGCCGATGTAGGTATATTTATAGGATATTCCCTTAGGAGTAAAGCATATAGAATATACAACATGAAAACTAAAACTGTAGAAGAATCCATGCATGTTGTATTTGATGAAACTCCTACATGGGGACAATCCACAGAGGATGATGGAATACTTAATCTTCCAAAACTACCATCATCTTCCTCACCACCAAAAGAAACACCAACAAGCAATCCTAAGGAAGAAGATGAACCCAGTGATGAACCTGGAGTGCAACCCGTGCCTGAGGAGGCACAGTTGCCAATAGCTAGGAGACATCACAGGGATCATCCTCTTGATCAAGTGCTTGGTGATGTTTCTTCTGATGTCAGAACTAGAAGACAAGTTCAAAATGAAGTTGAGTTTGGAGCATTCCTATCTCAAATCGAACCAACTTCAGTTGAACAAGCTCTTGAGGACTGCGACTAGATTATTGCCATGCAGGAAGAGCTAAATCAATTTGAGAGAAGTCAAGTTTGGGAACTAGTCCCAAGGCCGTCTCATCAATCCATAGTAGGGACCAAGTGGGTCTTCAAAAACAAGCTAGATGAGACAGGTCAAATCACAAGAAACAAAGCCAGACTAGTAGCCAAAGGATACAACCAAGAAGAAGGCATCGACTATGAAGAAACTTTTGCTCCAGTCGCTAGACTTGAAGCAATAAGGATTCTTCTAGCCTTTGCATCCATGAAAGGCTTTAGGTTATATCAAATGGATGTAAAGAGTGCATTTCTTAATGGTTATATTAAAGAAGAGGTATATGTAGAACAACCTCCTGGCTTTGAGGACCATAAGCACCCCAAACATGTGTATAGACTAAAGAAAGCTTTATATGGCCTGAAACAAGCTCCTCGAGCCTGGTATGAGAGACTCAGCAGCTTTTTGCTGGGCAAGGGTTTCTCAAGGGGCAAATTAGATAATACACTATTTATCCTTCACAAAGATAGAGATATGTTAATTGTCCAAATTTATGTTGATGATATTATATTTGGGGCAACTAACGAAAAGCTTTGTGAAGATTTCTCTAAGACTATGCAGGGTGAATTTGAAATGTCAATGATGGGGGAACTAACGTTCTTCCTAGGCCTGCAAATCAAACAGAAGAAAAATGGAATCTTCATCTCCCAAGCTAAGTATTGCAGAGAGCCACTCAAAAAGTTTGGGATGGATGAATGCAAGGAGTATGACACTTCTATGAGCACCACTGCTGCACTCGACGCTGACACAAAGGGTAAATCTGTCAGCCTGCCCATGTACAGGGGAATGATAGGTTCCCTCCTATACTTAACGGCAAGCAGGCCTGACATTCAATTTAGTGTAGGCATGTGTGCTAGATTTCAAGCCAACCCCAAGGAATCACACTTAACATGTGTTAAACGTATTCTGAGATACCTTGAGGGAACACAAGAACTTGGTCTTTGGTATCCCAGAGGTAACCAAGAGTTCTTGTGGCCTTACTCTGACTCTGACCATGCAGGTTATAAAACAGATAGGAAGAGCACCAGTGGACAATGCGCCTTCCTTGGTGGTTGTCTGGTGTCTTGGGCTAGCAAGAAGCAAACCTGCGTATCTTTGTCATCCACTGAGGCAGAATACATTGCTGCTGCAAGCTGTTGTGCGCAAGTGCTATGGCTGAAGAACCAATTGAGAGATCTTGGCTTGGAGTTCCCTGAGGCACCCATCCTTTGTGACAACACAAGCACAATTAGCCTTGCCAAGAATCCGGTTCAGCACACAAGGACAAAGCACATTGATGTCAGACATCACTTCATCAGAGACCATGTTCAAAAGAAGGATGTCAAGGTGCAGTTTGTCCCCACACAACAACAGCTTGCTGACATCTTCACCAAGCCTCTGGGGGTTGACCAATTTACTTTCATAAGAGGTGATTTGGGAATGGTAAACCCAAATGAAGTGTAAATTCTACTCATTATACTTGATTGTTTATCACCTACAACATTACTAACTTAGGCATCGGAGTGCCAATATATGTTTTTGCAGGTGCTCAATGTTAAATCTTAAGCAAGTGCAACCGGAAGCAAAACCACTTCCGGATGATCACTCACTGACACTGGATGATCAAGCCAAGAGAGCGCCAGTGCCAGCCCAAGGGACACATCACTTCAGAAACGCTTTATCTCCCTCTATGAGAAGGTGTGCCCTATCTGACAAGATGAAACGACACGTGTCATAAGGTGCGCCGTTTCAATTAAAAGTTTTACGTTACCCAATGTGTAAACGTATGGTTTCATTTGAAAATATATGCCCATTTTACCCTCAGTAACTTTACCTATAAATAGGACATCATTTTTCACTTTCACTTTTTACTTTCACTCACAAATTCTCTGCATACACTCTTCATCTTCATTTGTGTTCTTCATTCTCTTCATACATCCTTTCGCATTTTACCACCAACCCACACAAAAATGGCCGGATCTCATGAAACAAACCCAGTTTCAAAGAAACCTTCCTCATCTAAGAAACACAAGTCAAAAACTGGGAAATCAAGTCATAAACATTCTGGGAAATCTGGGCAACGTGATGAACACCATGAAGAACTTCATGAAGTTTCTGGGCAGAATACACAAGGGCAGGATGAACAAGTCCAGGAACAGCCTGGCCACTCTGAGCAAGTACATGAACAGCCTGAGACTTCTGGGCAAGAGCAAGCAAGGGAAGCCAAGAGGAAAGGGAAAAAGAAGAAGGTTCAGTTCGCTGAAGAGCCTTCTTCCAAGAGGCAAAGGGTTGAAGAAGACGACCCTACTGTTTATAGAGATGGGGCATTGGAGGCTGTATCCTCCAAGTTTGAGACAATCAAGCCCTACTTCAACCAGGGATTGTTCATCGATCTAGATAAGATTGATGATCTAGGGTTTCCTCATCTGCGCCCCTTCCTAGAGAAATACATGCCTTGGCTGGGGATCAACAAGAGCTACAACATCAATGTCCTGCGGGTGTTCTGTCAATCCCTCACTGGGAAGGTTAAGTATAAAAAGGTCGATGGGAAGGAACAGATCACAGACTCTCCTTCACTGCCACAGTCAGAGGGAGAACCTTCAGCTTCACCTGGAGGGACATAAATGCTCTAATGGGGATTACAGACGAAGGGATGAATGAGTGGCTTTACCCTGAGTCACTCAAATACACCAAGGATGAGCTCGAGCAGTTGTATGGCACCCCTGGGAAGAAGGTGTCCCAGATGTCTGACTCCAACAGACTTCTGTACTACATCTACTCCAGGATAATGACACACAAAGGGGGCAACTTCAACGAGTTCACTCTACTGGACAATCCTTGGTTCCCCAGACTTCTCTCCAACAAGCCAATCAACCCCGGCCAGATAATCAGCCTCGAGCTTCAGAGATGGTTGGCTAATGACAAGGCTGGATTCCTTCCCTACCCCACCATTCTTGCCTCCCTCCTTGAGAAGAAGTTGATCAAGGCTACATCTGATGTGGAGGAAGAAAACATTAAGTGTACTCCTGTGGGGGCATCTAACATCGGAAAGATGGGCATAAAGTACAACAAGCAGGCCAAGGCCACAAAGTCAGGTTCTCAGGCAGGCAGTGCCTCTCAGACCTCAGCCCCCTCTACATCTGGTGCAGGGGATCAGGAAGTGGACTCCCGTGCTGGACCAAGCCGTGCTGCAAGAGTGCCAGCTACTGTCAGAGCCTTTGCCGAGGAAGTAAAGGAGAAGCTTCTCTTTAGGCTGCCTGAATCCTTGGTGGGTCCTCTCCGTGCTGAGTGTGACGCTGGTTTCCAGCAGCAAGGAGAGCGAATCCAGCGGCTTGAGGACAGAGTGTGCCAAGTCGAGAATCATCTTGCCAGGGTGGATGCAAAACTAGATCTCATCCTCCAGCACCTACAAATTCCCCAACCATCACAAGGTAACCTACCACCTCCACCTCCTCCTCAAAACCCACCTCCTCCTCCTCCTAATCACCCTCAACTTCCCCCTCCTCCTCCACCTAACACTCAACAACCTCAGCCACCACCACAAAATGACCAGCAACCCCCACCATCACCAAACAATGACCACCAATCCCAACCTTCACCTACCCATGACCAGCAAACCCAAGACTCACCCCAACACTCTCCACGCCAATCCCCACTAAACTCTCCATCTCCACCTCCTTCACCCATTCTCACACGACCTGGCGCTCCTACACGCTCTCCACTGCGCCTCTCCAACGAACCTTCTCCTCATTCTAATCCTATCAACCCTAACTCTAGACCAAGATCCAATCCCCTGGCCGAGCAACTTGGATTTCACACTGCCATTCACCCCCTCAGCCAAATCTATATAAGAGATTATCCTCGCCTTCAACCACTCTCTGATGACCATTTACCATTTACCCCAGCCTCCACCAACTACCAAGAATACTCCTCCACTCATCCCTACGAAGGTCTCTTTGTCACCCCCAATTGGTTCCCCGACACTACCTCATCCCCAGAAATTACCCAACCTACCTCCTCCCCAGAGACCTCACCCCAAAAACCTCCACCCTCCTCTTCCTCAACTTCATCCCTGGCCCTCACCCTCTTTGATGATGCCAAAAAGGGGAGAGATGTAATGTCCACTTTGCGACTGTCAATGAACACAAGGGATGTCCTCAGCCAGCCATCTCTCTGGATTGATGAAGACATAGCAGCAGCCCTTCGCCGTGCTATGGAATCCCAAAGGCTGGGTGGTGCTGAGAGCCTTATAAGAGGAGAAGCAATCCGGTTCATGCAGCAGCAGAGGTCGGCTGAACAAGGACCACATTTGGAGATGGTTGTCTTTGGGCAGAATGAACAATCCTCACAACTGAGTCATCATCAGAGCCTCCTCCAACTAAAACAAGTAGAAAGATTGTTGAGGAGATCATGATGAAGTGGGGACTGAAGAGACCCAACCATCCTCTCATTGTGATAGCCAAGCCCATTCCTGCATCTTCTGGGCAAGAGTCTGAGATCTCTTCATCTGAGCATTCATCTGCCCCTCCTCCCTCATCTGAGTCTGCAGTCACATTCAGTGAGTTCAGAAAGAAGGCCGTTGCTAGGAAACGTGCCAGGAAGATAATTGCCACCACTGAATCTGATGAGAGTGAGGAAGAGACTCCATCTGACCTACCTGAGCAAGGAACTTCATCTGCCCAGGTTGAGCAAGAAATTCCAGTGGTTCAAGCAGTTCCAATTCTGAAGGAAGTCAAGTTGGAAATTGAAGACATGACTCCTGAGGAATTTGAGAAGTTTGGATTCACAGACAAGTTATCTTTTGGTCAGATGGCCTGCCTCGATGCTGACAGAGCTAGTGCCATGCCCACTCCTCCGATTAGCAAGAGCAAAGGGAAGAGTAAGGGGAAAGGGAAAAGGAAAGCCCAGGAAGTTGAGGAGGATCCCAACTTCCCTGTATGGAACGTAAAAATCCGGGCTGTTCACTATCCCAATGGAGAGGTCACCTACTTCGACGATGCTACAGGGTTCCCTGGGTATGAAGAAGTGGAGAACATGAAAAGGGCATTCGAGGAGTCTATTGAATCAGAGAGGCTCAGAAGGGAAAGAGATGAAGAAGAGCTTCAGCAGATCATTGCCCAGATAGACCAGAATGTGCGTGAGGCCGAGTTAGCCAAACTGCAAAAAGAGAATGAAGAGAGACAAAAGGAGAGGGAGAGGAAAAAGAAACACAAACCCTGAACCCCCAATCCAAACATTCTTTTAACTTAGAAATTTTTCCTTTTTGTTCTGTTTTCATGCATACTTTCATACTTGCTTAGTGTAATTTACGTGTAAATGTTCTTTGCTTGTATATGTTATTTGATTGTATAACTCTGACTTGTAACTTCTGCTTATCAATAATATTTGTCTAAGTTACTTGTTCTTATCTATTGCTTCTATTCTTTTGCTAATCCTTCCTTATGAACTTAATCGATAAAACTAAGTTTGTCATCATCAAAAAGGGGGAGAATGTTAGAATCTTAAGTTTTGATGAAGACTAAAATATAAAAGAATAAACCAAGTGCTTAAGAAGCAATAGGTTAACATAGGATCCCAAGTAAGAGTGCAACCGGATGAGGATTTACTTCCGGATAGACTAGGACTTGCGCACGAGGATGAATGTTTCATCCCCCAGCGACAGCGAGTAACTCACTAGGGAATTAACTTAGTCCATGAGCATTAGGTACACAAAACCTTAAGACTAAGCTATGATTCAACCGGAAGTGAAATTGCTTCCTGTTAGATTTAGACTGGCACAGGCTGATAGAAGAGATATAACCCTAAGCGTCAGTGAATAAGCCACGTCAAGTAAAATTGCTTCCTGTTAGATTTTGACTGGCGCAGACTGATAGAATAGATATAACCCTAAGCGTCAGTGAGTTTACCACGTCAAGTGAAAGTGCTTCCGATAGCTTAGTGACTAGCGCTGACTGTTGGATTGAAGGACACTGAGCGAGAGTGAGTAAGAGTGAACTAAATCCTTCATCCAGTGGTTTTACTTCCGGATGTAGAAGTGCTTCCGGATACATCATAGACTAAGAGAACACCCACTGCATGTGACTATGTGCTTATATTGCTAAACTAACGTTCAAGTGCAGCACACTAAGTAAGGTTGCTTCCGGATGTGATTTTGCTTCCGCAAGCAATCAGAATGTCAGAACGTTCAGAGATGCAGTGTCAGAATGCTTTTGTCAGAGCAGAAATGTCAGGACTACTTTTCAGAGATAAAGCAAGTCAACCCTGCTATGCATTGATGAAGCATTAATTGGGCAAACGGTAACATGGGAAAAACGGCTATATTCAAATGGACATATTCTATCTGTCGCCCAAGCCTGAATGCTTTGAAGCCGAGTATAAAAGGAACATATACATTCAGAAGAGAAGTAAGAAGAATAGAGTCTATTGTCTAAATGAGGAAAAACGGCCATATTCAAACGGCTAGCCCACCTACCAAGAGTTCAAAATGTTTGAAGACTATATAAGGGAGCTCAACTTCATTTATGAAGTAATCAATTATCTTTGAATATTCTTGAGAGAAGTTAGAGCGAGAAACTAAGAACACCTTCAAGCATTCAAAGCTGCCCAGAAAAGTAAAGAGCATTTAACACATCGAGTGATCCTTTTCATCTACATATTTTGTACTCTTTGTTGTTAAGTCTCTTCTTGTTATAAGAGCATTGATTGTACTTAAGTGTGTAACACCATCCGTTCTTTGAGAGAACTTAGTCAGAAAAATCCTTTAAGTGTAAAGGTTAACCCCTTGCTTGGTGTGAGGGGGAGCTAGTTAGAAAGGTTACAAGTGAGCCTGTGTAAAACTTGTAGTTGTAAGGTTGCAAGTGATCCCGTGCAAAACTTGCGGTTGTAAGGTTTCAGGTGAACCCGATTTAAAACTTGAGATATAGTGGAACTCAGCCTGGGTGGTTGAGGACTGGACGTAGGTCAGGTAGACCGAACCAGTATAAATCTTGTGTTGTTTTATTTGAGCATTTATTTTTGAAGCACAATTCACCCCCCCTCTTGTGCATCCATTACTTTCAGTATGTATGAAGCATGTGTGTTTCCTTATAGTTATATGGTTCATTAAGAAATTGGAAATTGAGATTAATAGTTTAGAAAAGAATGATGGATGACATGTTGGCAACATGGAGAAAAGATGGGCTAGCAATAATTGGGGCTGAATGCATGTTTGTGTAAATTGTAAAGTGTTTTGAGAATTTGAATCTTACAGTAAGCTTTGGGTTTGTATTTCTTTCATTTACACATTGGATTGGTTGGTAGATAGTGGTTGGAAACTATTTAACATAAATGTTGATAATTAGGAAGGTTAGCAAAAATTTTCATGGGAGTGGATTGTTTAATTTATTACAAATTGTGGGATTAGGTATAGATATTGAAAAAAAATAAGTCCTAGAACTGTATTTGATGATGATTTGTGGGTTGTTGTTGAAGTTGATTCTTGTAAGAGTGCTTGAGAAGCATTTCTTTCTTGCTATGTTTTGGAATGTGCTGTTTTGACTATTGATGCTTGTTTGCAAAATCACTCTTGAAGTCGATGATTTAATCTACATTTAAATGGTGATGGAAGGGTGTTAAGAGTTCAAGAATTTGGAAAGAGTAATTTTAACTATGATTTGTCATTGGAGTTATTACTATGTTATAGTTATGATGTTGTTGATTAATTCTAATCTTATTATATATTACAATTACAATGCTCTTAGGAAAATGTGTGTATGTGTGTAATGGTTGTTTTAATGACTACAAATTTGGTTGCTAATGTGAAACTACACATGTTTCCAAGTGTTGGTTGATGCAGGAAGTTAGCATAATGACTTTGATATGAGACTTGGTTTTGTTTATTATTCAACACATTAACAATAAGAATATGGTTTGTCCCTGTCTCTACTATATTATGGTTACTGTTGATGATAATCGCTACTGGTTGTTTGATTCCTTAAGTGAAATGACTTGTGGTTGCAAAAAGGTTAATATATGAGTATAGAATATAGTATTGTAAGTAAGTGCTTATTTGTTTATATGATTTCTTTTAATGAAAGTGGATTGCATTGATTGAATTCAAATAACTTTGAAGAAAAGTAAATGTAAGGCGAATGCATGGGTAGAAATATTAGAATTCGAGAGAGACGTTAGTTAATCTAACTTAGAATGATTCTCAACTCCCTATTATTGCATGGTGTAATAATAGGAAAGGATGCGATATACATAGAGTTCTCAAGGCATGGTAAAGAAAAGGAAGAGCAATAGCGAGCTAAGGGCGACAGGTAATCACTCTTAACCTTGCTATAACATTGAGGGTGACGTTAGTTAGGGATTTTGTAAAATCCCTTTTCACCCTCTATGTATATAAATTATCCTTAAAATGGTATTTTTATATAAAACAGGCTATCGGGTGCCTTTCAAACACGATTATTTTCATATAAAGAAATTTGAAACTCTGTATACCTATTATCCTGCCTGGTGGTGGCCATTGATCTGAAATGGCGTGAAATGTATATAGGGATAGTTTGGGTAGTGGTTTAAGAGATGATGAGGATAGAAAAGAGAGTTACGTGTTGAGTTGAGATTGTTGAGAGCTATATTGATGGAATATAGAATAGGGATTGTGAGCATTGCATGACACTGATTATTAGTACCGTCGGCCGATGTAACCTATCGATTTGCGCAATCGATAGGTTAATTGTACAGGTTCCTCAGATTGTAAAGGAACCAGGGATGTGTACACTTTTTATAGTGCTCCCTTTTTCAGGGACGTTTTCACTATTTAAAGTGCTCCCTTTTTATGCTTTCAGATTTGAGACTGGGCACAGTGTCAATCACGTTTATTTTCGTCTGTTGAGTTGATTTGGAATTGACTGAGGGATTTGAGTGATATGTGGGAAATAGAGATGATGAATTTGAATTGATTTAGAAGGAGGGACTTGAATGATGAATGAAAGACTTGACTTGTATATATATATATATATATATATATATATATATATATATTATTGGTTTTAAATGTGGTACCCTTTAGACGCCCTCGCTACCGCACATCTCACTGTTATAGTGAGTTAAGCGGTGATTACTGGGACAAATTGTCTCATCCCACGATTACTGACATTTTTGCAGGTATTCATGCACAGGCGCAAGCAACAGGAAAGGGAATTAGGTTTCAAAGGTTATTTAGATTAGTCAGTGGTGTATATTGCCAATTTGTATAGGCCTGCATCTGCTTCCGCATGTATACATATGTATTTATTGTTTAATATGGGTTATTGGTTGGAGAGTTACTTACTATTCATGCAGGTTCTGTTTGTTCGAACCAACTCAATTATCTAAAGAAGCTAATGATGTGAATATAGGAATTGCTGATTTTTAATTAATGGGAGATAGAAAATAAAAGTAAGCTATTTTTGGTGCTGCATATACATGTGTAACTTGTTTAGGAACTTGAATCAATCCTTTCCTAGGGATTAATTGAAGTAGTTTCTCCTTTTTAATTAACTTTCTGCTGCTTAGGGGTAAATTTCTGCTATGATAGTGGTGTGGAATGGCAAGTGATAGCTGTTAATTGGATTGCTTGAAGGAAAAATTTATACCAATGTTTAAATGATTGAGTGGAGAATTTTGCACGAAGGTGAAAAAGGAAGAATTAAGTTATTGATTACAACGGACTGAGGGGATTACTTAGGGCTAGATTGTAATTGATAGTTAGACTCATATTTTTGGCTATGTACCGATTAGTGACTAGAAATTGACTTAAAGAGAGAAATTTAAGGAATTTATGCTTTGAGTTGAAGTTAGGGTGATTACTAAATTGTATAGTGCAGGTTAATGAATTAGAGTAATGTAATTTAGTATTGAGAGCTATTGTGACTTGGTGATGTGTGATCATTATACTTTTATGGATGAAATTGGAATCAATAGAATTAGTGATGAAATTTTCAAAATTGTACTATTGGTTGAGCAAAATGGATAAAGGAACTAGTAGAATGTGATATGTCATACTTGAAGTGTCGTGAATGTCTTCCACTGTTTATTGAGATTCGAGGTAATTAATCACAAATTTGATGTTGCAGTGGATATGGAAAAGTGTTAAAGACGATTGAAGTTAGTGACAAATTTTGAAGTTGTGATCATGTCGGAACTAAATTAATAGTACAGATGAAGGGTTTATGGTGAAGCTTTAGTGATTGTTTTAAATGGATTCAATAGAATTGAATGCAATTGGGGAATAATTTTGATAAGTTAACATAGTTGGATATGTAATAAATTAGAGTCATGAGGTAAAGTAAAGAATAAAATTCTAGGGACTTTCTATGTAATAGTTGAGATGTGGATGTAAGGATGTGATGGAGGAAACAACTGAAATTACAAGAGGAAGACTAGAAAAGTTGATCTGATAGGGAATAGTATTTTTGATAGGCACTTGTTTGGGAAAGTAATAAGGAATGATCGGAATGATTAAGGTGTTGTTAGTATTAGAGTTACATTGAGGAAAAGCAATAGTTTGATTAAATTTGAGAAAGATAAATGTAAGTGTGTTGCTATTTAGGATGTTGGACTTTAATGCAAGTAATTTGAGGTTAGAGTGGCTAGTAAATTGAGGGTTAGCTAGGAGAAGAGGGATAAGGATTGATGATTATTATAGATTAAATGATAATAAATGGTGAAATATGGCGTTGAATGTATTAAATTGTGGTGAAATGAATAGAGTTCATATGCAGAATGCAGAATTGGCGCGTGAATTTCTTTGTGTTAGGTGTAGGTGTCGTGAATTTTGAGGACAAAATTCCTAAAAGGTGGGGTGAATTGTAACATCCCAAATTTTGATTAAGGATAATGAGAAATTATTGATGTTTCATTTGGGAAAATTTGGAATATTAGGGAGAAATTTATGGAGATTTATTTTTATTAAATCTTAATTTTTGAAATTTAAGGAAATATAGTTAAAATAATTATTTGGAGTTAGAAACTTTCATGAACAAGTGTTTGGGATGGTAGATAATGTTATGAAGGAAAGAAATGGAAACAATAATATATATAAACTTTTGGGCTAAAAATATAATTAGGAATAAACATTAGGGTAGTTAATTGTAATTTTCCCTAAAGTTTATTTATAAATTTACCTTCCTCCTTCTCCTTCACTCCCAAATTCCCTCCGCCTCCGACCCTCTCTCCTTCGATCTCTCTCTTCTCTTCTCTGTTTCTTTCGTCGGCAAACATCATCTCCGGCGGCCCAAGGCGCGGCTGCGCCGACCTCCCTCTCCCATCCCATCTCTTCATATTCTCCTCTCCTCAAATCCATGTGAATCGAGCTCTCCGCCCCTCTCACCAAACCCTCCCTGCTCTCTCTCTTCGTCGCTCGTCACCGGAGCTGCAGGAACCGGCGGAGCAAGCCGCCGTCGGTGTTAGCACCGGCGCGGTCTCTCTCTTCCCCTACACCTTCATCATCATCAAATCTGTCACTCCCTCTTCCCTTCGCCTTCTTCTTCGTTCCTCCTTCTTCCCGGCGACCCCGACGATTTCCGGCGAGAATCCGGCGAAACGTGATGGTTATGTACTCCGGTGAGTACCTTCTACCTATTCATACTCTTTTTACTTTATTTTTGGACGAGATTGAGAAGGGGCTAGTTTTAGGGTTTCAATGGCCAACGAGTTTTGAAGAAATTAAGGTTCAAAATTTGTAATTAGTCGTTGAAGAAGTTTGTTTAAGTTGTGATATGCCTCATGTGTGGTTTTTCTGTTTTGATGGAATGTTTCTTAAGCCTCTTCTTTGTTATGGCCAAAAAAAAATACTCTAAGAAAAGAGATGCTCTTGCAATTCCTTAAGCTGTTGATTGATAGCAATCTGTTGAATATATGTGTATTGTTATTTATAAGATATATGCATGTGGGAGTGTTTGATTTTGCAAGTTTAATGGAGGATAAATTGTGTTTGGTTCTATGCTTTCTTTGGGTGTTTAGAGATTCAAATTGAAATAGGTAAGTCATGACTGAAATGATGTTAGTATTGGTGTATTATAAGTTTTCTTGATGTTGATATTACTATTGCTGAATTGATTTTGGGAAAGAAATAGTAGTGTTGGTTTTTCTGTGTGATGCTAAGTTTGATATTGATTTGTGAGTGAAGTGAAGTGTTTGCTGATTTGGGGGTGATTGATTCTAACTTATTTAAGATAATAATAATAATAATAATATTAATAATAATAATAATGTCATTTATGTATGATGCTTGCATGTTAATCTCTAGACCTTTGTTCTTGTTATTTTTCTTATTGGTCAACTGATTCAAGAAGGAATGCAATGTTTCCTTGTTTTGGTTGCTAATCCTTATGAGCAAAGGAATAGCAGCAAGTACCAAGTAATTGTGTTTAAACATGGATGTGGCTTAAATCTGTGTATTGCATATATGTTTTAAAATCTCTGAGAACTTTGTGATTGTAATTGAGTTTTATTGCATGTCCGTTGTGTTTGTGCTCGGCTGAATTGAGAATGAGGCATAAACTTGCATACTGAATTTCTGAAATTTAATGAAATTAATTGAGATATCATCTTAATCTTGATTCTGAGAATGCGAGAAAATAGTTAAAAGAAACTTTACTAGATGCCTAGGCCATGAGTACTACAATCTTTGGTTAAAAGTGTTGTGGGAAGGCTCAAAATTGATTTCATTTGTTGTTTTGGACTAATATTGAATTAGGTGGATCCTTACGTGGTGTTTTGTTGGTGTGATGTATAAGTGATAGTAAAAAGGGACGTTGAACAATGCTTAGTGAATTTTGAAAGGGAATTGTATACTAAGACATGGAATTTATGTTTTCATTTTTCCTTTGTTTTGACCGTTCAATGTTGAAAGTACAGGAAAGTAATTGAGAAATGGAAATTTGTTTTATTCAATGTGCCATGATGTTCTAATTATAAAAGTCTTGACTGCGTATTGATTATGAGAAGTGTTAGCTATGATGCTTTTCAATTTTGTCTTATTTTGCTTGGAATTCTAAATTCTTGGGATTGCTGCATATGTGTGAGGATCATATGAAAGTTCTGTTTATTGGAACCACTTAGATGTTTTATTGGTTGTTTTCTTTTTAGAAATGTGTACTAAGGAAATTGGCTTGTGAATGATTTCATAAAATGAATGAGTTAGGAAGGGATAGATGGGTAGTAACTTCACAAAACCGAGAGCGACGTAAAGTATTATAAGGTGGAGATGGTATTAAAATAACCCTTTTGTGTTATATTATTTTAGGAGTACATATTGGTGATGGTACTTGAGGGAAATCTACCAGGAATGGTAAGAATAGACAACAGGAATGCTAAGGGCGACAGGTAATCACACTTAAACTTGCTATAACATTGAGGGTGACGTTAGTTGGGGATTTTGAAAATCCTTTCTCATCCTCATTATATATATTATCTTTGAAAAGTTATTTTTATACAAAATAGGCTATTGGGTGCCTTTCATTCATGATTACTTTCATATAAAGAAATTTGAAACATTATATATGTATTATTCTGGCTGGTGGATGATATTGATCTGGAATAGTTGTGAAAAGTATATAGATATAGTGTTCAGATATTGACTTGGGAGGTTACGAGGATAAAATAGAAAGATAGGTGTTGAGTTTAAGACTTTGGAATGTTAAATTGAGGAATAGTGATGTGGATTAGAAGAATTGCATATTGTGGTTGAGATTGGAAAGATGTGTTGCATGAAAATATCATAGTGGTGGTTAATATATTGAAAGGTGTGGTGAGCTTTGCATGACACTGTTATATATGTGTACCATCGCGCGATGATAATTGTCGATTGGCCAATCGACAGTTATTTGTACTGAGGATCCTTTGTAGATTGATTGGATCGGGGATCATAGGTCGACTTAGTGAGAGAAGCGACCTACGGTTGTTTTGGCATTGAAGAGCCCAACAGCCCCTACGGTTGTTTGGCATTGAAGAGTCCAACCGTTCCCGTTCTGTAATGGAAACAGAATTGGGGTTCCCTCTCTGGAGATTGTCAGAGAAGGAAATTGTCCCCTCATTATGGAGAGGGACACAGTGTCAAATCATATAGTGAAGAATAGATGCTTGAATGCACCGTGGTGGCACATTGCATCTCTAGGTGAGTGTGAGAGTTGTTGTGGTAGTATTAGTTGATTGGAGTATGGAGATGTTGAATTGATTTGGTTTGAAGGTGATTGTTGGACTTGAGTAAGGAATAAAAGAAGATCTGGATATATATATATTACTATTGTTTTTAAAACTGTGGTACCCTTTAGACGCCCTCGCTACCGCACATCTCACTGTTATAGTGAGTTAAGCGGTGATTACTGGGACAAATTGTCTCATCCCACGATTACTGACATTTTTGCAGGTATTCATGCACAGGCGCAAGCATCAGGAAAGGGAATTAGGTTTCAAAGGTTATTTAGATTAGATAGTTGTGTATATTGCCAATTTGTATAGGCCTGCATTCGTTTCCGCATGTATATATCTATTTATTGTTAAATATCAACTAGTTTTGTTTATTAACCATGTTAGACAAATCATTTCTAACATGGTTAGCAATAAATTATCCATGATAGCAGCTGTGATGTATTAGTTTATTCTTTTCTATCATGGATAGTATTTAGTCATTAGGATATTCTTTTTCTAACTATGATAGAGATATTGATATTATTGCAATTCCTTTTTCTATCATAGTTAGTAAAGATATTATTAAAATAAAAGAGATGTCACAGGTTAATTAGGGAATTAGTAACACAATGTTACAGAACGTCTGTGTTTGTGTGTGTTTTGGCGGCTACGCATTTGGCTTGATTTTTTTGTGAGTGTATGTTAAAAGTTTTTTAGATTTTTGTGTGGGAGATGTGAGTACTTATGTTTGGCTCGGCTTGCTTGAGATGCAATTGCCTCTATTATTTTTCCCCTATTCATAAGCCGGTACTGATTTGGCGTCTATGAATGATCTGAAGCAATTAAATGTCATTGGACTCTTTTTCAATGTAACGAGCAGAAACTCCCGTGCTCCGCACGACACGCATAAACTATTTAACCTTACATCACTCCCATTAAATACACACACAAACTCATAATCAATGGACCTCACAAGCCATTCCACATACATACTAAAAATCAACTGACATATCAAACATATTTGCTCTTAGTTCCACCAATGTCTGTATGCTTGAATTCAGAACCACACTAATGGCATTAGAGAAAGACGACACAACAGGACAACCTGTTAATTTGGACAAATTCAATCAAAATAAGCGTTCCAAATATTCACGAATACACGTGTAATAATAATAATATCTCCCATATAAGTACCTGCTCCTTCACTTTCCTCACTAACGACATATCGTACATGAACAAATGGAGGATTCTCAGTATCAACAACATCTTGCAACATTTTTGCCACAGCTTCAACCCAAGTCCCTCTAAATATACACAACACCTTAACATTGACCCTGCATTTAAAGGATAATAGATAGATATAAGGTTTCCAAAAAGCATATTAAACTTCTACATTAAGAGACACATTACCAGCCACAATTTTGGTCCCATGATCCCAAAAATACTTCAACCTCCTTTTCCCATAGACTATTGACTTTTCTCTTTTGGATAGAGGAAACATTGACAAGGAACCAAACAATGTCTAAAAAAAAAAAATTAAGTGAGGGTGCATGTTGTCTGTAGGGGAATTTGAAAAATGTTTTTTCCATTGTTAAAGTGGTACCAAAGAAACCTCCAATGGAATGATTTACTTGTGCGAGCTGAAACGGAATTTTAATATTATATGGGAATGAGTGAAAAAATACACTTGTTTCCCTCAGTACACACGAAGCATGAAGCACAAGATGCCAAGCAGTACAGAGTCCATCACCACCACATTCAACCATGGGGTTGATGATCTCATAGGAGGATCCTTCCTTTAAACGGTTTATAAAAATATCCCTAGCATCCTCAGACATTATCTTGATGATCATTTTTGATGCCCACAAATAGATGTCATTTCATTACATGCTACAAAAATTTAAGCAATTACATAATTGTACCTCTTACTCGTTGATCAAAAATAACAGCATCAATTGAGATTAACTCTTTCATTGGTGATCTTCTAGGGTCGACAATCCATACATGCTCCCTGTTAAAGATTCTGTCTACTTTGACTAAGACCCTAAAATTAGTCGAAAGCGAGTTTAGATCCGAGAGATAATAATCTTCAATATTTTTCATCTGGGACTTCAAGTTGACCTAGAGGAACGGGCTTTACTTGAATTACTGTCAAGGATGTGGTGAGGGATGAGGAACTTTGTAGGTGTGGAGTTATTATAAGGAGCAGAAGTATTAACCAAACATATTGTAAGAGATTATAGAGGCTTATTTATAAGGGAACAAAACCTACTATTTGTCCCAACTACTATTAAATGCATAAGCTACCTCATTGCATTATGTTATAGGTCGTATTCCACATAAGAAATCTACAGAATCACCGAACCAATGATCTAATTAGCCCGACAATATTAATTGGTTAAACGTGTATTTGTTTATGAAATTGAGCGAATCAACAGGTGACTTATCAGGTGTTATTATAGATAAACTGAAAATAATTCATAATTTAAATACGAGAACACGTAATTAAGGTGGATCACTTAATTTCTGATAAAGGAAGGTGACTAATCAGGTGTTATCATAGTTAAGCTGAAAATAATTCACAATTTCAATACCAGAACACAGAGTTAAGCTGGAGCACTTAATTTATGATAAAGGAACTATTATAGGTGGAGCAAATGAAGGGCTGGAGGAAAACATTGAATGAAAATGTTGTTATGAAGAAATATTGACATGGAAACAGGTTTAAAATAATTCATTTCTTTTAAAGGCCGGTCGGTTGGAAGTAGTTGTAATAGTTTATAATATGCCCACACAAGACTAAAACTTAAAGATTAAGCGGTGAATTGGTTAACCATGTAAGCATATACAGTATAACATTTTAATAGTGTGGCCTACCATAACGCAGACATGAAATGCGTGGCTGTCACCCAAGAGGGGGGGTGAATTGGGAGGGAATAAAAACTTTATTTCTTTTCGAAAGACTGCTTGTGCTTGGTGATGATGTTACTGAGTAATGGTATGCACAAGTCAGTATGTTATGTGATGCAAAATAGAATGTTTAAATGTAAGTTTATGCACACATAAATTTATCCTGGTTCGGTCACCCAGACCTACATCCAGTCCCCAGGCTCCACCTGAGATTTTCAATCCACTATTCTTGTTTAAACCAGGCACAAGAGAAGCCTTTACACTTTAGGTTTTACGAGCACGGGTTCACCTAACAACCCACAGGTTTTACAACGGGTTCACCTGCAAACCTTACAAACGCAAGTTTTACGGGCTAACTTGCAACCTATGGAGATTTAGAAAACTTCTAAATGCTCCCCCTTACAAAATGTAAGATTACAATTATGTTCACTCTATGAACTGATTGTGCTAAACACTTAAGCTCGAATGACTCTCTCTAAGAGTAGATGATGTTACTCACTTAAGCACAAAAGAATCACTCTCTAAGAATATTACATATCTAAGTCCGAGAGTAGAAGATGAGAGGAATGTAGAATAGTGTTTCAGACAATAAGCTCTGTTCTCTCTCTCTCTTCTGAATGTAGATGTTCCTTTTATACCAGCCTCTGATTATCCAACCGTTGGAGAGGCAATAAGGCCGTTTGAATATAGCCGTTGGGCCTTGTTTACGTTGTCCTCATTAATGCACAGCAGAGTTGACTTTGCTTTATCTGAATAGGGTGCTTTGTCCAGCTGTTCTGTCAACACTGTTCTGACAACACTGTTCTGGCAAAAGTCGTTCTGACATCTATACACTGTACGGTCTGACTCTTGCTTGTTGTCAGATGAGGACTTCGTTCCTCAAGCATAAGTCCAGGATGCTAAGAGACTTACTATCGGAAGCTCTCTTGCTAACTGAAGTGAAGCTCGTGGACTCTAACATTCTGCTTGCTATCATAGAGGAACTTTGTCTTCCAAGCACTTGTCCATGAATGATAAGAGTGCTTTGCTATTGGATGCTCTCTTGCTATCAGAAGCTCTCTTATGGACTCCGACTCTTGTGGGTAGTATGAGCTTTGACACCTTGAGTGAATCTTCAGATTATGTTCTCATACTCCTCATGCTTGGTAGGTAACAATGTTGTTTGAATATCTGTTATCCTTTTGTTACCGTTGGAAGGAACATCTTCCTAAATGCTCAGCAGGGTTGACTTGCTTTATCTCTGAAAAGTAGTCCTGACACCTCTGCTCTGACAAAAGCATTCTGACTTCCGAGTATGTGACATTTACTCTTGTACTCTTGCTGACGGATGATCATCGTTCATCCGGAAGTGGCAATCTTGCTCTGCAAGTGTTAATCTCTGAAATCCAATGCCAAGAGTCTTTGCATCCGGAAGCTCAGTTGCATCCGGAAGTGTGATTAAGTTCTGCACATACTGGTTAGTCCAACATAGCAATATATATAATCAGATATAGTAAAACTATACATGTTGTGGGAAGTTTGCTATGGGAAGTAGTCTTACTTAGACTATGTTCTGACTTAGTGTAATGTCTACTGACTCTAAGGGATCTCTATTCCAATAGTCAGCTTAAGTCTCGTTAGTTTACTCTAAGTCTTCCTAAGTGACTCAGTGTGTCATTTGTTCATGCTATGTATATTAAGTCAACACACAATCACATGAAGTGGGAGTTTACTTAGTCTAGGATGTATCCGGAAGCACTTCTACATCCGGAAGTACTTTCACTTGATGAAGGATCTAGCTCACCATCACTTACTCTCGCTCAGTGTATTTCATTCCAACAGTCAGCGCTAGTCACTGAGCTATCGGAAGCACTTTTACTTGACGTGGTGAACTCACTGAAGCTTAGGGTTATATCTCTTTTATCAGCCTGTGCAAGTCTAAAATTAACAGGAAGCAATTTCGCTTGACGAGGCTAATTCACTGACGCTTGGGGATATATCTATTCTGTCAGCCTGCGCCAGTCTAAATCTATCAGGAAGCAATTTTACTTGACGAGGCTGATTCATTGACGCTTGGGGTCATTCTATTCTATCAGTCTGCGCCAGTCTAAATCTAACAGGAAGTGCTTTCACTTGGCGAAGTAGACTCACTGACGCTTGGGGTGAGATCTATTCCATCGCTCTGCGCCAGTCTAAGTCTAACAGGAAGTAAACTCACTTCCGGTTGAGTCATAGCTTAGTCTTAAGGTTTTTGTACATCTAATGCTCCTAGACTGAGTTATGACTAAGTGAAGTGCTTGCTGTCGCTGAGGGATGAGACATTCATCCGCGAGCGCTAGTCCTAGTCCATCCGGAAGTGATTCCGCATCCGGTTGTGATTCCGCTGTGGGATGAGTCTTTCATCCGTGAGCGCTAGTCTTAATTCATTCGGAAGTGAATCCGCATCCGGTTGTGACTAAACTTAGGATTCAGTGTTAGCAATCTAGACTGGGTTCTAACAAAGTGTCTCACTTGCTTCCGTTTGCGTCCTATGGGATGTGTACTCCATCCGCGAGCTCTAGTGCTAATATTACCGGAAATGATCTTGCATTCGCAAGTGATCTAACTCAGGATTCTAACCATGTCATCTAATCCTTCCTAAGTGTTAATTATGTTCTTTTAAGTACTAGACCATATCATATCTTAGTCACCATCAAAACTTAAGATTCTAACATTCTCCCCCTTTTTGATGATGACAAACCCATAGATGACTAGAGAACATAATTAAACTTAGATCACTCCCAGAGCACTCCCAGAGCTATATTTCTTTCCCCAGTTCTCTCCCAGAGCTATAATTAAACTTAGATATCTTATCTTATCTTTCAGCTCTAGACATCTCATGTCTCATCTCATATCTCATCTCTAGACATCTCATTTCTCATCTCTCTCCCCCTTTTGGCTTCATCAAAATTCAACAAGTGCAAGCTAGCCTTAGGGATGGGGATACTGCTATCGTTCTCCTAGGAATGGGCTTTCTACCTAATATTTCTCCCTATGTATCGTTAATAAAGATTTGTTCTAGACTATTCAATACAACGTACGAGAATTATCAAGGGAAAACAATAATGATTCATGATCCTGAATGATGGTATTCTCCCTAAACATTATGTAGGATAGCTAAACAGTGTGAGACAAAAAGAAGAAATATTGATGCAGTATTCTAAGTGAGTTTGCTCTCCCTAACCATTATGCAAGAAATCAGAACATGTTTTGCAAGGATTAAGTCTAGATCAAAACATACAAAAACAGTTCTCTTTTTGAAGGTGAAAATTCTTTTCAAGTATAAAAGACATCAAAAGTAATTTTGACCCTCTTGAAATGATTAACATGATATCAAAATAATTTTGGTGCGTTTAAAATGATGATTATGATATCAATTGAAAATTTGTGATTTTAAATTCGTGATACCAAATGAAAATGAAACCAAATCAAATGAAATTTGTGAGATTAAAATACCAAAAGTAATTTCCAAATAAATTGCATCACAGCATCTCAAGAGTTTATTATCGATGACAGCATGTAACTCTCTATTTTCAAGGGATCATTATCGAGTAATGTCCATTTACTTCTCTTCTATATTTAAGATTAATCATCACAGAATCAAGAAAGGAAGCATATAAGAGAGGTATGTTATCAATTACTTTCCAGCATGTCATATAGAGGATACAGATGTGTGAGCTAGGATGATTTTCTAAGACAGTGAATGATTTTGAAGTCAATGCAGATTGAGAAAAAAAATCCTAAACTGACACCCTTATCAATGCCATGTATGCATCATATATAAGAGATGGTAAGGTGTAGATGTTACCACAGATGAGGAATCCTCAGACTCTATTAGACTCATGAATCTTAATCATATGCAGATAAGCATGCTTCCTGACATCTTCAAGAGATGTGCTATCTCAAGTGGAAACCCCTAGTGCAAGTGCTTTGATGATTCGCTTCGGCAAGCTGAGCTACAACCAAAAGCAGACATGACTGGGCAGTCACTCTACTCTTCCCATGGTTCAATAGTTGGCCTGCTATCGAAAGCGCTGATTGTTGCGAAAGCATCCTTGCTCAAACTTGATGATTGGGCCTTCATGTGCTTGAGGAAACAAGTGCTTTTCTGTTGGACAGTGAAAGAACTTAAGATTTAACATTGGAGACCATCCTCTGGACATTCAAGTCAATCTGTGTTAATCAGCACAAGTTAATAATTTTAAGAAATCATGCTTGCTAATTGGTTTAAGAAAATATGAGTAATGATTATGTGAAAACTAATTTTGAAATTGTCTATACGTTCACATAGTTTCACTATCAAGACATGAACTCTATTTACTCTCATAGATAAATATCAATGTGATAGTACAGAGAGTATCAAACAGGTGGCATATTTTCAGAGTTTCATAAGCAAGTATAGTTCAATAAATATGCCTCAAGGATGTTCATGTTAGATCATGAAGACATGTGAATTATTAACACTATGAAATTTTGAAAAATCTTTATCCTCACAAAAATGAAATACTGGAAATTTTCATGCTCACAGAATAGTTTGATTTTAAGACTAAATTCGGTTTACAAAAACAACCAAATTTCAGCATATGATTACGAGAATAATTTCCAAATTTTTGCTCAAGTTCTTCTAGATATGCTCAGTGTGATCTCATTGTTCTTAGGATATCAACAAGCTTGAAATTAATACAGATTATAGCATGCTTGTGATACTATGCCATGTTTTACAGATCTTAGCAGAGTTCAATTCAAGGCATTTCCTAAGATTTCTAATGCATGTCAGACAAGAGAGAGACTATCCATTTAATTTCACAACAGAATATGTAAGGGATAGAAATGCTCATGTGTATTGGCGAGAGTTTCTCAGGTTTAGTATAGCCATTCCACACATCTTGATAAGAGACATTTTCGTTGCCATTCTCTCTTGGTTATATTCATTGTTCAAGCTTCAATAATCTGTGTCAACATTCTTAAACCACAAACTTGAACTGAGATCATTAGTAGATTGAGAACTTAAAGATGTAATTAAGAGGGACGTATTGTTCTCGAAACCATAGCTGCTTATGCATTGAAAAACTTGATGCAAGAGATACCACATGAAATGGAAAATCAGAAATAACTTGAGTGCTATCATGAGGTATGGTTGTCATGTAGGTTTAAAGAGGATCGGAATCTGTTTTGAAAGTTTGTATTTCAAAAAGATCTTTCAAAAATCAAGGTGAATGCATAAACCATTTTCTTCCATGAGAGGTGCCCTTAAAAGAATTCACTAAGCATGTATGAGTAAAATAATTTAGACACCATATGAAAACTCTGAGGAAGGTTTTTAGTTTTAGTGTCAAAATTCTGAAACTAGTTTTGAATCATCACAGATAAGGGAAATCATATCAGTTTCAGAAAAATAAAAATTGTTGACCCAATTATGCATTTACTACCCAAGTGATTATTCAAGTAAAGAGGAAGGCAAGAATGATATCACCATAGTTCCATTCGCATCTAGCAGTAGCTCGCTTGATTTTGGTTGGCAATGCAAGGATTCTATTTTCAGAACAGCACCAAAATCCATGCGTGACAAATGCTTATCAAGACTTGACTAATTGTTCAGATGAGGTACAGTCCTGAGTCTTGCTGAGGCTAATAGGATGGATTGGAGCTGGTGCAGAGGGATGAATTCACTTTGTGATCACTACCAGTGGCATCTCTGGCCTCTTGAACCCATACTTCATACAAGGCTCTTCAATCAGATTGGGTGCTGGCACAGACGGAGATACAGGCTCAGCAGAGGGTATCTCCGTAGGTTGATCACTCAGCGCTATCTCAAGCTTGCCTCTGTGCTAGCAGATTGTTGGGGGCACATGAATCAGATGGTTTCCCCAAGGGCGAGCCTTCGTTCTTGGGCAATCTGCGTCATTTCAATTTGCCTTCTTGTTTATTCAGAACATTCTTAGGATCAGCAATTGACTCTTCTTCACTGTCTTGCTGAACCTTGAAAATGCCTTTCCCAAGGAGATCTTCTACTTATCCTTGGTTCGAAGCACTTTCTTCTGAGGGGTAGGATTCAAGATCCTTTTCAACGTTGATCGAGGAATCCACTCTCTCTTGTTCTTCTCAGGATAGTTGAATGGAACTTTGTGATAGCTCATCCTTGAGACAGAACCATTGTCCCTTGTGGTTGCCGACTGCTTCTTATGATTGTACCAGGGGGTTGCAGCAGTGACATCACCACGAGCTCTCTTCTTTTGGGCAAGAGAAACTCTTGATCTTTCCTCCACAAGTAAGGCACTGGAAGGGAGTTTTGGTACCCATTTGTACTTGGGTCCTACATGGTTAGCGCTGGACCTTACTTGTCCTAATCAAAAACATCCCACATTTTATAACCCAAGTCAGCCTAGGTCTTTGCACTTGAGATCGTTGGATCCTTTAAACAAGTGACCTGCTCTGATACCAAATGAAATGCGTGGCTGTCACCCAAGAGGGGGGGGTGAATTGGGTGAGGGAATAAAAACTTTATTTCTTTTCGAAAGACTGCTTGTGCTTGGTGATGATGTTACTGAGTAATGGTATGCACAAGTCAGTATGTTATGTGATGCAAAATAGAATGTTTAAATGTAAGTTTATGCACACATAAATTTATCCTGGTTCGGTCACCCAGACCTACATCCAGTCCCCAGGCTCCACCTGAGATTTTCAATCCACTATTCTTGTTTAAACCAGGCACAAGAGAAGCCTTTACACTTTAGGTTTTACGAGCACGGGTTCACCTAACAACCCACAGGTTTTACAACGGGTTCACCTGCAAACCTTACAAACGCAAGTTTTACGGGCTAACTTGCAACCTATGGAGATTTAGAAAACTTCTAAATGCTCCCCCTTACAAAATGTAAGATTACAATTATGTTCACTCTATGAACTGATTGTGCTAAACACTTAAGCTCGAATGACTCTCTCTAAGAGTAGATGATGTTACTCACTTAAGCACAAAAGAATCACTCTCTAAGAATATTACATATCTAAGTCCGAGAGTAGAAGATGAGAGGAATGTAGAATAGTGTTTCAGACAATAAGCTCTGTTCTCTCTCTCTCTTCTGAATGTAGATGTTCCTTTTATACCAGCCTCTGATTATCCAACCGTTGGAGAGGCAATAAGGCCGTTTGAATATAGCCGTTGGGCCTTGTTTACGTTGTCCTCATTAATGCACAGCAGAGTTGACTTTGCTTTATCTGAATAGGGTGCTTTGTCCAGCTGTTCTGTCAACACTGTTCTGACAACACTGTTCTGGCAAAAGTCGTTCTGACATCTATACACTGTACGGTCTGACTCTTGCTTGTTGTCAGATGAGGACTTCGTTCCTCAAGCATAAGTCCAGGATGCTAAGAGACTTACTATCGGAAGCTCTCTTGCTAACTGAAGTGAAGCTCGTGGACTCTAACATTCTGCTTGCTATCATAGAGGAACTTTGTCTTCCAAGCACTTGTCCATGAATGATAAGAGTGCTTTGCTATTGGATGCTCTCTTGCTATCAGAAGCTCTCTTATGGACTCCGACTCTTGTGGGTAGTATGAGCTTTGACACCTTGAGTGAATCTTCAGATTATGTTCTCATACTCCTCATGCTTGGTAGGTAACAATGTTGTTTGAATATCTGTTATCCTTTTGTTACCGTTGGAAGGAACATCTTCCTAAATGCTCAGCAGGGTTGACTTGCTTTATCTCTGAAAAGTAGTCCTGACACCTCTGCTCTGACAAAAGCATTCTGACTTCCGAGTATGTGACATTTACTCTTGTACTCTTGCTGACGGATGATCATCGTTCATCCGGAAGTGGCAATCTTGCTCTGCAAGTGTTAATCTCTGAAATCCAATGCCAAGAGTCTTTGCATCCGGAAGCTCAGTTGCATCCGGAAGTGTGATTAAGTTCTGCACATACTGGTTAGTCCAACATAGCAATATATATAATCAGATATAGTAAAACTATACATGTTGTGGGAAGTTTGCTATGGGAAGTAGTCTTACTTAGACTATGTTCTGACTTAGTGTAATGTCTACTGACTCTAAGGGATCTCTATTCCAATAGTCAGCTTAAGTCTCGTTAGTTTACTCTAAGTCTTCCTAAGTGACTCAGTGTGTCATTTGTTCATGCTATGTATATTAAGTCAACACACAATCACATGAAGTGGGAGTTTACTTAGTCTAGGATGTATCCGGAAGCACTTCTACATCCGGAAGTACTTTCACTTGATGAAGGATCTAGCTCACCATCACTTACTCTCGCTCAGTGTATTTCATTCCAACAGTCAGCGCTAGTCACTGAGCTATCGGAAGCACTTTTACTTGACGTGGTGAACTCACTGAAGCTTAGGGTTATATCTCTTTTATCAGCCTGTGCAAGTCTAAAATTAACAGGAAGCAATTTCGCTTGACGAGGCTAATTCACTGACGCTTGGGGATATATCTATTCTGTCAGCCTGCGCCAGTCTAAATCTATCAGGAAGCAATTTTACTTGACGAGGCTGATTCATTGACGCTTGGGGTCATTCTATTCTATCAGTCTGCGCCAGTCTAAATCTAACAGGAAGTGCTTTCACTTGGCGAAGTAGACTCACTGACGCTTGGGGTGAGATCTATTCCATCGCTCTGCGCCAGTCTAAGTCTAACAGGAAGTAAACTCACTTCCGGTTGAGTCATAGCTTAGTCTTAAGGTTTTTGTACATCTAATGCTCCTAGACTGAGTTATGACTAAGTGAAGTGCTTGCTGTCGCTGAGGGATGAGACATTCATCCGCGAGCGCTAGTCCTAGTCCATCCGGAAGTGATTCCGCATCCGGTTGTGATTCCGCTGTGGGATGAGTCTTTCATCCGTGAGCGCTAGTCTTAATTCATTCGGAAGTGAATCCGCATCCGGTTGTGACTAAACTTAGGATTCAGTGTTAGCAATCTAGACTGGGTTCTAACAAAGTGTCTCACTTGCTTCCGTTTGCGTCCTATGGGATGTGTACTCCATCCGCGAGCTCTAGTGCTAATATTACCGGAAATGATCTTGCATTCGCAAGTGATCTAACTCAGGATTCTAACCATGTCATCTAATCCTTCCTAAGTGTTAATTATGTTCTTTTAAGTACTAGACCATATCATATCTTAGTCACCATCAAAACTTAAGATTCTAACAAGACATGCCAGAAATAAACAGCAATTTCACATTATTTGTTGAATTCTCATAATTGTCTTTTTATTGTACTTCAAAACTTTTTAAAACTTTGTCTTTGTCCAGGAGTACAAAGGTTTAAGTGTGGGGGAGTTGACAAATCCTTGGATTTGTATGTTTTTATATGCTAAATTTGAGTATTTAACAATTCTATGATGCAATATCCCTTATTTTTAACCAAACTCAGTCATTAGAGATGAAAACAAAAATTATAAAATTAAACAAGAAAAAAAGGAAGAAAGCTGACTTTATTATTTTTACATGACTTTATCACCTTTTTCACTTTCAAATTAAAGAAAAACGTGAGTTCAATGGGGATTAAAGTTGGCATATATAAATGACAATGGGCCATAAAGAGTGAAAAGAGATTTTGAAGACCTAGAGCCCAAAAGAAAAGAAAGGTTTGGATGGAGGAAGTTGGGCTGCTGCTGAATTGGAATAGAAAAGAAAAGAAGAAGATGGGTCCAGGAATGGATGATGGAAAGAAAGAGGAGCCGAATGAAAGAAAGTGAGAAGACAGAGGAGGGAGCTGCTGGTCTGACGCGAGGAAGGTAAGAAATGGCGAGAGAGACACAAATGTAAGGGTTGGAGGAAAACATTGAATGAAAAAAACTGTTATGAAGAAATATTGACATGGAAACAGGTTTAAAATAATTCATTTCTTTTGAAGGCCGGTCGATTGGAAGTAGTTGTAATAGTTTATACTATGCCCACGCAAGACTAAAACTTAAAGATTAAGCAGTGAATTGGTTGACCATGTAAGCATATACAGTATAACATTTTAATAGTGTGGCCTACCATAACGCAGACATGCCAGAAATAAACAGCAATTTCACAGGTGGCTACGCCAGTTTAATTATGAGTTTTTCAATTACAAATCATATCTGTTATCTTTCAGTTTAAATGCAATGAATTTATGTATTTATGTCATTTATGAAAACGAAATTATGCTATGATCAAACTTCTAGACGACCTTGAACGGATTTGCAATTGGGGTACATTTTTGTTTCCTCATATCTTCACTAATTCTTAATCTAATCAAATAATTACTCATTATTAAATTATCATTTGTGTCGGCTATCATGACGCCAATAAATAATTACCTTTATTTATACACGAAAACATTACTTAGTCATCGTTTGGATAAATATTTCATCTTAATATTTGAAGGAAACCGAATTAACGGTCGGTGTAGTGTGCATTGGATTTAGTCCTTCAAGAAATTTTAGGACCACAAGGTAAGCGGAAGTTACCCCGGGTATCGTTCTCAAAGCAGCCTATAAAATATAAATAATTACCTAGTAACTAAATGTTAAACTTGTTTGAAATGAAGGAACATTGTTATGGATTAATAATAAAAATTAGTAAAAGGTGTGATATGCAAAAGAGAAAATAAGAATTGGGAAAAGTAAAGATTTGGTAAAATAAAATGGAATTGCTCTTGGGAAATGATTAAGAATAACTATCCTAGCTCAATTAATATATTTAGGGAGTCAATTAGGATGCTGATGTACTAATTTACCAAACCTCATAGACCCATGAGTCCAACACCTAATTGTTGGTACCCCATCCAATTAGGCATTGTTAAGCCCTTTAGCACCTTGAGTTCTCTCTAAGTTTCCTAAAATACCAAACCTCACCAATCGGCAAGTCTAATACCTAATCTCATGAACTCATTCAACTAGGCACTATTATATACCATAGAGTGTGATTAGTGATTGCAATGCATTAGGTTCAATTATAATTCAATTCAACAAACTATTTACCAATACCATGAGTAAATAGAGATATCTAATGAATTATAAAGAACATATGTATGACCATACATATTGTTGAGTCTAAATCCCTCATTACAAGTCAAAACCACAAACAAACTCAAATAAACATAATAGTCCAAATCTATGTATAGATGACAATCGTAAAACTAGGAAAATCATAAATACAAGAGAAAGTGAAAATAACAAGATTCTCCTATTAAGCATGAGAGCTCAAATCATAACCTCATCATTCCCAAGAGCAAAAAGATTTAGTTACCTCTCATATGAGAAACACCAACAAGGAGGAGATGGAGAGAAACCTTGGTAGAAATAGGAGGAAAATGGAGCAGATATAGATTGAAAGAGAAGAGGAGAAACGGAGTGGTGGCCCCCTCCTTTTGAATTCATTGCCGCTGCCCTCACATTTGTGTCTCTCTCGCCATTTGTTTCCTTCCTCGCATCAGACCAGCAGCTCCCTCCTCTGCCTCCTCACTTTCTTTCATTCAGCTTCTCTTTCTTTCCATCATCCATTCCTGGACCCATCTTCTTTTCTTTTCTATTCCAATTTAGCAGCAGCCCAACTTCCTCCGTCCAAACCTTTCTTTTCTTTTGGGCTTTAGGTCTTCAAAATCTCTTTTCACTCTTTATGGCCCATTGTCATTTATATATGCCAGCTTTAATCCCCATTGAATTCACGTTTTTCTTTAATTTGAAAGTGAAAAAGGTGATAAAGTCATGTAAAAATAATAAAGTCAGCTTTCTTCCTTTTTTTCTTGTTTAATTTTATAATTTATTTGTTTTCATCTCTAATGACTGAGTTTAGTTTAAAATAAGGGATATTACATCTTAGAATTGTTAAATACTCAAATTTAGCATATAAAAACCATACAAATCCAATGATTTGTCAATATTATATTAAAAAAAATAATCCACATAAATCTATGTATTTCACTGTAGGTTCATGAAAACCTCCTGGAAAACTACATTTGATGTTATGTTGCCTTTAGAGGTCTGATCTTGGCCTAAAATTACACGCAACTCATCTAAGGCACAAACTCTTGAAAGCGTAACATAGAGTTGACCATGAGTAAATACTGGCTTAATAAGCATAAACTAACTTTCTTTAAAGATTGACCTTGACTTTTATTTATGGTCATTGCGAATGAAACTTGAACTGGAAATTGTCTGCGCTACATTCTAAATGGTAGCTTTGATTCAGATGGATTCATATCCATTCTCTGTATGAGAACTTTTCATAAGGACGAGAACCATTTATAGTTACGCCTTCAATCACACTTTTACCCAGTTTTGTAATGACTAACTTGGTGTCATTGCAGAGACCTATAGATCGGTCAATATTCCGTAAGAGCATGATAGGAATTCCAACCTTTAGGATTAGTTGATATGGAGGCATTCCAGACCCAGTGATGGTGTTTAAAAAATTTGTTGTATGTAGGTGACTTGTGAAATCATTCGCTGTTGAGGCCATGCAAACAGAATCAAAACTTAAATACTGACTTAACGCGGATTTGGTGCGCTTCCGTAAGCATACGGGTCGTCAAGTGTAGTATAGAAAAAGTGTCGTTCCACAGAGATTATAGTTTAAACAAAGTGATTAGCACTAATTGTATCATTAATTGTCCTAAGTAAAAATATGTTGAGAGTTGTTGTTCAATTAAGAAAAGAGTTTGGAAAATAAGTGTAAAAAGAGTTGGAGTTCAAACACGATTTAACAATGATAATTAAGGCCTAGGGTTGCTAATCCCCTATTTACTTCATGAACCAAGGTTTCTCTCTCTTTTCTTTAAGTGATTAAATGAAAATATGTGCAAGTCTAGGGTTCAAAATCATTTGAAAAAGCTTTCCCAAGTCAAGATCAAATTTATGCTAGCATTTATTGCACAATCTCTTGTCACAATAAATGCTAGCTCTTTTCCTTAACCACCCTAATTATGACTATGTTAGGTTAATAACTATATCCCTATGTTATCAACAAACCTTCCATTTAAAACCATAAATTTCAAGTCTAACATGTTCTTATCCAAGTTCTAAAACAAAATACACTTTCCCAAGTCATATTTCATTTAACTAATTAAGTGGTGATCAAGCACTTAAAATAAATAGAGAGCAAGATAAAAACTACACATATACTTCATTAATTACTTAAAGAAAGAGAGAGTAGATGGTTCAATCCATAAATAGGTTCATAACAACCCTAGATTAGGGTTTTAGTTACACATAAATGCAAATAAAACAAACCCTAAAACTATGAAAGAGTGCATTGAAGAGTGGTGAAGAATAGGGAGAAGAAATTACAACCACAAATGAGGAGTACCCAAATCTCTCCAAGCTCCCCACTTGATTCCCAAGAGATCCCAATGTTCTTCAAGCTCTTCAAACCTCTCAAAAGTGCCCTAGAGGTGTGCCAAATCGAGTTTTCAAGTCTTGCTTCAAATGCCCTCATTTTTCCCTTTTATATGCTGAGAATTTTGGCTAAAACGCGCAGCAGTGACGTACGCTCGCCAGTTGCTCGCCGGTTGGCGTGCCACTGGCGAGATTCCAGAGACTACATGCCGCTGGCTTGCCAGTTGGCTTTGTGGCTCGCCAGCGGCTCGCCAGTTGGCGCGCCACTGGCGTGCAGCTTCCCTAAAATTGAAAATTGGCTTTTCCTTGCTCCTTTTTCCTTTTTGTTGTAGCACTTGGGTTTCATAGAGCTTCTAACACCTGTCCACCTCTTCCTACACAAGCTAGAAAGAGGGTTGAAGAGTTTCTATGTCTCACATATACAATCATTAAACTCCAAATTTCACACAAATGAATGATTTCCTATTTGCATCACTTTCTATTGGTATTTGTGTGTTTTGTTGTCTATGTATCATCAAAAAGAGTGTGAACTAGAAGGAAATAGAGATGAAAATCTGTGAAATTATGGAGTTTATCACTCCCCCAAACTTAAGTTCTTGCTTGTCCTCAAGCAAATTTTCAAAACAATTCCAGAGTTGACTATAAGTTCACTTTACTTTGATTGAAATACTTGTTCTCATATGTTGCCATCACTATTTGATGTATGGAAAACATAGGATGAATGCAATGATAAATGTCTCGCTACATTAAAACAAGCTTTTCAAGATTCAATGAGTAGGTGTGTGTGTGATGAGGTTAAGGGAATCCTTCCAAGTTCTCCAGTCCTTTTGTAGTAACCTCAAACCATGAATATGCTGTCATTTTTCAAATTTCTCATTCTTTTCTTCTCTCTTCTCCACTTTACACTTTTAGCACATAAAATCAAAATCAAGAGGACTTTTCATGGCTTATAATGGGGCTAGGGGTTTTAAGTGTTTGGCTATTTGAAAGAATGGAAAAAAGGAATTCAAATATCTTAAGATAAATGAATACATTTCATTAGATTCACTCATACACAAAAATTTCTTCCAAAAAGCTTAAAGTTCCCCAAACTCCTCTCAATTTGATTCTTTGTACTCCTAGTCTTATTGCAACAAATTTTTGTTTTTTTTGTTTTTTTTTCTACTTTTCTCTTTTTCTTTTTCTTTTTCTTTTTCTTTTTTTTTTCGCAATTCATTCATCATTTCTTGACTTAGGAGTACAAACTTTCCTTTCACAACTAATATTTCCCTTCTCACAATGTACTCACATTTACACACCTTTAGCACCCGTACAAATCCTCACTACTAATGAAATGCACATTATCTCAAGATTCAGGTAGTTCATGGTTTTTCGGGCTATAAGGGTTAAGTCCAATGTGGGTTTCAAAAAGAAATTCACATGGTTTTTCTTTATAAGGCTCAAAAAGGGGTGCAAATGGGATAGAAATTATCAAGGATGACTTGAAAGGCTCAATCGCATTTAAGAACTGCCTCAATCATTTTTCAAAGTTATGTGCAATTTGTGAAAAATGTTGAAGTTTTCCAAAAGGAATTTTGAAATTTTTCAAATGAAAACAGATGCATAGATTTGTGTTATTGCAAATCTTCCTTCCTCAAACCCTTCCAAATACACCCTAACCTCCAATGTGCGCAAATTACACATTAAAATCATGAAAAGATTTGCCTTAATGTAACAACTCATGTTATGCAATGCATACATATCTATTTTTCCTTATACCCCACAGTTATTCAACTAATTGCGATCATTGAACTTTCTAGCAGATTTCAAGAGAACTTATAGTCCACTCATCAAAAACTAAAGCAACAACATAAGCATGGTATGCAAATCTCACAATTTCATCATCCAAAACTAAAACTATTCCCTGTGCACTAATTATTTACAAAAGAATTTATTCATAGTGCCAAAAAGTTTCAAAAGTGATTAGCTCTCCCCCAAACTTAAACCAGACAGTGTCCTCACTGTTGTTCTACAAAAGGGAAGAGTCAGACATAATACACACACAAACAACTAGGAGATAAACACATCAAAAGTGGAACATGAACCTGCATATATCATTGAAATCACCCACAATACCATGCAGTAAAACATTGGGGCATCAAGGGCAAAAACAAGACAACACACTTAACACACCATAGAAACAAGGTTGTTGAAGAAAATTCTTAAAAATCCTAACACAAACGAACTACCTAACAGAGAGAGAGAAAAAAAATCCTAAGATGCTCCCCCAAACTTGGAGTAAACTAGTCATCAAACCTCTCCACAACTTTCAAACCTAGGCTTAGTCCACTATACCATTATTCTCAATATTCACTTCAAGTCCAGAAAACCAAGTGTCAGAGGTTACACAAAGCGGTGGGGCGTCAACTTTTGGAGAGGGAGTGGGGGTTCAGGCGTAGCTTTGAGTAGCAGAAGGAGGAAAATTAAGTTTCAAATATTTTTTTTATTTTTTTAGATTTCTCGCCAGCGGCTCGCCAGTTGGCATTCCACTGGCGAGAATACAAAGACGCTCACAGATGCACTGCTCGCCAGCCGCTTTGCCAGTTGGCGAGTGACCGGCGAGTTTCCAGAGGCGTCATGCCGTTGCTCGCAGTGCTGCTCGCCAGTTGCTCGCCAGTTGGCGAGCAGACTGGCGAGAATTTGACAGCAGAATCATTGTGTTTGCAGAATTTGCCCAATCCTTAGAATCCCAGTACAACATGCCCTATGCCTATTTCAACTAGCTTATATGCCCTTAAATCATTCCATGATCAACAAAACTACTTATCCACATGCCAAAATAAATGTCCATCTAAAAGACCACATTTTGCACTAACAATTATTCACTTGACATATTTAAAACTCACCAACACTCCATGCCTCAATTTCACTACACACCCATAATCAAACAAGCACCACATGATTAGAATCACAGGAACTCATCACACAAAATATGCTTCAATCACCAGACACCTCAAGATGCTCTTATGACACAAAGTGAACCTTTTTATGAACAATCAAAGCAAAGTTCAAAACACAGACATAGATCCAATCAAAAGGTCACTTTCATATCATAGACACAAATCAATCACAAAAACACCATGAGGGTTTTCACAGTACCAACCAGCATTAATTTTATCACAATTCAACTCATGAGCCTCAAATTGACCAAGTGGCACAACTAGCATCAAACTTTCAGGACAGCAAAATAACTCCATGCAATCAACAACAATAATGCTCAAAATTGCTTTTAAGTTTGGAATTCAGATTTACTCCCCTTTGTAGACCTCTTCTTATCTTCCAAAATTTAAGCTCCAACTCTCCATGTCAAGTGGTAGTCCAAGTATCAGCGAGGACCTTCTTCCTACAAACACGAAAAACAAGAACAAAACTACCAAACAACCTAAAGTTAGGTAAAACATCAAAATGAAATACTAAAGTTGAAAACTTGGGTTGCCTCCCAAGAAGCACTTAGTTTATAGTCCTTAGCTCGACTTTTTGCAACATCATGTGGACTGAGAGAGTGGAATCGAGGTGGTTTGACGATCAATCTCTCCACCCCAATAATGCTTCAACTGGTGCCCAAACACCTTGAATCTTTCACCCTTTTTGTTCTCTAACTCCACAGCACCAAAATCATAGGCTTGCACAACGGTGAATGGTCCAGACCAACGAAATTTCACCTTCCTTGAAAATAATTTGATCTTGCAATTATATAACAAAACTCTCTGACCATGTTGAAAATCATTTGGAGGAAATACATCAGCATTTTCACACAGCTCACATTTCTCATGCCAATGAGCATCCATATCACACAAATTTCTTGAACTGACATTATGCACATCTTCAAGTCTTTTCTCTTCCACTAACAATGATTTCACATCACCTTTACTCACTGAAGCATCAAACTTGTCTTGACAACCAGAACCAAGTATATCCACAAAAGAGCATTGATAAGGATCATCAAAATATTCTACATCCTTGTTCATGTTGAAGCTTACTTGTTCATCATCAACTCTCAAAGTGATCTCACCTTTTTCCACATCAACAAGGGTTCTAGCTGTAGCAAGAAATGGTCTCCCAAATATGATAGGAATGTTTGGATCTACCTCACAGTCAATAACGATGAAATCAACAGGAAAAATGAATTTGTCTACTTTAACCAAAACATTTTCAATGATCCCTTTAGGCCGAGATACACTCCTATCAGCAAGGAGTAGTGATACCGTAGTAGGCCTTGCGTCACCCAAACCCAACTGATTAAAAATAGCAGAGGGCATCAAATTCACACTCGCTCCCAAATCACAAAGGGCTTTTCCTTGGAAGCTCTTCCCGATATGGCATAGAATGTAGAAACTCCCCGGATCTTTCATCTTTGGCGGAAGCTTTCTTTGTAGGATAGCACTACAATCTTCATTCATGGCCACAGTTTCAAATTCATTGAATCTCCTCTTCTTAGACAACACATCCTTCAAAAACTTGGCATATTTAGGCATTTTCTCAAGCGCGTCTGCAAAAGGGATGTTAATGTGCAATTGCTTGAACGTCTCCAAAAATTTCTTAAATTGTGCATCCCCTTCTTTCTTCTTTAGTCTTTGAGGAAATGGGACCGGAGGTACATACGGAGGAGGACCATTTGTCTTGGGCTTTTTGTCTTGCCTCTTTTCACATTCTCTCTTCTTGTCTTTTTCTCCATCATCAATAGCTTTTTCAACTTGCCTTCTTTTCTTACTTTCATCATCCACAACTACAAGATCTTGCTCAAATCTGTCATCACTCCCAAGAGCAATAACTTCAGAGACTTCTTTGCTCTTTTCACAAGATTGAGGCATATTAGGCACTTGCCCTTCACTTCTGAAAAATATTGCTTTGCACTCCTCCTTGTCATCCCTTCTTGGATTAGGAATGGTGTCACTCGGTAGAGTTCCTCTTTGTGAAGCATTCAGTTGAGAGGCAATTTGGCCTATTTGTATTTCAATATTCCTGATTGAAGTCTCATGACTAGCCATCTTGGTATCATTTTGAGCATTATACACCCTTTGTGCGTCTAGTCCGGCTATGATCTGGGCAAACATTTTCTCTACCTTAGATTCTTCCTCCTTAGGAGGTATTTGTCTAGGTTGATTTTGAAAACCTGGTGGGTAAGGGGCCTTTGCACCAGAGGACGATGATGCATTCACATTTTGCCCTTGGTTCCAGGAAAAGTTGGGATGATTTCTCCACCCTGGATTGTAAGTCTGAGAGTAAGGATTGTTCTGAGCATTCTGTCCTCTTCTCATATAGTTCACAGATTCTGGAGTGGCGTAGAGAGGACAATGATCCGGTAGATGCACATCATAACACTGTTCACAGACAACCAGACTAGACTGAATTGCTTGCACCTCTTGAGCACTACTCTTCCTAATCTGAGTTTCTAAAACATCAAACCGCTTGTTGAGTGCGGAGAGGATAGATGCAAACTGAGCAGTAGCGGTATCCTCCTTAGGAGCAATGGAAGATTGAGGAATCCTCCTATATGTCCCTTGAGAATTGTTGGCCGATAGCTGATCTAACAACCGAAATACTTCATTCACTGGCACGTTTCGATACCCACCATTAGTCATGGAGTCAACCATTGCTTTAGACTGAGGATTAAGGCGAGTGCAGAAAATTTGAACAATCACCCACTTGTCCACTCCATGATTAGGGCATTGCTTCATTAACATCTTATACCTCTCCCAAGCAGCATAGAGAGTCTCATCATCGTATTGCCTGAAACTCAAGAATGCATCCCTAGCCTCAACAGACTTGTCATCAGAGAAAAATCGAGCACGAAACTTAGCTTCAAGCTCATTCCAAGAGGAAATAGACCCTTCCGGTAAGTTGTTGAACCACTCCCTAGCTTTTCCTTGCAGAGAGAAAGGGAACAAACGCAGTCGAAGAACATCAGCTGGAACCCCATTCTGCTTGAATGAATCACACACCTCCAAGAAATACATCAAGTGTTTGTTGGCATCCTCGTTGTAAAGACCATGAAACATCCCATGCATTTGAAGCATTGTGATCATCACCGGCTTGATCTCAAAGTTCCTTGCTTGCACATCCGGAATCCGAATGCAAGATTGAGTTCCTCCCATGTTCCGAGTAGCAAAATCGTTAACTGTAGCACGATCATACTCATCCTCTGCCATAGCTGCAGTTTCAACTTCAACCTCTTGCTCAAGATCCACTAACCCTTCAAGTACTACTTCCAAGTCTCCAAACTCAATGCTTTGCATACACTAAGAAAAGAGTACCTACAAGTACCACTAGATCACACGTATCACAATAAACAAAAGTGAAAATAAGCAAGGCAACCAAGGTAAAGATATTTCTAACACCGAAGGTAGCCAGAAACACCCAAACACCAAGTTACCACAAGATAAGAAAAGAGGTTACTTAAAAGCAATTAATCACACAATTAAGCTAATCAACACAAGAGAATAAACTTTTGCTTAAACTACAATCCCCGGCAACGGCGCCATTGACTTAACGCGGATTTGGTGCGCTTCCGTAAGCATACGGGTCGTCAAGTGTAGTATAGAAAAAGTGTCGTTCCACAGAGATTATAGTTTAAACAAAGTGATTAGCACTAATTGTATCATTAATTGTCCTAAGTAAAAACATGTTGAGAGTTGTTGTTCAATTAAGAAAAGAGTTTGGAAAATAAGTGTAAAAAGAGTTGGAGTTCAAACACGATTTAACAATGATAATTAAGGCCTAGGTTTGCTAATCCCCTATTTACTTCATGAACCAAGGTTTCTCTCTCTTTTCTTTAAGTGATTAAATGAAAATATGTGCAAGTCTAGGGTTCAAAATCATTTGAAAAAGCTTTCCCAAGTCAAGATCAAATTTATGCTAGCATTTATTGCACAATCTCTTGTCACAATAAATGCTAGCTCTTTTCCTTAACCACCCTAATTATGACTATGTTAGGTTAATAACTATATCCCTATGTTATCAACAAACCTTCCATTTAAAACCATAAATTTCAAGTCTAACATGTTCTTATCCAAGTTCTAAAACAAAATACACTTTCCCAAGTCATATTTCATTTAACTAATTAAGTGGTGATCAAGCACTTAAAATAAATAGAGAGCAAGATAAAAACTACACATATACTTCATTAATTACTTAAAGAAAGAGAGAGTAGATGGTTCAATCCATAAATAGGTTCATAACAACCCTAGATTAGGGTTTTAGTTACACATAAATGCAAATAAAACAAACCCTAAAACTATGAAAGAGTGCATTGAAGAGTGGTGAAGAATAGGGAGAAGAAATTACAACCACAAATGAGGAGTACCCAAATCTCTCCAAGCTCCCCACTTGATTCCCAAGAGATCCCAATGTTCTTCAAGCTCTTCAAACCTCTCAAAAGTGCCCTAGAGGTGTGTCAAATCGAGTTTTCAAGTCTTGCTTCAAATGCCCTCATTTTTCCCTTTTATATGCTGAGAATTTTGGCTAAAACGCGCAGCAGTGACGTACTCTCGCCAGTTGCTCGCCGGTTGGCGTGCCACTGGCGAGATTCCAGAGACTACATGCCGCTGGCTTGCCAGTTGGCTTTGCGGCTCGCCAGTTGGCGCGCCACTGGCGTGCAGCTTCCCTAGAAAGAGGGTTGAAGAGTTTCTATGTCTCACATATACAATTATTAAACTCCAAATTTCACACAAATGAATGATTTCCTATTTGCATCACTTTCTATTGGTATTTGTGTGTTTTGTTGTCTATGTATCATCAAAAAGAGTGTGAACTAGAAGGAAATAGAGATGAAAATCTGTGAAATTATGAAGTTTATCAAATACTCATGAGATGTCCATGGCAATAAGTTGCATATGTAATCATTTATCTGATTCACTACCTCAATCATTGGAGCGAGAATTGAATGACCGTTATAGTACGCTGGTAAGTTTGATAAAGAAATTAAGTTGTCATAGGTCCAGGTAACTTTTGTGGAAATAAGATTATTTGTTGGTGGCAGTAGTATTTCATGTGGTATAGCTATTTCTTGAACACCTTCCAAGAAATCTGAAATTGTTCCCTCACCAATTTTCAATAACCAATCAGAAAAAGGTTTAATTCTTTTGTTTGTTGTTGAGCCTTTTGATGGGCTGAGCGCATGTTTTTAGATAATTTATAAATGGAGCAATATTTCCATAGAGGAGAGGAATTTATACAGGCGTCAACTATAGTTGCTCGAGATTCCTTTGGCAAAACTGGTAAGATTTGGCGAGTCACCTCCAAAAACAACACATTTACCACAAAATGGCTTGTCACTTTGCATAATATTTTGGAAACTCCGATTGACTGCTTCAATACAGAATCTTTGTACCATCGGAGCCTTATCCCAAATTACTAAAGAATTAGATTTAATTAAGCCTGCAAGAGATGAATTTTGCCATATAGCACAAACAAATGAGCAATCCTGCCACCAGGAAGTAATGTAGCAGCAATTCCACTGGATGCAACTATTAGAACAATCTTACCCTATGCTCATAACGTAGCAGCTAATGTGTTCCACAGAAAAGTCTTACCAGTGCCACCGAACCATAAATGAAGAAAAAACCATTTGAGGGGTGGTTAACACTATTCATAATCGCATTAAATGCACTAACTTGTTCTTCGTTCAACATTGTAAGAAGGGATTTAGCCTCATGCCTCCAAAGTAATTTTATTGTATGAAAGTTCTTCAACTATGAGATGATTCGAGACATCTAATTGTTCAATATCCATGGGATGAGGCATAAAAGGACAGTTTGCTGAAGTGAAGCGTTACACTTATCCTCCGTTGACACAAATACACCTACATCATGAAAGGGTAAAATCAATTATTTCATAAACATGTATAAAATATAAACTAATTTCACATTAATAAAGTGGTTACCATTTGATCGTGATCTAGACATTTCTGCCAAGGGTATGTAGAACATATCATCAGATATAAGTAGCTTTGTAGACTCCCAAACAAAGTGTGGTCTATTAAGTGAATCGCATAGGAGCATTGAAATGAAAAAAAGACTTAATAAATTTCCCGACGCCCAATGGGCGGCCTCTTTGATTGTATCAATGAATTCCTTGTCGTCGTCTAATAGGCCCATTGCAAAACAGGCATCTCTAAACGTTAAATGAACTACTCCATTGACGGTCTTAATGTCATCAAAACACGTAGGTCCTTTTACATGGGTTAAAAGAACATGGAGATAATATAATTCACCAGTTGAAATAGATACATGTGTCATTCGGCCAATAGAGAATCCATGTTTCCTCTTTTTCCATTTTCTTTTTGATTTGTTGTATACATATTTATTAGGAAATTGGGAATAAGTTAGCACATTCAACCAAGGAATTGAGATTCACACACTCAAGGTTTTTCTATTAATTCTGAAACATCATCTGAGTCATCATAGACAATATATTGTTGATTTAGAAGATGAAAACTTAGCCGTTCAACTGAGGGATGCCTGTGATGGATAGGAAAACCAAATATGCGCCAAGAACCCGCACAAGCAGATATATATCTGCAGTTTAGATATTGATGAACTTCATTTGAGGAGTAAGAGCTACCCTCTACAGGATCTTTCCGAACAAAGTTAACAACTATACCTGATCATGTCCTTTTCATATATACTTGAACAAATATTTAATTGCTATTGACTGGTTGCACTTCTCAATGTTTATGTGAGCATTGAAGGCTTTCAACAAAATAGGATTATAAGGAACCACAAAATGATTGTCGAGTTCAATACCTTTAACAGTGACGGTGCGACCATTGTCCCGACGCCTGTAGGTAGGATATCCATTGTCATCAACAGTGGTTGCATTTACAAATTTTTGGAAAGCATTTACGACACTTCTTATCTCTCATGCAAGCCGCCTTTGGTTTGTCGGTGCCACATGGACCATGAAGCATGTAATTAGCTACAATATTAAAAGACATGGATCAATTTCTTGCCTTGGAATCTCAGCAGATATCATCCTGTCAATTTCATCGGGTCCCACTTTATTTCTCGGTGGACTCAGAAAAGCAGAATATGGGCTTGAGGAAGACCTCTTTTTTGGAACTTGATTGCATAGATGTTAGCGAGAGAAAAATTTTATAAGAAAAAGAAATAAAAATTTACAGCAATCCACATGTGACCATTAAACTAACATGCTTGTATCTTACCGAAGATATTTCCCTCCTTAATGAATTTCATTAAGAAGTTTAGCTTTATATTAAAAACACGAACTAAAACATGTGGACAATCAGATGGCGTTAAATTATGTTGTTCACAAAATCGAGTGACCTCAGGCCAAGCTGGGTTGCAAGTGAATGTGATAAATAACTGTGGGTACCCAACTGAACGCAAATAACTGAACGCAAATAGCCATGACATCTTGATAATTGCCTATCATATATCTATGTCCACCTGTGAAAGATGAAGGTAGAATAACTATCTTGCCAGTTGATACAACGTCAGTCTCTCCATTAACTACTGCATCTGCCAAACCTCTGTAAAGATCAGCTCTTAATTGCTTTTGGTATGTTTTTACCCACAACAACCTCTGAGACTCCATCATTGTAAAGGTGTCAACAATAAATTGTTGCAATAGCTTTCCACCGTGAAGCAAAAGAGATGATTCATTCTTCCTCAACATAAGTCGGTAACTTATAAATTCCCGAATACTAACTCTCTTTTTAATTCTAGTTCTCTCTAAAGTAAGTTCATGATGTAGTATATTGTACCTGTAACCATCCTCTCCAAAAGGTAATAATAAAGGATACTGGAAAGGGAGATAGGCTGGATGGAGTTCATTAATGCGTTGTATATCGCCTAAATGTGAATGCAATACTATGTCCCTAACAGAGAAACTCTGTTCAGAATCTCCAACTACAAGATCAGCAACCTCAGACGCCGAAGGAAGATTGTAAACCTGTCCATCATGATCTCTATCTCCCAATAAAATTAACCTGCACCTCTCATTAGGATTCAATGACAGAATTTGTTGGGCATTCCTGAACTGTTTAACGAAAGGATTGTTTGTATCCAGAACTCCTTTGATAATATCTACAATAATTGGATCAAGGCTATCACTTTGTTCAAGTTTACTACAAGGAAATAAAAGTAAGAGTCATCATATATTATAGAACAACTGCAATATTTAAGAAGTAAATTATTTACCTAACTGCAGATATTCGATTATCTATTTCGTTCACAGTGTCATGAATATAGAGTTGAGAATAAACAGGAGCTTGACCTTCAAGAGGCAACAGGCTCCCGATACGATGGTAATTTAATCCGGAAAGGGTATACGTGTATGGACCTCCTCCACTATTAAGTGAATGATTGACAGTACCTCCCATAGAAGTGAAAGAAAACATATTGATATATTGTCTTATATTGGTATGAAATTTTTTAAAGTTTGGATTTTGTGGGTTGAAGAATAGATCCTTAAGATCAGATGGTGGATGCTTGAAAGAAGGGAGAACAACTTTACCTTGGAGGCAACAAAGAGAGAATGTGTTTAAACTTGACTCACTATTGTCTCTCTTGATTCTCTCCTTGAACCACATCAAAGATTGACAGAAGTAGCATTCATAGATTGGGTCACCGTTGTCTTGAAGGGAACAGGAACATGTTAAAATTGAGATGAACTTTATAGTTAATATAAATAGGATTTCCAAATAACAAATTAAATTACCTCTATAAAGGGTCGGCAGTGGATTCAACGTTGTTTCCAACGCTTTGCCTATAATAATAAAACAAAAACCTCACATACAAAACTTATATACAATAGTTTAGCACAACATTCATAATCAAAATTAACACTAACCCAAATATTACCTCCAACATGGCCCATGCAGTCCAAGTCGGAACTGTAATCTGGTATTGTTATGTAATCCAGATCAAACTCAATGTTCTTATAATGATTCATCTAGGTGACCAAAGTTACATTCATCTCTGTGGCATAAGAGCGGCTTTTACATTCCAAATCAAATTCACTAAAATAATTTTTTACCCGTGGAGTAAAAAATACACTACAAACTGGGGTGATCGTTGCATCCTCTATCGAAAGAAAATCATCTAGTCGTCGAAGGCGCGAGTGCTCCTTCTCTTGTAACCGGCTGCTACACCTCCACTTACTAAAATGCACATATCTATGATATAAGGCATTACAGAAATGGGAAAATATGCACTACATCCATTAAGGGGTGCAATATAAAAGTGACAGTGATAACATGTACCTATTGACGAAGTAGGCCGTTTTTTCCTACTAACCGATCCTCTACTTGAACGGACCATATGAAATTTTTTATAAATTTTGGTTTGAGAGAACTATGCATAGGTGACCAGGCAATTGGGGTCATGTTATATTAATAGAAATCTCAAACAGATGCAGACAAATTATGGATCACAAGTCAATGCATAGTTACACCCAACTAACATTGTAGAAGTATTAATTTAAAGGGCGAAGACCCAAAAATGATACAAAACTATTGACTAAGGAACAAAAATAGTACAAAACTATTTCAAGGTGCAAAAATGATACCAACTTTTACCATGTGATCAAAAATGATATTTTCAGTAATATGACAATAATATTAGACATGAAATGTCCAAAATACCCTTAAGTTTATTTGAGATCCATTTGAATTGTGGTCTTTCCTATTAGCTGAGTAGCAAGAGAATTCCAAAAAGTAACACATGCAGTACCGGAGGAATCCTCTGCCATAACTTAAACGTAACCTTAATTGAGAAAAGTGGTCGTTATTTATTTGATAGAAAGAAAAAAGAATATTCAAACTTTTTAACGTGCACAAATGAAATTACGGGGAAAAAATTACTTCGGCTCAACTTTATGTGGCTTTTTCTTACACTCTGGGCAGAATAAGTCTGCGTCTGCAGCAGACTCGTCAGACATCTTTGGCAAAGAACTACACTTTGCACAACCTTGATAATACCAACCATTGATTGACTCAAATTTAGTGAGTTGACACTTGACAATGAAATCATCTCCCTGCGCATAATACTATAATCACTACAAATGATATTCAGCTACTTCGAAGTTAACATGAATTAACATACGAACTTACAACAACTTGTTTAGAAATTTGGTCAAGAGGGACAATGGGCTGATCACGAAGAGATTGTGCATTACTGGCTCTACTTCGGTGTGACCCGTGGGATTCAGCTAACTGAATTTTGATAGGCGTCCCTTAGCGTTGAACACTATTATTATTTTATAAAGATATTAGAATAATATTTTAAAACATCCATATATTGTTTTTCCTTGCCCGGTAACTCTCACAAAGTTTTATGCTCACTCCTTGTACAACTGGAGTAATTTTGATGGCCATTCCATCCCACTGAATATTATATTATTGTATTTAATTTTAACATCCCTTTATAGTCTTTTTTCGTTCCGTAAATGTCACAAAGCTTTATGCTTATTCCTTGCACAATTGTAGTAACAACAATATTTAATTTTAACCCAGGCTTCTACCAAGTCTACTTCTCACCTTATTCACTTCAAATTAGATTTATTTGTTCATGATTAATTATTCTTTTAAAATTAATTTTGTCATATAAGAAGCCGGAAATATATATTAAATATTTTATAATCAATATAAAAGTAAAGTACCTCTCTATCATAGCATGGACCTCTTCAGTATCTAGGTTAAAATACACCCTTGTAGCAAAAAAAGACAACGAAATCTGCCTGTCGTCTGCATCAAAATTCCATGGATAAACAATCACAAACAAAGGCGAAAATCTATCAGAATAAGTCGTCAGCTCTTAAATAATTTTCTAATTTACCATGATCTGTCCAGGACAATCTTGCAAGATTTATAACAGCAACAACATTGACCTCATGATGTTGTTTGTAGTGCAAGTATGACTCGGTGGCACAATCACCAAATAAGACGCACTCAATTTCGTTATCCCTGACAAAATAATTTCATTAGGTATATAAGGTGGAACTTCAAGAAATAAAGCAGCCTAATGGAAGAACTCTTGGAAAAATAAACCATTATTTACTCATTGTCACATATAGTCATGCAAAGAACACTCTTAGTTTGCCCACAAAACTCAAACGTATCCAACTCAGTTATTGACTTCACGATGCCAATGACATCTGCAAAACATTACATGAAATAGTAAAAGGTTAACAGGGACAATATAATCTGAAATAAAACACTTTAAATAGGATAATCAAAAGATTATCTATAAAATACCAAAAAGATGTTTGACATCCTTGTGCATGGGCAGAGCAATAATTTTCGAAATAGGCCAAAAGTCCCACGAAAATTTAGGCAGATTCGAGTTAACCGGGACGTAAAAGTTCACTGAGTAAAAGTAAGTCTGAAAGGCGCATCAGTAGCCCTATAACTTAACTTATTTTCACTAACTTTGTAGGTCTCAAACTCATATACACCATCCTCAAGTATGTCTCGATCATATTCTTCATGAAACGCTTTAGATATAACATCCGCCTGAATCCGTGAACCCTAATAAATTTAAAATTTAAAATGGTTTAGATACCACAATTACATGGCAGCACAAAACTGGTACCTGTAAATGTAAGGCAAAACAGAACTGAGAATAAAAAAGAAGGGAATATTTTAAACAAAGAAATACCTCAGTGTCAATCAGAAGCATTGAAATATGAAATAACTGATCAGGAGTATCTTTATGGTAGACCTTACATTTTCGTTGGACCCTAACTAAGATAGTCCAGAGATCACTCTTACTATTGATGTTTCTCAGTACAGTATAAGAGGCCATTTCTGGTTAAAAGAAGTTTGCTGAATATCTTAAGGAAGCTGTGAATGCTGAAGGAAACTTGAAGTTCCCTATAAAAAGGCATAATCATCGTAGTCACTCATGCATGACACAAATAAGGTTAACATGCAGTGTGGAATAAGTGTTCGTTTGGTAGATGAGTCATTAAATGTAGACATAAATGCATTAAGGGCGAGGGAAAAACTATCAAAAGAAAGGAAAAAGAATAGTCATCACATTTTTCTTAGAGCACACGTGTTTATGATAATATCAGTGTCTCTACAAACTATAACGCAAATGAATGCCTACGGTAGGTATGTAATCAATAGCCCCCATATAATTAGAAAAGTTTAAATTAGGAAGAAGAACCCTGGAAATGGAGAATAAATGTTGGACTTCATTTCTAATCGAATAATTTTGTTTTTAATTTTTAAAACCTGGAAAAGCTTAATAAGTATCATTGAATTCGCCAATATTAAAAGTGTCCCCTTACCAAATTTGTTTAAGAAAATAAAGTTATTCGAATGAAGTGAAGTTTTCAATTTGAGTAATAATCCTTTAGTGTAGACAGACATTCAGTGGGAAAATTTAAATTCACAAAAATATTAAAATACTCTATCTACCTAAAATAAATGTCAGCAATTATATAGTCGGAAGGGTAGGTCGTGAAATATTTAATCATTAAATGAAAGTGACACTGTTTTTTAATATTGACTTAGTCAAGTAGACTGAAAACTATACCTCCATTTAAACGAATTGGCATCGATGTTTTCAATATAGACACAGTTAACTATCGAACAGGTACATGACTTTTCCATACCTTTGTGTGCCCTACAACACTTAAGTTGACATGGCTTAGCCAGCCTATTTTTTTAAAAATGACGTTTTTCACTAAATGCATTCAACTATATAGTTAGTTGGGACATTTAGGGAAAAAAACATCATTAAATATACTTGCAACCTTTGTTCTTTTCGTAGATGCAGTCAACTATTATGGAAACTATTTCTCAAGTGAAAAGAAGGTCCACCAACCTTATCAATGTAGAGGCATTTAATGACCTAACACATTTATATATTTTCCCATACCCTAACCTTACCTACTAGGCTACTACGTATAATTTGAATTATTGAATAAAGCACTATGTATTAAGAAATTTAATATGGAATCAAGAACTTAGTTGATTTAATTATTGAATATTTAAAAATAGTACTTAAATAATTTAGCTCTAAGAATGGTATAATAGGTGCATGACAAGGCAAAAAATATTTTTCAACACTAATCATATATTTGGGAAAAACACTCTACTACCACGAACATGGGGCAAAGGAAAACAGTTAATCATACCACCATTTAAACGAATTGGCATGAAACTTTTCAATATAGAGAAAGCCAACTATCGAACAGGTAAGTTACTTTCATATGGCTTTGTATAGCCTACAACATTTAAGTTGAATGGCGGAGGCGGCCGGTTTTTTTAAAACTACATTTCCTTATAACATAAACAGTTTTATCTAGCACAAACCTACAAAAAAATTACATATTTAATATTTTTTTTAAACAAATACTATCAACTATATAGTAAACTGGGACATTTAGGAATAAAACATCATTAAATATACAGGCAACTGTTTTTCTTTTAATAGACTAAGTCAACTATTCTGGAAGCTACTCTCTTCAATGGAACTAATTTGAAAACAAAGAACTAGTAACCACAAAAAACATAGTTCCACAATAAATGGCTATATAATAAGCAAATTAATATGGGGCAACTACATTTAATTTGATATGTCTTAGTGGAACTAATTTGAAAACAAAGAACTATTAACCACGAAAAAAAACAGTTCCGCAATAAATGGCTATATAATAGGCAAATTAATATGGGCCAAGAACTTCTTTGATTGTATTATTGCATATTAAAGAATAATACCTAAATAATTTAGCTCTGAGAATTGTGTAATAGGTGCATGTTTAGGTAAAAAAAATTTTGCCACCAATAATAATCACAAATACGGGATAAATAAAAATTTAAAGAAAAGGAAACATTGATAAGCCGGCAACACATTCGCTATTCTAATAAAGGTTTAGATACCTCTTTCTAAAGTTTTTTTTAACTCAAACGCATGAGTTGAGTTATATAATCAAGTGTCTTAATTAGAGTGGAACAATTTGAACAGCATTTTTAAGGCATGTTTCCTCATCAAATCAAATTGACATCGTCCTTCATCAATGTAGACCTGGTCAATCATATCATTCATTTATAACTTATTCTTTAACTTACATGCCACATGTAATTTACCATGCTTTGAACGAAATAATAACGAAAATTATAATTATAACTTTTCTATAAGAAGATCAAATACTTCCATATTATAATGTGATAGTAAATAAGTGAACCCAGTAGTTGGGCATTTCCGTTTTTCATACCACCGAGCTTATATTGCAAGTCCAAGTAAGACCAAATGTACGGGTGGCAACTAAATAATACACATAGCAGACCATACTCCAAACCAGATAAAAGTATTACTAACGATCTTTCGTGGAACGATCAAATAACCTTGCATCCATGGACAGGAAAGTTAATGGTCTTATGGGCCACAAAAAAAACAATACTCAGTGCTTTACAATAAGACCCAGGATTGTATGGTTCATTAAAACTCTGTTAACTCAATTATGACATGAGATAATGTCGGTGAATTCATAAGGTTCATTTAAAAATGGAAACAATAGTCGCATGTGTTGTCATAACAGCTTTGCCTAAACAACTTCATTTAACCACGTTTATGAATTCCGAAAGTGCGTTTAAAAAATGCAAATGACAGATCAACAGCTTTGGCAGCACGTAAAACACCAACTAAAGTAAAATAAGTTTAAAAGGACGTCGAGGTTAATGCTAAAAACGGGTAAGCATAATGCAATGCAACACGAAATATATGCCCAAAGATTAGCTGGTGCAATTTACATGGTACATAAATATTCGAACGGAATTGAGAAAGGGAAGTTACAGCTACGTGTCAGCTAAAACAGAGGATGTATATTGTCCCCACTATGAGATGTTAGTATGGGGCAGAAGGAAAAATAGTTCTCTGCCGACAGAATAAAGAAAAGGCCAAATCTGTCTATCCAAAGAGTCTATTGTACAAGCAGGGAACACTTTTTAATTGCGGTTTTAATTGGCCAGTCATAAATTTAGTACAGATGCTACAAAAGTTTGGTCCAAATTATACAGAAACTTTATCCTAATAGGTCTAAAGCATGCTAGGCGTAACTCTGAACCGAAAAGGCTGCTGCATTGGAGAACCATATACTTAAAATTCTTGACCAACACGTCAAGAATGCATTCACACTAAACAATGCATTAATGACAAATCAGCTACTCCACGTATTGAAACCGGACCTACACTGATTCTACAAGCAAAATCTAACTATATCTGTCCCTTTAATTAAAGAGCACCATGTATGTTGTACGGAGAATATATAGATTTTCATATAAAACAGGTCATCACTATAGGTTATATTTGAAGGTATATGTAGCTCCCACTCCGCATGAATAAGCAACAGCATATGGAGTCACATCGTGGTTCAACGTAAACTTCAGTTGACATTGATATCTGGATTCAAATTCACCGTACGCGTGCTAAGCGGGATTGTAAATGAAATAGACCACAATGAAGAAAGCGCATTTTTATCCAGCAACGAAATCCTCCAAGAAAAACAGAATGGTGTTAAAATTCATGAATACATGTTAAGTTATTCAGTAGGAACAAACCAAATCATGGAAAACGGACTAACTCACTCCTGGGAGGTTTAAATTTGTAGACAGATGGCATTAAGTTAATGGCAAACAAATATTTATAAGCTGTCAACCCAAAAATAAACTCTCTTCAGTCCCTAATATAAGAGTTAGCCACCAAAAAAACATGTGAAAATTACTTGAGTGGCTAAAGTTAATGTTTCTTTTCCAGTATTAGCCATATTTATTATGATACTTTTATAAGAGAAATACTTAAGTATTAATAAATATTAAAGGGAGTTAGGAGCAATGTAGGAAAAAACGCATCAATTGAGGGGGGAATGTGAGATGAGCTCTTATATTAGGAACCAAAACCATTTAAATTTTGGACTTTTTATTAGGAACCAGAGGGAGTAAATAACATCAATCATTCAAAATAACAATGTTCCCAGATGCTCAACCTATAATATATAAATACAGTTCTATAAGAGTAATTTTAGAGTTCATGTTTTTTGACTAAACAAATACAACAATGAATACATGGAAACGTGGACCATAATATGACTATAAATGGAAAATAAATCCATGTCACGATAAATACAAAATCTAACTTACACATCGACACAACACCTATCTTTAATGAGACTCCAACATCTCAAATTGATAGCAATATGATAGTCATGGCGCATATATCAAACTCAAACAATAGCATACATAACATTACTATATAATCAAATGAAATATCATATTAAACAACAATTAGAGAAACAATCTAATTAAAAATTAATAAAAGGAAAAGAGGAATTGATACTAGTATGAGGAAAAAGTGAAATTTAAACTTTATTCCAAAAATTAAAAGGAATAGGATTAAAAATTTAAAAGACTTAGGCATCAAGGAAAGCCCATAAAGAAATATGCTTAAAAATAGAATTGAAGAGCTATAAAATAGTAGTTGTAATCAATGAATAAGACAAGACAATTCCTGTGAGGGAAACCTAACCACTATCAACATCCCCAAATAGTAGTGTCGAAGAAAACCTAAGCCACTATCAACATTCCCAAATAGTAGTCTCTAACAAAAGTCATGGAAGCCAATAACAACTAGTTAGACCTGAGGTATTGAACTTTGTGCAGGTGTGGAGTGAAAGAGAAATAGCAAACTTTGATATCAAAGCTGGAACTCTACTAGCAAAGTCTTTGGGGAGAAAGAAGAAACTGGTAAATAAGTTACCTTAACCTTATATCTGTTTCACCGTCTAAGTCCATTGGAATAAATATAAATTCATATCTAATGTTTTTCACATAATGTGCAGGTCCCAAAAACTATTGAAAGAGGACTTGTAAGGCTTGGGACACGAAAATGGAGAGCAAAAAAATTTCACAATCTAATTGCCATATACGGTCTTCTACGTGATGTTGGGATCTGCAGCAGTGTGTGGGATCCGCAGCCATATTACGTACGCGTTCGTCCAAAACTATAGCATGTACGGCCGATAGAGATTTTATTGCAGTTAAACCAAGCTGCGGACACTCTATGTGTCCAACGGAGTAAACCCTGTCAATCTTAACGGCAACAGAAAACAGGTTGCAGCCTAAATGAACCATGGAAAGGTAGAGAACATCCTACGCAGCCATCATAACCGAGAAGGAAAAGTATGAACTGAAAAAGGAGGGGTGGTGACGATGAAATGAAGACAAAGCTTAAATAAGCAAAGTCAAGTACACACATGCTAGATGCCTATATGGAGAAACACTGTTGATTTTCCTTTTTTCCTATTAAGGGAAATACTATTTTCATATCACACGTGATGTTGAGTGACACCATAAAGCACAAAAGAAACTGTTCAAGTAATGTGTGGAGACAAAATAAGGGCCATGACACGTCTGACCACATGAAATGGAAAGAGAGAGGAAAAGACATGAACAAACATCATCTATTTTATATTATATTACCTATGCTTTAAAAAAATACACTTTATGGACGATATATGTTTCTTACCCCTAGTACAATATAATAATTTATATTTGAGGAAATAATAACATACGTGGGCCAAGGAATGCAGCTACATAAAAATATACCCAAAAACAACATTGAGGCCGAAGTGACATGGACTGCAGACTCAAACTATTGACTTAAACTGGGCTAAATATTCAATACTGTGGGTTAGAGTATGTACCTATATGTACATATGCCGCAAACCAACACGCCGCCCAGACTGCCATAGGATGAATGAGATCCTATTTGGAAACAATGCCGCAAACCAACACGCTTTGGTTGTAGGTAGTCGTTATATTTGGCTCGGCTTGCCTCAAATGATATTAGCTCTGTTAAATTTACCTGTTTGGCCTATATGGATGACCTGTGGCAATTAAATGTCATTGTCGTTTTTCAAATTTTGTGGCTACTTAAATGCATGGACCATGCATGCACGCTTTACCCACTTAAATGCATGGGCCATGTATATACACACTTTATCTTCTCACTGTTTTTTCACTCTGATTTTGACAAAATCGTTAATTGTTAAATTATTTGCCTCTCCCTTTCTTTCATGAACGGCCCATTTTCCTGCTTAATTCTCTATATATATGCTTGTTTGTGTCACGCTTTATCTTCAAAATGTTGTTTTCACCCTTATTTTGACAAAATCATTTAATTGTTGAATTATTCGCCTCTCTCTTTCTTTGATGAACGACCCATTTTCCTGCACAATTCTCTATATATATATGCTTATGTGTGAATGTGGGTTTGTGCATTACCTTCATCCTTCATTATTAGTTCATGCAAAATGGCTGGGTACGATGTCCTCTATCTTTCCATGGTTCATCCTGAGTCTTATCCTTTTTCTGTTGCTATCAAAGTAGATAGGATATATTCAATTGAACAATTTCATTCTCTCCAAACTGGTTTGCTACCTATGAAACATCTTTTAGTTGTCCATGTTGTCTTCGATGAGCGTGTATTTGTATTCTTCTATTTCATTTATGATGACAAACAATGAGTTTTTTCACCTTCTAATTTTTTTAAATATTCCAATAGGGTACAAAGTGTTAGAATCTTAAGTTTTGATGAAGACTAAAATATGAAAGAACGAGCCAAACACTTAGAGAATATTAGGTTAATATAGAACCCAAAGTAAGAGTACAACCGGATGTAGGTTTACTTCCAGATGGACTAGGACTAGCGCTCGCGGATGAACGTCTCATCCCCCAGCGACAGCAAGTACTTCACTAAGTAATAACTCAGTCTAAGAACATTAGTTGTATAAAATCCTTGAGACTAAGTTAGGATGCTTCCGGATGTGGATTTGCTTCCGATTGTATTAAGGCTAGCGCTGGCTGTTGGTATGGATAACACTGAGCGCCAGTGAACATAACCCAACGTCCAGTGGATTTGCTTCCGATTGCTTAGTAACTAGCTCTGGCTGTTGGTATGGATAACACTGAGCGTCAGTGAGTATAATATGAAAATAACCTAACGTCCAGTAGAAGTGCTTCCGGATGAGAAATTGCTTCCGGATGTAAAAGAGCTCCCTTAGACTAAGTGAACTCCCACTGCATGTGAGTATGTGCTATTATTGTTAAGACTAACGTTCAAAATGCAGTACACTGAGTGACGTTGCTTCCGGATGTGGACTTGCTTCCGCAAGCAATCAGAATGTCAGAACGTTCAGAGCAGTGCAGTGTCAGAATGCTTTTGACAGAGCAGAGGTGTCAGAACTACTTTTCAGAGATAAAGCAAAGTCAACCCTGCTAAGCATTAATGGAGCATTAATTGGGCAAACGGTAACATGGGAAAAACGCCATATTCAAACGGCTAACCCACCTACCAAGAGTGAGAATACTTGAAGACTATATAACCAAGCTCACCTTCATTTATGAAGACAACTAATATCTTTGACATCTTGAAGAAAGCTAGAGTGAGAAACTGAGAAATCCTTCAAGCATTCAAAGCTGCCCAGAAAAGAGAAAGAGCATTTAACTCATTGAGAGTTCTTTTCATCTACTTATCTTGTACTCTTTGTGGTTAAGTCTCTTCTTGTATTAAGAGCATTCATTGTACTTAAGTGTGTAACATTATCCGTTCTTGAAGAGAACTAAGTTTAGAAAATCCTTTATTTGTAAAGGTTGAACCCTTGCTGGTTGTAAGGGGGAGCTAGTTAGCAAGGTTGCAAGTGAGCCTTGAGTAAAACTTGTGGTTGTAAGGTTGCAAGTGATCCCGTCCAAAACTTGCGGTTGTAAAGGTTCCAGGTGAACCCGTTTCTAAAACCTGAGGATAGTGGAACTCAACCTGGGTGGTTGAGAACTGGACGTAGGTCAGGAAGACCGAACCAGTATAAACCCTTGTGTTGTTATTGTTTGATTTTATTTGGTAGCACAATCACCCCCCCTCTTGTGCATCCATTACTTTCATTTGGTATCAGAGCGGGTCTTTCTAACTTGATTCCAACGAATCTAGAAAGTAAAGATCCAGTAATGGATACAGATTATTCCTTGCCAGATGTCTCTATTCAACCCAACAAGCCTCCAAGTTTTGATGGGTATAACTATCCATTCTGGAAATTCCGAATGGAGACCTACATCAAGTCCAGCGACATCCGACTCTGGGATGTGATTGAACATGGGAATCACACCCCTCTAGATGATGATGGCTTTGCAAAGCAGAGATCCAGATACACCAATGAGGACTATGCTCTAGTCCAGCTAAACTTCAGGGCCATGCACTACATTCAATGCGCCCTTAGTCCTAAGGAGTTTCATAGGATCAGCCACCACAAAACTGCTAAGGATATGTGGGAGGCTCTTGAGGCTGCTCACTCTGGAACCAAGGGAGTGAAGGCAAGACGGGTCGAGATGTTGGTAGAAGAATTTCACAAATTTGCCATGATTAGCCCAACTGAGCCAATCAGAGAGCTGGAGCTCAGGTTCACTCATCTTATCAATAACCTAGCCTCCCTGGGCAAAGACATTCCTGAAAGAGAACAAGTCAGCAAGATCTTAAAAGTCTTGAAAGGTGATTGGATCACCAAAGTTACAATCTTGCAGGAAGTCCAAGGAGAGTCAACCAGCTCTATCACTGCACTGTTTGGCTCTCTGGCTGAATACGAACCAACCCTGTTGGCTCAGAGAGCTCCTCAAGCTTCATCCAAAACCAAAAATCTTGCCCTTGTTGCTCCCAGCAAGGAGAAGAATGATGATAATGATGATGATGAGGATGGTAAGGAGGAATTGGATGATGAGGAGATGGCTATGATGGTGAGGAAATTCAGAATGTTCTTCAAGAAGAAAGGAGGCTTTCAGAAAGGTGATTCCAGCTAGAGGAAAGGATATAAGAAGGAAAGAGCCCCAGTGTGCTTTGAACGTAAAAAGCCTGGCCACTTCAAGGCTGAGTGTCCAAGCCTGCAGAGATCAAAGGGGAAGGACAAAAGAAAAGTCTTTGTATCCTCTATCTGGGTGAATAGCTCAGACGAGGAAGCAAGTGATGAGGAAGAGGTTACCAACCTCTGTCTAGTTGCCAGAGAAGATGATGAGGAAGCATCCTCAGATTTTGATCCCATCCAGGAGGACACTGAGGTAACTTTTTCTGAACTACAAGAGGCTTATAATGAGGTTCACGAAGAATTCTCCCGATTATGTAAAGCCTATAAAGTATTGAAAATTAAAAAGGAATCACTTGAGTTCAAGGTGGACTCACTGAGTGAAGAGCTAGCGGAAGCCAGAAAGCTTTCGGTAGCGGATGGCAAGGGTTCTTCCCAAGCAGAACCCAATGCCTCAATACTTGAGAGCTGCCCTAGTTGCAGCAAAATCTCAGCTGAAAGAGATAAACTGTAAAATGCCCTGCAGAAGTTCACAAATGGATCTGAAATGTTAAATATCATTTTAATGAATCAGAGGGCATATAGGGACAAGACTGGCTTAGGATACACACCTAGAGGGAAAAAGTGGGTGGAAACAAAAGTGAAGCCCTACTTAAAATTCTTCCATAGAGCCACTGAGCTCAGCTCCACACCTTTTAGCTTCTGTAATTATTGTAACAGGAAGGGACACTCCACGTCCACCTGTAATGTTAAGAAGCATGGAGCAAACAACTCCTATAAATGGATCCCAAAAGGAACCAAGGCTACAAAGGATCCTCCCCCAAGAAAAGAAACTAAGGGAGGACAGGGATCCAGAGCCTGGAAACAATCCTCAAGGAAAGCCCAAGAGCCTAGAGCCAACACTAGGCCGGAGGCACAGATTAATCATAAGCCCAAGGTCAAAACTAACACTGAACCAAGGGCTCTGGGAACTAATGACAGAGGACCCAAGAAAGGTTGGGTACCTAAGCTTGTTTGATTCTTTCAGGTGTGTCTCAAAGCATCCAAGAATAGGAAGTGGTATATTGACAGCGGATGCTCGAGACATATGACTGGAGACAGAGACAAGTTCAAATCTTTGGTGATCAAAGACGGAGCCACAGTTACCTTTGGAGGAAATCAAAGTGGAAAGATCACCGGAGTTGGAGAAGTTGGGCCAGTGAAAGACGTCTATCTGGTGGATGGCCTCTGTCACAACCTGCTGAGCGTGAGCCAGAGCACTGACAAAGGAAAATGGGTAATCTTTGATTCACATGAGTGCATGATAGTAGATAAGAAGGATCTGAACCTAGATAAGGCCAACCTAAAATGCAAACTTAAGGCAAATAGAAATGGAAACCTATACACTCTAGATTTATGTCAACAACTGGAAGAAAAATGCTTAATATCTAGTGATGAAAATAGTTGGCTTTGGCATAAAAGGCTAGCACATGTTAATTTTACTCAACTTGACATGTTGATTAAGAAAGAACTAGCTATAGGTATTCCATCTTTTAAGGTTAAACATGATTATATTTGTGAATCCTGCCAACGAGGGAAGCAAACAAAGTCCTCGTTTAAGACCAAGAAGAGAATCTCCACCAGCAGGCCCTTGGAACTAATCCACATGGATTTGGTTGGGCCAGCGAGAGTGAAGAGCTTGGGTGGAAACCTGTATGCTCTAGTGGTGGTGGATGACTATTCTAGGTTGACTTGGACAATGTTTCTTGCCTCTAAGCAAGATGCTTTTGATGCCTTTGTTGTCCTGGCTAAGAAAGTGCAGAATGAGAGAGACCTCAAAATCACAGCCATAAGGACAGACCATGGAGGAGAATTTGAGAACCATAGCTTCTCTGAGCTGTGTGAGCAGAATGGTATTGATCATAACTTCTCATCTCCGAGAACTCCTCAGCAAAACAGTGTAGTCGAGAGGAAGAACAGGGTTCTGACTGAGATGGCCAGGAGCATGCTCAATGAGAAAGAGGTTTCTCAAGTGTTCTGGGCGGACGCTAGGAGCACTGCTTGCTACATCTCTAACAGAGCCTATGTTCGCAAGGGCTTAGACAAGACCCCTATGAGCTGTACAAAGGCAGAAAGCCCAACATCAGCCACCTCAGAATCTTTGGATCAAAATGCTATGTGCATAACAATGGAAAGGTAAATTTGGGTAAGTTTGATCCAAAAGCTGATATAGGTGTATTCATAGGGTATTCCCTTAGGAGTAAGGCTTATAGAGTATACAACATGAGGACTAGAACTGTGGAAGAATCTATGCATGTTGTATTTGATGAAGCTCCTACATGAGGACAATCCACAGAAGATGATGGGATACTAAACCTTCCAAAACCATCCTCATCTTCACCACCAAAAGAAACACCAGCAAGCAATCTCAAAGAAGAAGATGTACCCAGTGATGAGCCTATAGTGCAGACAGTGCCTGATGAGGCACAGTTGCCAACAGCTAGGAGACATCACAGGGATCATCCTCTTGATCAAGTGCTTGGTGATGTTTCTTCTGGTGTCAGAACCAGAAGGCAGGTTCAAAATGAAGTTGAGTTTGGAGCCTTCTTATCTCAGATCGAACTAACTTCAGTTGAACAAGCTCTTGAGGACTGCGACTGGATTATTGCCATGCAAGAAGAGCTAAACCAGTTCGAAAGAAGCCAAGTTTGGGAACTAGTCCCAAGGCCGTCTCATCAATCCATAGTAGGGACCAAGTGGGTCTTCAAAAACAAACTAGGTGAGACAGGTCAAATAACAAGGAACAAAGCCAGATTGGTAGCCAAAGGGTATAACCAAGAAGAAGGCATAGACTATGAAGAAACTTTTGCTCCAGTCGCTAGACTCGAAACAATAAGGATTCTAGTAGCCTTTGCATCCATGAAAGGCTTTAGATTATATCAAATGGATGTAAAGAGTGCATTTCTTAATGGTTACATCAAAGAAGAGGTTTATGTAGAACAACCTCCTGGCTTTGAGGATCACAAGCATCCTAAACACGTGTATAGGCTAAAGAAAGCTTTGTATGGCCTGAAACAAGCTCCTCGAGCTTGGTATGAGAGACTCAACAGCTTTTTGCTGGGAAAGGTGATTAGACCAAATTTTATGTCTTTAAGCATGTGCATTTGAGCTTAATTAGTGTGATTTGATTGATATATTTGATCATTATTGGTTTATTATATGGCGCATGCTTATTGGAAATTATTGGAGAATATTAGCCTTATTACTTGCATTTTAAGTAACTAAGGGTATTTTGGTCATTTTTGACTATGTGGTGTTTTTCTCTTGTAGGGGGGTCCCACGTGGGCCCCACAACCCTTTGGAGTTGCTTGGAGTGCAAGGAATTGGCTTGGAGACAAAGGCAAAGGAAAGAGACAAAAATTACCCCTTTTGTCAAAAACAAGGGATTTGCACATTTCCAAAAGGGGTAATATGGAGCCAAAATTCAAATTTCAAGTTGGTGAAGCTTCATTAAGGGCAAAAAGGGGAGCACAATGACTTGGAGAAAAAGGAGAGAACTTTGACAATGCACCTAGACCACATTAGGACCACATTCACTCACCATTTTACCTAAATACCAAAACTACCCTTCCTTCCCTTTCATAAACCCAATTCGGCCAAACACCCTCCATTACCTATCAAAAATATCTTTTGACAACTCATAAACACCATTTGACAACTCATCAACTCCTAATCACTCTCATTAACCCAAACTCACTTCCATTTAACCTAACCTCCTCTCATTTGTGACATAACTTTTTCTCTCTCTTCATCTCATTTTCTCTCACTTTTCTCTCATCTCCTTCACCATTTCTCTTCTAGATGGTTTCTCCGGGTACTTTCAAGTTCCTATTGCACCGGAGGACCAAGAGAAGACCACCTTCACTTGCCCCTTTGGGACATTTGCATATAGGAGAATGCCTTTCGGTTTGTGTAATGCTCCCGGCACCTTCCAACGTTGCATGATGAGTATTTTCAATGACTTGTTGGAAGATGGCATAGAGGTGTTTATGGATGATTTCTCCCTCTATGGAGATGGATTTGAAGCTTGCTTGGTAATGAAATGCGTGGCTGTCACCCAAGAGGGGGGGTGAATTGGGTGAGGGAATAAAAACTTTATTTCTTTTCGAAAGACTGCTTGTGCTTGGTGATGATGTTACTGAGTAATGGTATGCACAAGTCAGTATGTTATGTGATGCAAAAATAGAATGTTTAAATGTAAGTTTATGCACACATAAATTTATCCTGGTTCGGTCACCCAGACCTACATCCAGTCCCCAGGCTCCACCTGAGATTTTCAATCCACTATTCTTGTTTAAACCAGGCACAAGAGAAGCCTTTACACTTTAGGTTTTACGAGCACGGGTTCACCTAACAACCCACAGGTTTTACAACGGGTTCACCTGCAAACCTTACAAACGCAAGTTTTACGGGCTAACTTGCAACCTATGGAGATTTAGAAAACTTCTAAATGCTCCCCCTTACAAAATGTAAGATTACAATTATGTTCACTCTATGAACTGATTGTGCTAAACACTTAAGCTCGAATGACTCTCTCTAAGAGTAGATGATGTTACTCACTTAAGCACAAAAGAATCACTCTCTAAGAATATTACATATCTAAGTCCGAGAGTAGAAGATGAGAGGAATGTAGAATAGTGTTTCAGACAATAAGCTCTGTTCTCTCTCTCTCTTCTGAATGTAGATGTTCCTTTTATACCAGCCTCTGATTATCCAACCGTTGGAGAGGCAATAAGGCCGTTTGAATATAGCCGTTGGGCCTTGTTTACGTTGTCCTCATTAATGCACAGCAGAGTTGACTTTGCTTTATCTGAATAGGGTGCTTTGTCCAGCTGTTCTGTCAACACTGTTCTGACAACACTGTTCTGGCAAAAGTCGTTCTGACATCTGTACACTGTACGGTCTGACTCTTGCTTGTTGTCAGATGAGGACTTCGTTCCTCAAGCATAAGTCCAGGATGCTAAGAGACTTACTATCGGAAGCTCTCTTGCTAACTGAAGTGAAGCTCGTGGACTCTAACATTCTGCTTGCTATCATAGAGGAACTTTGTCTTCCAAGCACTTGTCCATGAATGATAAGAGTGCTTTGCTATTGGATGCTCTCTTGCTATCAGAAGCTCTCTTATGGACTCCGACTCTTGTGGGTAGTATGAGCTTTGACACCTTGAGTGAATCTTCAGATTATGTTCTCATACTCCTCATGCTTGGTAGGTAACAATGTTGTTTGAATATCTGTTATCCTTTTGTTACCGTTGGAAGGAACATCTTCTTAAATGCTCAGCAGGGTTGACTTGCTTTATCTCTGAAAAGTAGTCCTGACACCTCTGCTCTGACAAAAGCATTCTGACTTCCGAGTATGTGACATTTACTCTTGTACTCTTGCTGACGGATGATCATCGTTCATCCGGAAGTGGCAATCTTGCTCTGCAAGTGTTAATCTCTGAAATCCAATGCCAAGAGTCTTTGCATCCGGAAGCTCAGTTGCATCCGGAAGTGTGATTAAGTTCTGCACATACTGGTTAGTCCAACATAGCAATATATATAATCAGATATAGTAAAACTATACATGTTGTGGGAAGTTTGCTATGGGAAGTAGTCTTACTTAGACTATGTTCTGACTTAGTGTAATGTCTACTGACTCTAAGGGATCTCTATTCCAATAGTCAGCTTAAGTCTCGTTAGTTTACTCTAAGTCTTCCTAAGTGACTCAGTGTGTCATTTGTTCATGCTATGTATATTAAGTCAACACACAATCACATGAAGTGGGAGTTTACTTAGTCTAGGATGTATCCGGAAGCACTTCTACATCCGGAAGTACTTTCACTTGATGAAGGATCTAGCTCACCATCACTTACTCTCGCTCAGTGTATTTCATTCCAACAGTCAGCGCTAGTCACTGAGCTATCGGAAGCACTTTTACTTGACGTGGTGAACTCACTGAAGCTTAGGGTTATATCTCTTTTATCAGCCTGTGCAAGTCTAAAATTAACAGGAAGCAATTTCGCTTGACGAGGCTAATTCACTGACGCTTGGGGATATATCTATTCTGTCAGCCTGCGCCAGTCTAAATCTATCAGGAAGCAATTTTACTTGACGAGGCTGATTCATTGACGCTTGGGGTCATTCTATTCTATCAGTCTGCGCCAGTCTAAATCTAACAGGAAGTGCTTTCACTTGGCGAAGTAGACTCACTGACGCTTGGGGTGAGATCTATTCCATCGCTCTGCGCCAGTCTAAGTCTAACAGGAAGTAAACTCACTTCCGGTTGAGTCATAGCTTAGTCTTAAGGTTTGTGTACCTAATGTTCATGGACTAAGTTAAATCCCTAGTGAGTTACTCGCTGCCGCTGGGGGATGACACATTTATCCGTGTGCGCGAGTCCTAGTCTATCCGGAAGTGATTCCGCATCCGTGAGCGCTAGTCTTAATTCATTCGGAAGTGAATCTGCATCCGGTTGTGACTCTAGTGCTAATACTTCCGGAAATGATCTTGCATTCACAAGTGATCTAACTCAGGGTTCTAACCATGTCATCTAATCCTTCCTAAGTGTTAATTATGTTCTTTTAAGTACTAGACCATATCATACCTAAGTCACCATCAAAACTTAAGATTCTAACATTCTCCCTCTTTTTGATGATGACAAACCCATAGATGACTAGAGAACATAATTAAACTTAGATCACTTCCAGAGCTATATTTCATTCCCAGTTCTCTCCCCAGATATCTTATCTTTCAGCTCTAGACATCTCATGTCTCATCTCTAGACATCTCGTGTCTCATTTCTCTCCCCCTTTTGGCTTCATCAAAATTCAACAAGTGCAAGCTAGCCTTAGGGATGGGGATACTTCTATCGTTCTCCTAGGAATGGGCTTTCTACCTAATATTTCTCCCTATTCTCCCTAAATATTATGTAGGATAACTAAACAGTGTGAGACAGAAGGAAGAAAATATTGATTCAGTATTCTAAGTGTGTTTACTCTCCCTAACCATTATGCAAGATAACAGAACATGTTTTGCAAGAATTAAGTCTAGATCAAAACATACAAAAACAGTTCTCTTTTTGAAGGTGAAAGTTCCTTTTTAAATATAAAAGACATCAAAAGTAATTTTGACCCTCTTGAAATGATTAACATGATATCAAAATAATTTTGGTGCGTTTAAAATGATGATTATGATATCAATTGAAAATTTGTGATTTTTAAATTCGTGATACCAAATGAAATCAAATGAAATATGTGAGTTTGAACTTGTGATATCAAATGAAATGATTGAATGCCAAGTGAAATTTGTGATACCATGTGAAAAATGAAATCAAGTCAAATGAAATTTGTGAGTTTAAAGTGCCAAAAATAATTTCCAAATAATTGCATCACAGCATCTCAAGAGTTTATTATCTATGACAGCATGCAACTCTCTATTTTCAAGGGATCATTATCGAGTAATGTCCTTTACTTCTCTTCTATATTAAGGTTAATCATTACTGAATCAAGAAAGGAAGCATATAAGAGAGGTATGTTATCAATTTACTTTCCAGCGTGTCATATAAAGGATACAGATGTGTGAGCTAGGATGATTTTCTAAAGCAGTGAATGATTTTGAAGTCAATGCAGATTGAGCAAAGAAATCCTAAATTGACACCCTTACCAATGCCATGTATGCATTATATATAAGAGATGGTAAGGTGTAGATGTTACCACAGATGAGGAATCTCCAGACTCTATTAGACTCATGAATCTTAATCATATGCAGATAAGCATGCTTCCTGACATCTTCAAGAGATGTGCTATCTCAAGTGGAAACCCCTAGTGCAAGTGCTTTGATGATTCGCTTCGGCAAGCTGAGCTACAACCAAAAGCAGACATGACTGGGCAGTCACTCTACTCTTCCCATGGTTCAATAGTTGGCCTGCTATCGAAAGCGCTGATTGTTGCGAAAGCATCCTTGCTCAAACTTGATGATTGGGCCTTCATGTGCTTGAGGAAACAAGTGCTTTTCTGATGGTCAGTGAAAGAACTTAAGATTTAACATTGGAGACCATCCTCTGGACATTCAAGTCAATCTGTGTTAATCACCACAAGTTAATAATTTTAAGAAATCATGCTTGCTAGTTGGTTTAAGAAAATATGAACAATGATTATGTGAAAACTAATTTTGAAATTGTCTATACGTTCACATAGTTTCACTATCAAGACATGAACTCTATTTATACTCTCATAGATAAATATCAATGTTATAGTACAAAGAGTATCAAACAGGTGGCATACTTTCAGAGTTTCATAAGCAAGTATAGTTCAATAAATATGCCTCAAGGATGTTCATGTTAGATCATGAAGACATGTGAATTTTTAACACAATGAAATTTTGAAAAATCTTCATCCTCACAAAAATGAAATACTGGAAATTTTCATGCTCACAGAATAGTTTGATTTTAAGACTAAATTCGGTTTACAAAAACAACCAAATTTCAGCATATGATTACGAGAATAATTTCCAACTTTTTTGCTCAAGTTCTTCTAGATATGCTCAGTGTGATCTCATTGTTCTTAGGATATCAACAAGCTTGAAATTAATACAGATTATAGCATGCTTGTGATTCTATGCCATGTTTTACAGATCTTAGCAGAGTTCAATTCAAGGCATTTCCTAAGATTTCTAATGCATGTCAGACAAGAGAGAGTCTATCCATTTAATTTCACAACAGAATATGTAAGGGATAGAAATGCTCATGTGTATTGGCGAGAGTTTCTCAGGGTTGGTATAGCCATTCCACACATCTTGATAAGAGACATTTTCGTTGTCATTCTCTCTTGGTTATATTCATTGTTCAAGCTTCAATAATCTGTGTCAACATTCTTAAACCACAAACTTGAACTGAGATCATTAGTAGATTGAGAACTTAAAGATGTAATTAAGAGGGATGTATTGTTCTCGAAACCATAGCTGCTTATGCATTGAAAAGCTTGATGCAAGAGATACCACATGAAATGGAAAATCAGAAATAACTTTTGAGTGCTATCATGAGGTATGGTTGTCATGTAGATTTAAAGAGGATCAGAATTTGTTTTGAAAGTTTGTATATCAAAAGGATCTTTCAAAAATCAAGGTGAATGCATAAACTATTTTCTTTCATGAAAGACGCCCTTAAAAGATTCGCTAAGCATATATGAGTAAAACTGTTAAGCCCATCATGCATTTACTACCCAAGTGATTGTTCGAGTAAAGAGGAAGGTAGGAATGATATCACCATCTATGCGTGACGAATGCTTATCAAGACTTGACTGATTGTTCAGATGAGATAAAGTCCTGAGTCTTGCTGAACCTCGGAATTGCCTTTCCCAAGAAGATCTTCTATACTTATCCTTGGTTCGAAGCACTTTCTTCTGAGAGTTAGGATTCAAGTGCCTTTTCAATGTTGATCGAGGAGTCCACTCTCTCTTGTTCTTCTCAGGATAGTTGAATGGAACTTTGTGATAGCTCATCCTTGAGACAGAACCATTGTTCCTGGTGGTTGCACATTGCTTCTTATGATTGTACCAGGGGTTTTCAGCAGTTGCATCGCCACGAGTTCTCTCCTTTGGGGTAAGAGAAACTCTTGATCTTTCCTGCACAAGTAAGGCACTAGGAGGATGTTTTGGTACCCATTTGTACTTGGGTCCTACTTGGTTAGCACTGGACCTTACTTGTCCTTTAGGAATCCATACAAATTTATTTCTCACATTTAGATTTCTTCTAAGACTGCATGTGTGAGAAATATGTCCTAATCTACCACAATAATGACAGATAATGGAATGATAATCAAAATGGGGTTTTCTATCATTATCATGATTAGTTTTCTTTAGAAAAGCTTTTTGTTCCTTTGAAATCTCAGTTTCTTTTGAAAGCTCTTCTTTTTCCTTCAACAAGTGTTTACAATCAAAACATTTTTCAAGACATGTTGAAGTTTTCCCTGCCGATCGTGGGCTAACTATCGGAACCACTAATTCTTTAAAAGAAACCTTGGAAACTTTGGACGTAGAAGAAGAAATTAGTTTTTCAAGTTTCCTATCTTTTTCTTTTAAGCCTAGAAGTTCTTTTGCAAGTTTACAATATTCGGTATATAACTCATTGTATGCATCTTGCAATTTAGAAAGTTCAAGTTCAGATCCAGATACCTCACTTTCTGAATCTTCTAGGCAGAAATGGATACTCTCCTCACTGAAGTCTGCTTCCTCAATATCAGCTTCCAGAAGCTCATCAGTAGATGATCCACAACGAGCACGAGTTGAGCTTTGGACAGCTGCGCTTTCAAGAGATGGGTTAGAAGCATATATCACATCAAGAGTATTCCAAATGTCTTTAGCACTAGAGCAATGTTTGATTTTCTGGAAATCATTTTCAGTTAAGCCTTTGTATAAAATTTGCATTGCTCTAATATTTAAGGAAAACAAATTTTTCTCCTTTTCAGTCCAGTTTCCTCTTGGTTTGAAATCAAAATCATTTTCAAAAATATCCCACATTTTCAAACTAGTGGATTGTATAAAACTTTCCATTCTTGCTTTCCACCAACAAAAATCAATATTTTCTAACACAGGTGGAATGGTATGATCAAAGCCTTTGGAAAACATTTTAACCCAAATCAGCCAAGGTCTTTACACTTGAGATCGTTGGATCCTTTAAACAAGTGACCTGCTCTGATACCAAATGAAATGCGTGGCTGTCACCCAAGAGGGGGGGTGAATTGGGTGAGGGAATAAAAACTTTATTTCTTTTCGAAAGACTGCTTGTGCTTGGTGATGATGTTACTGAGTAATGGTATGCACAAGTCAGTATGTTATGTGATGCAAAAATAGAATGTTTAAATGTAAGTTTATGCACACATAAATTTATCCTGGTTCGGTCACCCAGACCTACATCCAGTCCCCAGGCTCCACCTGAGATTTTCAATCCACTATTCTTGTTTAAACCAGGCACAAGAGAAGCCTTTACACTTTAGGTTTTACGAGCACGGGTTCACCTAACAACCCACAGGTTTTACAACGGGTTCACCTGCAAACCTTACAAACGCAAGTTTTACGGGCTAACTTGCAACCTATGGAGATTTAGAAAACTTCTAAATGCTCCCCCTTACAAAATGTAAGATTACAATTATGTTCACTCTATGAACTGATTGTGCTAAACACTTAAGCTCGAATGACTCTCTCTAAGAGTAGATGATGTTACTCACTTAAGCACAAAAGAATCACTCTCTAAGAATATTACATATCTAAGTCCGAGAGTAGAAGATGAGAGGAATGTAGAATAGTGTTTCAGACAATAAGCTCTGTTCTCTCTCTCTCTTCTGAATGTAGATGTTCCTTTTATACCAGCCTCTGATTATCCAACCGTTGGAGAGGCAATAAGGCCGTTTGAATATAGCCGTTGGGCCTTGTTTACGTTGTCCTCATTAATGCACAGCAGAGTTGACTTTGCTTTATCTGAATAGGGTGCTTTGTCCAGCTGTTCTGTCAACACTGTTCTGACAACACTGTTCTGGCAAAAGTCGTTCTGACATCTGTACACTGTACGGTCTGACTCTTGCTTGTTGTCAGATGAGGACTTCGTTCCTCAAGCATAAGTCCAGGATGCTAAGAGACTTACTATCGGAAGCTCTCTTGCTAACTGAAGTGAAGCTCGTGGACTCTAACATTCTGCTTGCTATCATAGAGGAACTTTGTCTTCCAAGCACTTGTCCATGAATGATAAGAGTGCTTTGCTATTGGATGCTCTCTTGCTATCAGAAGCTCTCTTATGGACTCCGACTCTTGTGGGTAGTATGAGCTTTGACACCTTGAGTGAATCTTCAGATTATGTTCTCATACTCCTCATGCTTGGTAGGTAACAATGTTGTTTGAATATCTGTTATCCTTTTGTTACCGTTGGAAGGAACATCTTCTTAAATGCTCAGCAGGGTTGACTTGCTTTATCTCTGAAAAGTAGTCCTGACACCTCTGCTCTGACAAAAGCATTCTGACTTCCGAGTATGTGACATTTACTCTTGTACTCTTGCTGACGGATGATCATCGTTCATCCGGAAGTGGCAATCTTGCTCTGCAAGTGTTAATCTCTGAAATCCAATGCCAAGAGTCTTTGCATCCGGAAGCTCAGTTGCATCCGGAAGTGTGATTAAGTTCTGCACATACTGGTTAGTCCAACATAGCAATATATATAATCAGATATAGTAAAACTATACATGTTGTGGGAAGTTTGCTATGGGAAGTAGTCTTACTTAGACTATGTTCTGACTTAGTGTAATGTCTACTGACTCTAAGGGATCTCTATTCCAATAGTCAGCTTAAGTCTCGTTAGTTTACTCTAAGTCTTCCTAAGTGACTCAGTGTGTCATTTGTTCATGCTATGTATATTAAGTCAACACACAATCACATGAAGTGGGAGTTTACTTAGTCTAGGATGTATCCGGAAGCACTTCTACATCCGGAAGTACTTTCACTTGATGAAGGATCTAGCTCACCATCACTTACTCTCGCTCAGTGTATTTCATTCCAACAGTCAGCGCTAGTCACTGAGCTATCGGAAGCACTTTTACTTGACGTGGTGAACTCACTGAAGCTTAGGGTTATATCTCTTTTATCAGCCTGTGCAAGTCTAAAATTAACAGGAAGCAATTTCGCTTGACGAGGCTAATTCACTGACGCTTGGGGATATATCTATTCTGTCATCCTGCGCCAGTCTAAATCTATCAGGAAGCAATTTTACTTGACGAGGCTGATTCATTGACGCTTGGGGTCATTCTATTCTATCAGTCTGCGCCAGTCTAAATCTAACAGGAAGTGCTTTCACTTGGCGAAGTAGACTCACTGACGCTTGGGGTGAGATCTATTCCATCGCTCTGCGCCAGTCTAAGTCTAACAGGAAGTAAACTCACTTCCGGTTGAGTCATAGCTTAGTCTTAAGGTTTGTGTACCTAATGTTCATGGACTAAGTTAAATCCCTAGTGAGTTACTCGCTGCCGCTGGGGGATGACACATTTATCCGCGTGCGCGAGTCCTAGTCTATCCGGAAGTGATTCCGCATCCGTGAGCGCTAGTCTTAATTCATTCGGAAGTGAATCTGCATCCGGTTGTGACTCTAGTGCTAATACTTCCGGAAATGATCTTGCATTCACAAGTGATCTAACTCAGGGTTCTAACCATGTCATCTAATCCTTCCTAAGTGTTAATTATGTTCTTTTAAGTACTAGACCATATCATACCTAAGTCACCATCAAAACTTAAGATTCTAACAGGTAAATCTTGAGAAGGCTTTAGTAAGATGTGTGGAGAAGGGTTTGGTGCTCAACTTTGAGAAGTGCCATTTTATGGTGGACAAGGGCATTGTGTTGGGACATCTAGTCTCAAAGGAGGGCATTCAAGTTGACAAGGCCAAGGTTGAGGTAATCTCTTCTCTACCCTTCCCTACTTGCTTGAAGGAGTTGAGGTCCTTTCTTGGACATGTGGGCTTCTATAGGAGATTCATCAAGGGATTTAGCCAAGTTGCTTCTCCTTTATCTCATTTACTTCAAAAGGAGGCCGAATTTGATTTCTCTAGTGCTTGTAAGGAGGCCTTTGTTGAGTTGAAGTCTAGGCTCATTTCTCCTCCTATCTTGGTTGCACCTAATTGGGAGTTGCCTTTTGAGTTATCTTGTGATGCTTCTAATTAGGCCTTGGGGGCCATGCTCGGCCAAAGGCATGATTCTTTGCCTAGGGTGATTGCTTATGCATCTAAGACCTTGGATAGAGCTCAAAAGAATTATACAACAACCGAGAAGGAACTTTTTGCCATTGTGTTTGGTTTAGACAAATTTCGGCAATACCTACTCCATTCTAAGGTCATCATATTTACCGATCATGCGGCTGTCCGGTATTTGCTTTCTAAGCAACAAACAAAGCCTAGACTTTTGAGATGGATTTTGCTTCTCCAAGAGTTTGAGGTAGAAATTAAGGATAGAGCCGGAAGAGAGAATCTTGTAGCCGATCATTTGAGCCGCTTGCCATTAGATGTGGAAGGTATTGATGACTCTTCTCTTGTTTGTGATACTTTTCCGGATGCATTATTATGTGCTTTGAATGCAAGGAAAGATCCATGGTATGCTCATCTTGTGAATTACCTTGTTGCCGAAGTCACTTCACCTTCTTTGAATAAGCATCAAGTCCAAAAGTTGAAAAGGGATGCTAATTATTATGTTTGGGATGAGCCACACTTGTGGAGGTTATGCAATGACCAAATAATTAGAAAGTGTGTGCAAGATGATGAAGTTCCCTCCATCTTGGAGTTTTGTCATTCTTTAGCTTGTGGAGGACACTTTGGTGCTAGAAAGACTTCAAGGAAGATTTTGGAGGCCGGTTTCTATTGGCCTACCTTGTTCAAAGATGCTTATGAATATTGTAAGTCTTGTGATAAGTGCCAAAGGTTTGGAAGCTTGGGGAAGAGGCATGAGATGCCTCAAATGCCGATGCTATATTGTGACCCCTTTGATGTTTGGGGCATAGACTTCATGGGACCTTTTCCACCATCTAGTGGCTATACATACATTCTCTTGGCCGTGGACTACCTTTCTAGGTGGGTGGAAGCCGTGCCAACAAGAGCCAATGATGCAAGGGCCGTTTTGAAATTCTTGAAGTCTAATATCTTTTGCCGGTTTGGAGTTCCTAAAGCTTTGGTGATTGACCAAGGTTCTCATTTTTGTAACAAGCTCATGACTACATTGCTCAACCAATTTGGAGTAACTCACAAGGTTTCAACACCTTACCACCCTCAAACCAATGGGGAGGCCGAGGTGTCTAATAGACAAATCAAGAACATCCTTGAAAGGATTGTGAAGCCAAGTAGAAAGGATTGGAGCTTGAGGCTTGAGGAAGCTCTTTGGGCCTATAGGACTTCATTTAAAACTCCTATTGGCATGTCTCCTTATAGGTTGATTTATGGCAAAGCTTGCCATCTTCCGGTTGAGTTACAACATAAGTCTTATTGGGCGGTTAAATCTTGCTTCGATGATATGGATGCCGCGGCTATGGAGAGGCAATTGACTTTGAGTGAGCTTGAGGAGCTTAGGAATGAGGCATATGAGAACTCAAGGATCTTGAAAGAGAAGACTAAAGCCATACATGATAGTGGCATCTTGAGGAAACAATTCAAGGAGGGTGATCTTGTCTTGTGCTATAGGGTGAGATTCAAGTTTTGTGGAGGAGGTAAGCTTAAAGACAAGTGGCAAGGACCTTATGAAGTGCTCAAGTCCCATGACTTTGGGATGGTTGAGATCAAGAATCTCAAAGATGGCCGAGTGTACAAAGTCAATGGCCACTTGCTCAAGTTGTATAAAGAGAACTTCAAGCCTCCATAAGGTTGTTTCTATCATTTCCTCACTTGTTTTGCTTAGTCTAATATCTTAAGTGTGGGGGAGGACATTAGTTAGAAAAGAAATAGAATTGTGTTAGGTTTATTTTCTAGTATGTTGTTTTAGGTTGTTAGAAAAACCGAAAAAAAAAAAATATTATAAACTTGTGTTAGGTTGTGTTTAGTGTTTGTTTTTGTGAATAATTCATGATGGCCATTTGCATGCATGGACTGCTCGGCCTTGTCTTTGCTGCCTTGCCTATGTTTTATGCCTTTCTACTTGATTTGATTGGTCCCATTGAGGACAATGCATGCTTTAAGTGTGGGGGGGTGTATTATGTGCTTAAAAGTGGTCTAATTCAAAGCTTTCACACTTGATTTGTGGACTTATTTGGCATGATTGTGTAGGAAGTTTAACTTGATCATGACTCTTGAAAGTAAATGGAATTGTCCTCTAGTGTGTAAGTAGAATTTTTGGAATGATTACTTAGGGCATTACTTGGGGCATTTTTAAGGTATAAAGAGGGTGTAAGTTTCTCATTTAACTTTTCTTAGGGAGGAAGTGACTAATTAGAGTAAGCCATCAAAGTGAGAAGCCTTCAACCGAATTGAGTGGGCCAATAGTCAACTTGACCTCCTAGAACTTGTCCTAGTTCTTGTTCAAGATCACAATGCATGGTACATTTAAAGAGGAAAGGGGCATTTCATTTCTAAACCCTCTTGACCCAAACACAAGCCAACCAAATATTATCCTTTGATTCAACCCTTTGGGCCATGCACTATTCTTTTCTACCACCTTGACCAATGTTTGAATGAGTGATTATAACATATGTTTGCATTTATATTAGTATTGTATTGTTGTATCTTGTGAAAAGCATGTTACATGAGGGAGAACAATATTTGGCCGAGAACCTTAGTGAGAAAAGAAAAGAAAAGTGTGGCCAAAGGCCAAGAAAAAGCAAAGAAAAGAGAAAGAGGCCGAAGGCCTAAGAAAAATGAAATAAAAGTGCAAAGTGCTAATGTATGCCAAAGGCATAAGAGTAAAAAAATGATGAGAAGCACAAAGTGCTTGAAAAAAAAAGAGAGTGATATGTAGCATGCTTGATTGAATTGATTTCATTGTATTGCATGCATATGTGGTGATTACTTGTTCATGACATTGGTCATTGACTACTTTCCATCATTCATCATTCATCTTAGCCTTCCATGCAACCCTCAAAGTCCCCTAGATTTGATTGTGCCATGCATACTAATGGGTGGAGAACTTAGAGCTATTACAAGCCTATGGTGATGGTTAAGTGCATTGAGCCAAAGAGTGATCACAAGTCCCTAGTTAGGCATTTTTCCTAACTTGAGTGAATGAGTTAAACACTTAAATCCGGTGAGGAAAAATCTCAATTGGCACTCCTCCTTAATTCTAGTAGCTTGCTAAACTTGTATTCACTTTGTATTCTTAGATTTGGCCCATGTGATGCTTTAGGGAAAGGTTCAAAAAGGTCAACTTGTACTCTATGATAATTCCAATTGCCTTCAATATGTTTAATGATTAAGTTAGATTTTTTTTGGATGACTTTGACCGGAGTTCAAAGATTAAGTGTGGGGGATTTGATTAGACCAAATTTTATGTCTTTAAGCATGTGCATTTGAGCTTAATTAGTGTGATTTGATTGATATATTTGATCATTATTGGTTTATTATATGGCGCATGCTTATTGGAAATTATTGGAGAATATTAGCCTTATTACTTGCATTTTAAGTAACTAAGGGTATTTTGGTCATTTTTGACTATGTGGTGTTTTTCTCTTGTAGGGGGGTCCCACGTGGGCCCCACAACCCTTTGGAGTTGCTTGGAGTGCAAGGAATTGGCTTGGAGACAAAGGCAAAGGAAAGAGACAAAAATTACCCCTTTTGTCAAAAACAAGGGATTTGCACATTTCCAAAAGGGGTAATATGGAGCCAAAATTCAAATTTCAAGTTGGTGAAGCTTCATTAAGGGCAAAAAGGGGAGCACAATGACTTGGAGAAAAAGGAGAGAACTTTGACAATGCACCTAGACCACATTAGGACCACATTCACTCACCTTTTTACCTAAATACCAAAACTACCCTTCCTTCCCTTTCATAAACCCAATTCGGCCAAACACCCTCCATTACCTATCAAAAATATCTTTTGACAACTCATAAACACCATTTGACAACTCATCAACTCCTAATCACTCTCATTAACCCAAACTCACTTCCATTTAACCTAACCTCCTCTCATTTGTGACATAACTTTCTCTCTCTTCATCTCATTTTCTCTCATTTTCTCTCATCTCCTTCACCATTTTCCACACAAAACCTCTCGGCCTCTTCCATTTCTCCATGGATTCTCACGCAAATCTCCTCCATTTCCACCTCTCCATGTGTGGCTAGGCTTCTCCTCCTCTCCTCTCCAAGGAAAAGTGCTTGAAGAACTCACATTTGGCTTCATGACTTTGTAATTTTCCTCTTTTAGGTTTCAAGCTAGTTTTACATTTTTGCCTATGTATGTCCTAGATCTAGGCTTGTATAGGTTAGAACATCTTCATTTTAGGTGTTCTACATGATTGTAGCTTGAGAACCTCTCTTTTGTGTTGAGAACATGAAAACCTAAGCTAGATTTTGTAGTTCCATATGCATTAATGTGTGCGATTTGCAATCTTGAGTTTGTGTGGAATGAATGAGTTTCCTAAGTGCTAGATTTAGCATTTAGTGTTGCTTTTGGTATGTTCTTGGCTTAAAAGAGCTTTTGGCTTGATTAGGTTAGTTAAATGCTTGTAGATTTCTTGATTAAAGAAGTCTTAAGGATTTAACTAGTTTAATTAAGTGTGACAAAGTTGTGAAGCCTAATTTACCTAAGGCACTAAGTACTTGGAGAGGGAGGTAGCTTCTAAACTTGATATCTTAACTCATTTACATTCGGTCATATTGTGTTTTTAGTTGTTAAATTGTAGTTTAGTAAATCAAAATCAAACTCCTTGTTTACATAATTTGCGTGACTCTTTAGGCTTAGAATTTGCAAGATACAACTTGAATTGTGGAAAAGACCTAATACTCACCACTAGTCACTTAGTGGATTTGAGTTTAGAAAATCTTTGATTGACCTAAAAGGCGACATTTAGGTTAAATCAAAAGGGTTTCTCAAGAGGCAAACTAGATAATACACTGTTTATTCTGCACAAAGATAGAAACATGCTAATTGTCCAAATTTATGTCGATGATATTATATTTGGGGCAACTAATGAAAAACTTTGTGAAGAATTTTCTAAGACAATGCAGGGAGAATTTGAAATGTCAATGATGGGAGAACTAACGTTCTTCCTAGGCCTGCAAATTAAGCAAAAGAAGAATGACATATTCATCTCCCAAACTAAGTACTGCAGAGAGCTACTCAAGAAGTTTGGGATGGATGGGTGCAAGGAGTATGACACTCCCATGAGTACCACTGCCGCACTCGATGCTGATGCAAAGGGTAAATCTGTCAGCCTACCCATGTATAGGGGAATGATAGGTTCCCTGCTGTATTTAACGGCAAGCAGGCCTGACATTCAATTTAGTGTAGGCATGTGTGCTAGGTTTCAACCCAACCCCAAGGAGTCACATCTAACCTGTGTTAAACGTATTCTAAGATACCTTGAGGGAACACAAGAGCTTGGTCTTTGGTATCCCAGAGGTAACCAAGAGTTCTTGTGGGCTTACTCTGACTCTGACCATGCAGGATATAAAACTGATAGAAAGAGCACCAGTGGACAATGTGCCTTCCTTGGTGGTTGTCTGGTCTCTTGGGCTAGTAAAAAGCAAACCTGCGTGTCTTTATTATCCACGGCAGAATACATTGCTGCCGCAAGCTGCTGTACCCAAGTGTTGTGGCTGAAGAACCAACTGAGAGATCTTGGCTTGGAGTTCCCTGAGGCTCCCATACTTTGTGACAACACAAGCACTATCAGCCTCGCCAAGAATCAGGTTCAGCGACAAAGCACTTTGATGTCAGACATCACTTCATCAGAGATCATGTTCAGAAGAAGGATGTCAAAGTGCAATTTGTCCCCACTCAGCATCAGCTTGCTTTTATTTTCACCAAGCCTCTGGGGGTTGATCAATTTACATTCATAAGAGGTGATTTGGGAATGGTAAACCCAAATGAAGTTTAATTCTTCAAAATAAACTTGTGCTTAATTGATTAAAACCTGCAACTATACTAACTTAGGCATCGGAGTGCCAATCTTTAGTTTTGCAGGTCCTCCACAATGTTAATCTTAAGTGACTCCAACCGGAAGCAAAAACACTTCCGGATACTCCTTTGCTGGCGCTGGATGACAACTCAAAGTGACCTGGAGCACCACTCCAACCGGAAGCAAAACCACTTCCGGATGCTCTTCTGCTGGCGCTGAGTGTTGAGTCAAAGTGAGCGGGAACGCCAGTGTCTGAACAAAGGGACACGTCACCTCAGAAAACGTTTCATCTTCTCACACCAAAAATTATGCCTCTTCTGACATTGTGCAGAGACACGTGTCACAAAGGTGCGACGTTTCAATTTGAATATTTACGTTTTCCAATGAACCAGCGCATGCTTTCATGTAGAGTCATTATGAGCATCTTACCCGTTGTGACATTGCTTATAAATAGGAAGCCGTTTTCACTTTTACTTTTTACTTGCACAAATTTCTTACCCACAAAGCTCTCTGAATTACTTTTCACTGTTCATCATCTTCTTCATCTAAATTTCTTCGCATTTCATCTCATTTAAACCTTTAATCCACACAAAATGGCTGGCTCACATGAATCTAACCCAACCACAAAAATAGCCACTTCATCCAAGAAATCAAAATCCAAAACGGGCAAATCTGGACATTCACGCTCTGGAAAATCTGGAAAATCACATGAACATCATGAACAGCAAGAACATTCTGGGCAAGTTCACGAACATTCTGGGCAATCTGGGCCTCAACAAGAACACTCGAAGAAGAAGGGGAAGAAGAGGGTTCAGTTTAGCGAAGAGCCCTCATCCAAACGACAGCGAGTAGAGGAGTATGATGATCCTCGTGTATACAGAGATGGGCCGTTGGAGGCTGTTCCCTCCAAATTTGAAACTGCAAAACCCTACTTCAACACCGGGATGTTCATAGACCTGGACAAGATAAATGATCTAGGGTTTCCACACTTGAGACCATTTCTGGAGAAATACATGCCCTGGTTGGGGATCAACCAGGAATACAATGTCAACATCCTGCGGGTATTCTGCCAGTCCCTCACCTCCAAGGTCAAGTATAAGAAGGTGAATGGGAAGGATCAGATTCGAAGAGTCACCTTCACTGCCACAGTAAGAGGGAGAACCTTTAACTTCACTTGGAGAGACATCAACAGCCTGATGGGGGTCCCTGAGGGAGAAATGAATGAATGACTATTCCCTGAGAAACTCAACAAGGAGGAACTTGAAAAGGTCTATGACACCAAGGGGAAGAAGGTGTCTGGGATGTCTGACTCCAACCGACTCCTATACTATGTCTACTCCCGCATGATGACACATAAAGGGGGGAACTTCAACGAGTTCACTCTCCTTGACAACCCTTGGTTCCCCAGATTCCTCTCCCAGCAGCCAATCAACCCTGGGCAGATGATCAGTCTAGAGCTGCAAAGGTGGATTGAAAATCATAAGTCTGGATATCTTCCCTACCCCACTGTCATCGCCTTCCTCCTGGAGAAAAATTTGATCAAGTCAACATCCACTGAGGAGGACGAGAATGTTAAGTGCGTACCTGTCAGCGCAGTTAACATCGGCAAGATGGGGATAAAATACATCAGGCAGACCAAGGCCACTCGCTCAGGCTCTCAGGCAGGCAGTGCCTCTCATACCACAGCCCCCTCGGTATCTGGCGCAGGGGATCAGGAGGCTGACTCCCATGGCCCAAGCAAAGCACCAAGACTGTCTGTTGCACAAAGGACAATGATGACAGAGTTGCGAGAGGAAATATTTCAAAGGCTGCCTGAGACTTTGTTGGCCCCTCTCCAAGCTGAATATGATGGAGCCCTTCAGCAGCAAGGGCAAAGAATCCAAGGCATTGAGGATGGGTTGAGGCCAAACTTGACTTAATCATTAACCACTTCCAAATTCCTCAACTTCCATCACAAGGTAACTTACCACCACCTCTTCCTCCTAACTCACCTCCACCTCCTCCACCTAATCAACCATTACTCCCTCCTTCTAACTCTCAACAGCCACAGCAACCTCCTCCTCAGAATAACCAACAACCCCAAACATCACCCAGAAATGACCATCAATCATCACCTCAAAACTCCGCTCAAAACTCACCCCAACACTCCCCTCACCAATCACCACTTAACTCCAACAACTCCCCATCTCCACATAACTCCCCAAACCGTTCACCACCCCCAAGCCCCACAGAGACCTCCAATCCTCCTCCTAACACTCAACCCACCATAGCCCAATCCCTTGGATTTACCTCTCCTGATCACCCACTTCACACCTTCTACCTCCGAGACCAACCCCCTATTCGATGGAGAGTTAAACAACCCGCCGCCTACTACTCTACCTACCCCTTTGATGGCCTCTTCACCAACCCCTCCTTCTTCGAAAGAAACACAGCCCTCCTCCCCAACCCTCCTAATTCACCAGAACACACCTCACTCGCATCCTCACCTAACACCTCACCCAGAAGATTTGGCCCTGAACCTCCACCCTCCTCCTCACCCAATCCATCCTCCCTAGCCCTCGCTCTCATTGATGATGACAAAAGGGGGAGAGATGCTGCTACTGTGTAACAACCACAATTTTATAGTCATTTTTACGCTATATTTTTTTTTTTAATTTAATTGAAGTCTAACTATGTTAGAAAAAGAATATAAGTTAAGATAATAGCGGCTAACATAGTTAGAAAAAGAATTTAACTTAATTAACTACAATAATTATAATACTAACTATGTTAGAAAAAGAATTTAAGTTATAATAATGACTAACATAGTTAGAAAAACAACTTTTCTTATTTTCCATAAAATATAAGTTAAGAGGCTAACCATGATAGAAAAATAATTTAAGTCACAAATGAACTATCATGATTAGAAAAAGATTGAATGTAATTTAACATTAACAGAATAAAATAAATATAAATTTTAGAATAAAATGTAAAATTCACAACAAAAAAAATTTGTAGGAAATTATCAATACTAATTTACCCATGTTAGATAAAAATTGACTAACATGGATATTTAAACGTACCTAATAATACCCGAATAAATTCTTTCACATATATTTACAAATAAACACATAAACATGTTTAAGAAATAATTACAGTTATCCAGCCTAGAATTATACACAGACATACAGTAATCTAAGGAAAATGAATTAAAGGGTTTACAAATTAATAAATGAAACATGAAAAATAGTATGCAACCACAAGTCTTAGTTCCTAAGTCTCCAGATCCTTCCCATCACTCCTGGCCCGATCTAGTACCTGTAATATCAACGATTGGGGTAGACCCAGAAATCGCAACTACTACCACTCGCTTACGTACATCTTTGCACTACGTGCATGTGCATGCCCGCAAGGTGGTGTGTGATTATGTGTAAAGTGGTGTGTGCTACATGTTGTGTTGCATGAACATATTATCTATGCTAATTTCAAGTAACTACCAATTATCATGTATTGCAGCAACACAAATATACGAATACATCATAACTCAAAACATTGCAACTCAACACATCAATAATAATAATTAAAACATCAATAATAACAATTAAATCAAACATAACACACCGTAATATCTCAGTTCAATAGGGACTCACGACTCGATGATCGATATACCCTCGCTTGAACTGGTTCAAAGGGACTAACAACCCTACTGAACATGTAACAATATTGTGTCTTATTCATTTTAGTCCCTGGGGGTTTTACAGGGAACCTCATTCCGGAATGGCATAATTATAATCATATTAACCGGTGTGCACCAAACAAATCATCAATTCTCAGAAAGCATATAATAAACATCGCAAATTCATAAACTAACCTATATGCTTACCAACATACACACACACGCAAACAAGTTTAAGTAGTTACCTCCTTGCATTAAAATCAAACATAAACGTAAGCTCCCATGTGCTCAAGCGTCATAAACAACTTCTACAAGCAATAATACGACACGTACAAATTATTACAAATTAACCAATTGTCATGTATACTAATTAACTTCGCTCTCGTTCCTAGAAGTACTACCCAAACCCTTCTTAGGTATATTCCTCCTAATTTCTCAAAGTTTCACTTTTAAGCAATTCATTCAAATAAAATATGATTCATTAATTAATTAACCGAAAACTTTTAGCAAACAAGATACAAACAAGTATTTCATCATCCAATTTAATTAATCCATACACCCAGACAATAACATACCAATTGTCAACAGAATATTATGATAAAGTTCAATCATACAAAATGATAATTCAACTCAATCAATTTTGTTACTCTCATGATCTCTTTATCACATTACACATGCCAAAATAAAGCAAAAACAAAGAATATTCAAATCAACACTCTACTTCTAATTAATTAAATCACAATACTTATTCTTTTAGCATTCACAATATGAATTCTAAATTGCATTTTTAATAAATTCATAATTCTACATACATAATTCATTCCCAGACTTGATAAATCAACAAAATTAAGTTTCTAATTTCATATTATCACAATAGCAAATTAATGTTCTAACTTTATGATTCTTGGATAGCATTTCATGTTTCTCTCTTACTCAATGCAAATTCTTCCATTAAATTTTCATCATTTCCAGGTCCAATCCATTAATGAAAACCAAACATAAGCAAACACACCATAATGAAACCAACCTCGTTCCTTTAATATTTAAAGGGATCTCCACCTCCACAAATTCTGGTGCAAATTCGCAATTCAAAAAAAAAAGAAACAATGTTTAATTATGCCACATCGTATACTTTCAATTTAAGCTTATCACCACCAAAAATTCCCACTTCTTATAATACCATAACCGAACATCACAACAAAAAGGAGGAGAAACAACAATACACATTTCGATTACCATATACTCATTCACTACTTAAACATAAATACCACTTTTGAAACAAGTAATATAAAAATATTCAGTCACAAAGACATAAACACCAAAACACAAATAGAACAACTTCCTTCATTCCTTCTTGAATCCATTCGCTGGTGAAGTAGAAGAAAAGCATAATGGTTTAGCCAAAAAAAGAAATACACACAGGCTGCAAATTTCATATTCATAATCATACAATTCATGACACCCAACAAAACAGAGGAATCATGTACCACGAAATTCTCACCTAATTAGGACAGGAAACAAACTTCACATAATCAGCAAGATCAAAATATATTTCTTCACAAAAATACCAAGGTTGCAACCTAGCTTCTTCATTCACTGACTAAACAAACCAAAAGTATAAACTCAAAACTACAGCAGCCACCAAACAAAACCACAACAATACATAAGTATCCATTTACATAGCTAGCATACCACAGAATCAAAACAGAATCACTAAGTCAAGGAAAAATTCAAGCTTTCACAAATCAACATATAGAGGCATAACAAAAATTCTAAAGTGGTTTCTTTATTAATTATTCATAGTTTCAAATCTAAATATCATAATTGATTCCCTTCCCCAAGCTCACCAAGATTCGGCTGAAAGAGAAGAGAAAAGGCAAACAAAGAGAGAACACTCACCGAAGTTGAAAACGGTCTTATTTGAGAAAACATGAGTCACCGGTCGCCGGAAAAATTGTCTCAACCACCGTCAATAGTGGCTGGCTTCACAGGAGCAAGCAAGAATAAAGCGACACGGTGAAGGAATTAGTGAGAAATCGAAGTGGAAAGGGAGAGGAAATAGAGAAAAGCAAGGAAATAGAGTTGAGAAGACGAACGAAGCCTTACCACACGTAGCCGCCGCCGTTCGTTCTTGCCGGAGCAGTTGCCGTCGCTGCCGAAGATGAAACCGAACTGGAGACTATGAAGAAGAACAGAATCGAAGGAGGGAAGATGTGGGGAATTAGAGAAGTGAGACTAGGTTCAAGGTAAAGTGGATGTGAGAAAAATGAGGAGGATGTGTGATGCCTTTGGTGAGGAAGATGATGAAGAGACTTTGGGGGAGTGTGTGCGGCGGCCAAAGCATGGAAGGAGAAGCATGTGATGTGCTTTAGGGTTATTTAGAGTTTTGGGCCTAGGTTTAATTACATTAGTGACCCAATTTCTATTTCCTCTCTATAAAGCTAACACAAACCTTCTTTTAAATGACAATCTTAATAATTTCATTATATAAAACTAATATAATTTAATTCTAAAGATACTCTTGTTTATTGATTTATTAATTCATATATATATATTTTGGGATGTTACATGGTCTAACAGAATAATTACAAAACAAGCCCACTAGATTTTAAGATACTATCAAATAGAGAAAGGGAAAAATATGAGGATGATAATATCAATTTGGGGTAAGTGTGTCACACTTTGTATATAAGAGAGGGAGTTAGGTTTATAAAGAATGAGAAATTGAGGTTTAGGTTTACTCAATTATCAAAGGACCACTCAAGTTTACCATATTTTATTTCCAATTTTCTATTTCTTTAAATTTATCATTATTATAACTTATTTTAATTTGAATTCCATAATTTTACAACATTCTAAATAAAAGTTAGTAAATGATTAACATTCATAATTATTACTAAATAAAAAATACTAAGTATTTTCTTTCACCTATAATGGAAATAAAATTCTATCAAGTTTCATAAAAATGTTAAACTTTCTAAATTTATTTGCAAGAATAAATATAAGGTATTTATTAATTTATTTTATAATTAAAAATACAGGATGTTACAATTCTACCCACCTTTCAGGAATTTTGTCCCTAAAATTCGCTATGTCTAACAACTCTAGAAAGTAATACATAACATGGATCTCTCAAATCATCCCTCAGAAATTGAATTAGTCATAAAAGCTTCAAATTTCATTTTTCTCCACACTTAATCTTTCAAGTCATTTTCTCAATTTGCTACAGCTTATTTATCAACATATAGATTATCTCCTATACTAGCACTATCAGATCACTTCCAAATTAAGACAAAAACCTCATAACTTGATTATTTCCCCTTTTAAGGGATATCAACTACTCCCTAGTTAGGTCACTAACTCTAAAAAAAAAATCCCCTACCATTAACGATAACCAAAATCTTGAATTTCATTTGAATCCTCAAAACAACAAATCTTGTTACTCCATTAATTTCTACTTTCTTGACTATTTCAACAAGGAAAAACATGATTTAATCAGCTACAAGCATATCTCATCCTAATAAAGGTAGATTAATAAATCCTTAAACCAATTACTAGGATATGAAAGTAAATCTTAGAACCTACGCAAATAACAATCCAGTAACTATTGAGCTCTTCCCAATTTAATCAACTATTGATTGTCCTCAATATAATTCTAAAACTAATAACACCCCAATTATCCTATCATTCATTACACCTTTAATAATAAGCATTACTCCTCAAAGGTACTATTCAATATTGCATCAAATTTGCTAATCTCATCTTCCAACTCCAACTATTTCCCTCAGTCATAGTTCAAACCAACATCATCATCAAAATCATTATCAATTGGCTTTCATTCCACTCAATTCAAAATGTTCGCTCAAACTCCAACATAAAATATTCAGCACAAATAGCTTCTTAATCTATTTAATCCAACCATGATCACAATTCAAAATTCTTAATCATCTCAAATCGCACTAACCTCACCAATAAAAGTCTAATAATAATTTATCATAAGGTCTTAATATAACTACTTTTAGTCACGTCAATAAGCCTGAAAAGTAATTCATGTCTAATAATACTCAGTTATATCCACTATTTAAACCAAGTTAAAACCTCAAATTCAACAAATTGTCTCACTCAATCTTCAATTCATAATTAAGTATTACTCTAAATCATCAAATCACAGTGAAATCCCAAATAATCTCACTAATCAACTTTAATCTGAAACCTAAATTTATTCAGTTCACTTCTAAGCAAAATTTTCCAGTCATTCATCAAGTCAAGTCCATTATTACACTATACTTCAATCTTAAAAGTCACAAACTCCTTTAAATTCTGAATGCATACCAAACCATAACTCTCAGCCTTCAGTTTGTTAATAACATCTAATCAATTCCAACAATTTGAATTCACTAGAGTCACTCATAAATACCATCAAAACTACTAAAGTCATCGAACCATAGAAATGTCCAAAATAATTAAATCCAGAACCGACATTATTACCTTTCCTATTCAAAGCTTAACCAATTCCTCCTACCTAAAGTCATAAATAAACACATACCATCATAGTAAATCATATGGTTCTATCAAAATTTCTCACTCACTAACAATCTAAATATCCAAATATGATCAACAAACTCTATAAATGCAATCCTTAATCTCAAAATTTTGTTAAATCAACTATACACCTATTAGTTCATGATTAAACAACGTTGAATGAATTCACAATTTCTCCCTCAAAACAAAGCATATTGCACCTTTCCTATTAGTTTAGGTTCCTTTGAAGTACTTGGCATTTTTTTTTTACTTATTTTTTTTTTCACGATTTTCAATATCACTAGTCATTCTTCAGTTTCCCTTTTTTTTCTATACATACTCTAAATTTGAATTCAATTCCAATTAGACCTCAAGTAATAACAGTTCCTATTTAACGTCATCCAAAATTTATACTATTAAATTAAAACCTCATTAATACATATCATCTATATTAATTAAAGTTACTTAATTAATCAACTCAATTCCTCAAACCGTTGATCTCATCTCGAACTCAGTTATACTATCCAACTATTCATCTTCCGTCAATGTATAACTCATAAAGAACACTCAGATCCTAAAAATCCCAATTAATTCCAACTCAATTTAAATCAATCAACTTAAAATTTTCAATTTAATTCAATAAATTTTCCATGTACACTTATAAATCTAAATAAAGAGGCTCAATAAACTATTAAATTCATAAACTAGAAACTCAACTATAGGCTTTGCTACTTTAAATCTGTCAAAATTTCCTTTGTAAATTAGAGATGACTATTTAACCCAAACCGAATTCTCCTACGACAATATTAACAGTTAGTCAAGACACCACATTACTCAACGACATCACAAAATTCTTTGTAAAAGAGAAATTCATTCTAAATATCTAAGCATCTACTCCAATTAATCTTTCAAATAATCATCTCTGCTACTATTTTCTATCCATTTGAATTCAATCAATAACTGTATTTTTTTTCCTATATGGATTTTTGACAATAAAAAAAAAAGAAACAAGCTTCAACAATCCATGAAACCAGTTCCCATCACTATTTATTTGGCCTAAATTTCCTACTATCAATGACAAAACACTAGAGAACGGGCTTATACTTCACTATTGAACACACACATAAAAGCATAAGAATTAATTTATAATAGTCACAATTCTACCTTTCCTCGTCAACACAACTTTTACTTGCAATCTCAAAAATTCCTTTATTTGATCAGAATGGCATATTCTGTTGCCTAAGAAGGTCCTTCTCAACCTTGTTACTCTCCATACCAATGGACTAAACACATCCATATAACGGTCAACAAATCAATCATTACACATTCCCAACCCACCTAGGGATGGACGTTACTCCTTAAAGAGCAAGAATTCAATGTAATAAAGACCTAAAGGGAATTTACACAAGAACAATATTCCTATATACGAAACATAAATCGAGAAAGGATCAGGAAACTAACCCCACAATCACTACTAATTATCCCCACATTTACTATTAACTATCCCACATGTACTATAATGCACGTGCATTGCATGATACAATCAAACTCAATCTCACACAAACATATTTACCATAATGTAAATGTTTTTTGAAAATTTTGTTTTCCCATGATTTCCAAAACCAATGTAGTCAATTTAATGAAATTAAAATATGACACATAAGACTTGGTTGTAGAAGCACCCTGTTTGTAATTCATGCTGCAGTCATGGTTACAAACATGATTCTGTCTACTTCCGTATCTCTTGACAATCTACCCCTTGTCTAATGACTTGGATTGGTAGATACAAAATGTTATGCAATGAATAAACCAAATCAACAAATGCAGACAATGCAACATCCAGGTCTTTTATATGCTCTGATACCAAATTGTAACAACCACAATTTTATAGTCATTTTTACCCTATATTTTTTTTTAATTTAATTGAAGTCTAACTATGTTAGAAAAAGAATATAAGTTAAGATAATAGCGGCTAACATAGTTAGAAAAAGAATTTAACTTAATTAACTACAATAATTATAATACTAACTATGTTAGAAAAAAAATTTAAGTTATAATAATGACTAACATAGTTAGAAAAACAACTTTTCTTATTTTCCATAAAATATAAGTTAAGAGGCTAACCATGATAGAAAAATAATTTAAGTCACAAATGAACTATCATGATTAGAAAGAGATTGAATGTAATTTAACATTAACAAAATAAAATAAATATAAATTTTAGAATAAAATGTAAAATTCACAACAAAAAAAATCTGTAGGAAATTATCAATACTAATTTACCCATGTTAGATAAAAATTGACTAACATGGATATTTAAACGTACCTAATAATACCCGAATAAATTCTTTCACATCTATTTACAAATAAACACATAAACATGTTTAAGAAATAATTACAGTTATCCAGCCTAGAATTATACACAGACATACAGTAATCTAAGGAAAATGAATTAAAGGGTTTACAAATTAATAAATGAAACATGAAAAATAGTATGCAACCACAAGTCTTAGTTCCTAAGTCTCCAGATCCTTCCCATCACTCCTGGCCCGATCTAGTACCTGTAATATCAACGATTGGGGTAGACCCAGAAATCGCAACTACTACCACTCGCTTACGTACATCTTTGCACTACGTGCATGTGCATGCCCGCAAGGTGGTGTGTGATTATGTGTAAAGTGGTGTGTGCTACATGTTGTGTTGCATGAACATATTATCTATGCTAATTTCAAGTAACTACCAATTATCATGTATTGCAGCAACACAAATATACGAATACATCATAACTCAAAACATTGCAACTCAACACATCAATAATAATAATTAAAACATCAATAATAACAATTAAATCAAACATAACACACCGTAATATCTCAGTTCAATAGGGACTCACGACTCGATGATCGATATACCCTCGCTTGAACTGGTTCAAAGGGACTAACAACCCTACTGAACATGTAACAATATTGTGTCTTATTCATTTTAGTCCCTGGGGGTTTTACAGGGAACCTCATTCCGGAATGGCATAATTATAATCATATTAACCGGTGTGCACCAAACAAATCATCAATTCTTAGAAAGCATATAATAAACATCGCAAATTCATAAACTAACCTATATGCTTACCAACATACACACACACGCAAACAAGTTTAAGTAGTTACCTCCTTGCATTAAAATCAAACATAAACGTAAGCTCCCATGTGCTCAAGCGTCATAAACAACTTCTACAAGCAATAATACGACACGTACAAATTATTACAAATTAACCAATTGTCATGTATACTAATTAACGTCGCTCTCGTTCCTAGAAGTACTACCCAAACCCTTCTTAGGTATATTCCTCCTAATTTCTCAAAGTTTCACTTTTAAGCAATTCATTCAAATAAAATATGATTCATTAATTAATTAACCGAAAACTTTTAGCAAACAAGATACAAACAAGTATTTCATCATCCAATTTAATTAATCCATACACCCAGACAATAACATACCAATTGTCAACAGAATATTATGATAAAGTTCAATCATACAAAATGATAATTCCAACTCAATCAATTTTGTTACTCTCATGATCTCTTTATCACATTACACATGCCAAAATAAAGCAAAAACAAAGAATATTCAAATCAACACTCTACTTCTAATTAATTAAATCACAATACTTATTCTTTTAGCATTCACAATATGAATTCTAAATTGCATTTTTAATAAATTCATAATTCTACATACATAATTCATTCCCAGACTTGATAAATCAACAAAATTAAGTTTCTAATTTCATATTATCACAATAGCAAATTAATGTTCTAACTTTATGATTCTTGGATAGCATTTCATGTTTCTCTCTTACTCAATGCAAATTCTTCCATTAAATTTTCATCATTTCCAGGTCCAATCCATTAATGAAAACCAAACATAAGCAAACACACCATAATGAAACCAACCTCGTTCCTTTAATATTTAAAGGGATCTCCACCTCCACAAATTCTGGTGCAAATTCGCAATTCAAAAAAAAGAAACAATGTTTAATTATGCCACATCGTATACTTTCAATTTAAGCTTATCACCACCAAAAATTCCCACTTCTTATAATACCATAACCGAACATCACAACAAAAAGGAGGAGAAACAACAATACACATTTCGATTACCATATACTCATTCACTACTTAAACATAAATACCACTTTTGAAACAAGTAATATAAAAATATTCAGTCACAAAGACATAAACACCAAAACACAAATAGAACAACTTCCTTCATTCCTTCCTGAATCCATTCGCTGGTGAAGTAGAAGAAAAGCATAATGGTTTAGCCAAAAAAAGAAATACACACAGGCTGCAAATTTCATATTCATAATCATACAATTCATGACACCCAACAAAACAGAGGAATCATGTACCACGAAATTCTCACCCAATTAGGACAGGAAACAAACTTCACATAATCAGCAAGATCAAAATATATTTCTTCACAAAAATACCAAGTTTGCAACCTAGCTTCTTCATTCACTGACTAAACAAACCAAAAGTATAAACTCAAAACTACAGCAGCCACCAAACAAAACCACAACAATACATAAGTATCCATTTACATAGCTAGCATACCACAGAATCAAAACAGAATCACTAAGTCAAGGAAAAATTCAAGCTTTCACAAATCAACATATAGAGGCATAACAAAAATTCTAAAGTGGTTTCTTTATTAATTATTCATAGTTTCAAATCTAAATATCATAATTGATTCCCTTCCCCAAGCTCACCAAGATTCGGCTGAAAGAGAAGAGAAAAGGCAAACAAAGAGAGAACACTGACCGAAGTTGAAAACGGTCTTATTTGAGAAAACATGAGTCACCGGTCGCCGGAAAAATTGTCTCAACCACCGTCAATAGTGGCTGGCTTCGCAGGAGCAAGCAAGAATAAAGCGACACGGTGAAGGAATTAGTGAGAAATCGAAGTGGAAAGGGAGAGGAAATAGAGAAAAGCAAGGAAATAGAGTTGAGAAGACGAACGAAGCCTTACCACACGTAGCCGCCGCCGTTCGTTCTTGCCGGAGCAGTTCCCGTCGCTGCCGAAGATGAAACCGAACTGGAGACTATGAAGAAGAACAGAATCGAAGGAGGGAAGATGTGAGGAATTAGAGAAGTGAGACTAGGTTCAAGGTAAAGTGGATGTGAGAAAAATGAGGAGGATGTGTGATGCCTTTGGTGAGGAAGATGATGAAGAGACTTTGGGGGAGTGTGTGCGGCGGCCAAAGCATGGAAGGAGAAGCATGTGATGTGCTTTAGGGTTATTTAGAGTTTTGGGCCTAGGTTTAATTACATTAGTGACCCAATTTCTATTTCCTCTCTATAAAGCTAACACAAACCTTCTTTTAAATGACAATCTTAATAATTTCATTATATAAAACTAATATAATTTAATTCTAAAGATACTCTTGTTTATTGATTTATTAATTTATATATATATATTTTGGGATGTTACATGGTCTAACAGAATAATTACAAAACAAGCCCACTAGATTTTAAGATACTATCAAATAGAGAAGGGGAAAAATATGAGGATGATAATATCAATTTGGGGTAAGTGTGTCACACTTTGTATATAAGAGAGGGAGTTAGGTTTATAAAGAATGAGAAATTGAGGTTTAGGTTTACTCAATTATCAAAGGACCACTCAAGTTTACCATATTTCATTTCCAATTTTCTATTTCTTTAAATTTATCATTATTATAACTTATTTTAATTTGAATTCCATAATTTTACAACATTCTAAATAAAAGTTAGTAAATGATTAACATTCATAATTATTACTAAATAAAAAATACTAAGTATTTTCTTTCACCTATAATGGAAATAAAATTCTATCAAGTTTCATAAAAATGTTAAACTTTCTAAATTTATTTGCAAGAATAAATATAAGGTATTTATTAATTTATTTTATAATTAAAAATACAGGATGTTACAACTGCCCTCCGCCATACCATGTATTCGAGGGATGTCCTGACTCAACCATCCCTCTGGCTCGATGAAGACATCACTGCTGCTCTTCGCCGAGCCATGGACCTTCAAAGATTGGGTGGTGCTGAAAGTCTGATCCGAGGGGAAGCCATCCGATTTATGCAACAGCAGCGATCGGATGAGCAAAGGTCGAAGTGGGCAATGGTTATATATGAGCAACCTGATGAGATCCCACAGCCTGAGCCAGAGCCAGAGTCTTCATCGTCTGAGCCTCCATACTCTGAGCCTGCCCGAAATTTTATTGAGGAGATAATGATGAAGTATGGGCTGGAGAAGATTAACCATCCTCCGATGGTGATAGCCAAGCCAATCCCTTCTCCTTCTGGACCAACCCCTACTCCTCCTCCTTCTGAGCCAACCTCTGCTCCTCCTCCTCCAGTAGTCAAGTACAGCGAATCAAGGAAGAAGGCAGTTGCTAGAAAGCATGCCAACAAGAGTACTACTTCTACTGCGTCTGCTGTGAGTGAGCAAGAGGTTCCATCTGTTCAAGCTGAGATTGTACCTGAGACTCAGTCATCCTCTCAAGAGACACATGCCCCTCCGCTACTCAAGGAAGTCAAGCTGAAAATTGAGGACATGACTCCTGAAGAGTTCGAGAGGTATGAGTTCACGGACAAGATCTCATTTGGTCAGATGGCCTGCCTAGATGCTGAAAGAGCAAGAACCAAACCTACTCAACCAATAGGCAAGGGCAAAGGAAAAGGCAAGGGCAAAGGGAAAAGGAAAGCCCAGGAAGTTGAGGAGGACCCCAACTTCCCAGTGTGGAATGTGAAGATTAGGGCTGTCCATTATCCCAATGGCGAGGTCACTCCCTTCTCGGATCCAACTGGGTTCCCTGGGTTTGAAGAAGTTGAAAATATGAAGAAAGCCTTTGAGGAATCCGTTGAGTCTGAGAGACTCAGAAGGGAGAGGGAAGAGGAAGAGCTTCAAAGGATAATTGCTCAGATTGACCAGAATGTGAAGGATGCCCACATTGCCCAGCTTCAAAAGGAGAATGAGAAAAGACAAAAAGAGAGGGAGAGAAAAAAGAGACATCAGCTTTAAACCCCACTCTACCCTATGCATTTACCTTAGATTTTTCTTCTTATTTTTCATGCATAGTTCATTTTGCAATGCTTGTAATTACTTGTGAATTTTATCTGTTATTGTAATTCTAACTTGTAATCTTTTGTTCATCAATGATAATTGTCTTAGTTGTTTGTGCTTTATCTAACTGTTACTTTTAATTCTTTCATATGAACTTAATTGGTAAACTTAGTTTGTCATCATCAAAAGGGGGGAGAATGTTAGAATCTTAAGTTTTGATGAAGACTAAAATATGAAAGAACGAGCCAAACACTTAGAGAATATTAGGTTAATATAGAACCCAAAGTAAGAGTACAACCGGATGTAGGTTTACTTCCGGATGGACTAGGACTAGCACTCGCGGATGAACGTCTCATCCCCCAGCGACAGCAAGTACTTCACTAAGTAATAACTCAGTCTAAGAACATTAGTTGTATAAAATCCTTGAGACTAAGTTAGGAAGCTTCCGGATGTGGATTTGCTTCCGATTGTATTAAGGCTAGCGCTGGCTGTTGGTATGGATAACACTGAGCGCCAGTGAACATAACCCAACGTCCAGTGGATTTGCTTCCGATTGCTTAGTAACTAGCGCTGGCTGTTGGTATGGATAACACTGAGCGTCAGTGAGTATAATATGAAAATAACCCAACGTCCAGTAGAAGTGCTTCCGGATGAGAAATTGCTTCCGGATGTAAAAAAGCTCCCTTAGACTAAGTGAACTCCCACTGCATGTGAGTATGTGCTATTATTGTTAAGACTAACGTTCAAAATGCAGTACGCTGAGTGACGTTGCTTCCGGATGTGGACTTGCTTCCGCAAGCAATCAGAATGTCAGAACGTTCAGAACAGTGCAGTGTCAGAATGCTTTTGACAGAGCAGAGGTGTCAGAACTACTTTTCAGAGATAAAGCAAAGTCAACCCTGCTAAGCATTAATGGAGCATTAATTGGGCAAACGGTAACATGGGAAAAACGGCCATATTCAAACGGCTAACCCACCTACCAAGAGTGAGAATACTTGAAGACTATATAACCAAGCTCACCTTCATTTATGAAGACAACTAATATCTTTGACATCTTGAAGAAAGCTAGAGTGAGAAACTGAGAAATCCTTCAAGCATTCAAAGCTGCCCAGAAAAGAGAAAGAACATTTAACTCATTGAGAGTTCTTTTCATCTACTTATCTTGTAGTCTTTGTTGTTAAGTTTCTTCTTGTATTAAGAGCATTCATTGTACTTAAGTGTGTAACATTATCCGTTCTTGAAGAGAACTAAGTTTAGAAAATCCTTTATTTGTAAAGGTTGAACCCTTGCTGGTTGTAAGGGGGAGCTAGTTAGCAAGGTTGCAAGTAAGCCTTGAGTAAAACTTGTGGTTGTAAGGTTGCAAGTGATCCCGTCCAAAACTTGCGGTTGTAAAGGTTCCAGGTGAACCAGTTTCTAAAACCTGGGGATAGTGGAACTCAACCTGGGTGGTTGAGAACTGGACGTAGGTCAGGAAGACCGAACCAGTATAAACCCTTGTGTTGTTATTGTTTGATTTTATTTGGTAGCACAATTCACCCCCCCTCTTGTGCATCCATTACTTTCACAAAGATGGTCCTGAGGTTGGATAGTTTAGATGTTATGGATAGGTTTCTGTGGCTCTTATACCCACCTTTCACTTTTGACCTGATTAGGCCAAAGGTTGAACATGGTGGTCTTAGTATTCATGGTGATTATCACCACCTTAGGAAATATGGACGTCTGCTCAGTTGACAACGTTTGCCATGGTAGATGATTACCTATTTGGTTCATTTACTCCCTATATTACAAGCAATATTTAACGATTGGTGACCTTTAAATGTTACTCCCTATATTACAAGAAATATTTTCAAAATTTTGTTATTTAATTGGCTAATTTTTCGTGTATAGATGTCATTGGATTCCTTCAATACATATCTCTCATTTCTAAAGTTAAGAATAGTGGATTTTGGGAGAAAGAAATGCGGATCCTTCTGTCATGTAGAAGGAATACGACTGGGGGGTAAGTGTGTCGCTCACTACAACGTGACAAGTTATTTTTGGTTCTATGTGTAGTTGGTTTCATATAGTTTTATCTTTTGGACTTTCAATTCTGACAAGGTTGTTATGTGTGTTTTGCGTGGTTTCTGGTTAGATGTCGTTGAGAAAATTGTTAAGGATGCATGTGCTTCTGATGTTAAGCCTTTTGTTCATCTCCGATATGTAGTTTGGTCAAAGATTCTTGAGTCAGGTAATATTCACGCCTTTACGCTGTTAATCTTTTCCCTTAATTTGTTAATGCACAATATTTATTTGTTATTTTCAATTTTAAATATTTTATACAATAGTATAAGTTATTATTTCCCATAATTTCCACAAGTATACCTGTAGTCCAGTCTGTTTCTGACACTTCTTACTTGGATTTTGACCTACCGAGTCCGAGGTTGCAACAATTCAATATTAGAATGCTTAGTTGTTAGATAATATTAGTGTGTGATACATATTTTCTCTTTCGGTTTGTAATATTATTGTGTGTTACAATTAAGTATGGTGTGTACGAATGTAGTACTGTGGTTAGTTGTTTTGACTAACTTATTTCTATTTGGCATTTTGGTTTTCCTCGTAAGTTGGGTTTAAGTATTTTAGTTGTGTGTTTTCTTGCAATCTGTTAGAGATATGATGCTGGAGTAATTATTTTTAGAAAAAATTTGTACTTGTGTTTTCCCCCACCTGAATATGTCCTTTATATATTATGGTAGCCTTTGTATTTGTGGTTTTTTTGTGGTCTTTAGGAATAGAATACTTCAAAAATGCTTAAGTAAAATCTTCATCAGACTTAGTAACTGAACTTTCTCTTAATTTAGCTAATGCATTCATATCCTCTTTGAATTGCCGGCTTTGTGCTGATTGAGTTTCAAGACGGATAGTTTCTATATATGATTTTATTATTATATATTAACAGAAAGTAGAGTACTTTTCTTTTATCCGGGTTGGTGTTTAAAATATAGCTGAAATTTATGAAGGAAAAATAAGAAAAATTTAGTTTAATTTATTTTTTCATAGAACAACCGGTTATGTAAATCATCAGGAAATTCCATACTTAATGGTGGTTTTACCCTAGAAAATTATCAGTTAATGAACCATTTTTTTAAGAATCAGACGTGTTACTATAACATAGTTTTTATCTCTGAATCATCTAGACATGTTAATGGCCTATTTTTTTAGTACTTTTTCTCTTATGTTTAACCAAATTTTGAGTGTTTCATCTACCTACACAAAGAACTATTATAAGATAATACATACGTACATGGTATTAGTGTGATTAGATATGAAAAAATTGTACTCTAATAATATAAATGTTAGTTTGAGGCATTATAGTTCTGTGATTAACGTATGGTGTATATTAAATTACTTTTGGTCATAGATAAAAAATAGTTACTTCATCATAACCACGACTTTTCCTGTACATTCATACTTAATCAGTTCTTTCTAGTTTGGGAAGTAAGAAACATGTGATATGAGATTGCGCATGACAGAAGACCGAAATACTAATTAAAACCAAACACATACTGTGCGCAACACATATTACATGTGGATACAACTTGTAGTAAAAAAAAACAACTTTTGCATATGAATGTGCACATAACAAACATTAAAATATATGTGAGACAGTAGACATAGGGGTCATAAGAAGTTCTACAGATACTACATAATATAAGGTGTTGGTTCATTTGACGAGTGAGACTTTGGGTTGACTTACCTTTCGCGTCCAATCAATTCTGCGTCTTTCTGGGCTTCTTTCTTTTTGGAGGATCGATTTTGATGTATATTTTATTTTGCATGTCCTGAATCAGCAGAGATTCTGAATCATTTGCGAGTATTTTACACCTACGTCTTCCTGTTTCAATGGTTGCTTTCTTGGCGATTCTAGTACCTTTTGATGTTTGTAGAGCTTCTTCCCATTCAATATTATAGATCTCTTCTCTTCTTAGAACATTGTATATGGCTATGAGTGGGTAGTATTTCTTCGTTCGCCATTTCCAAGAACCTAGTGATACATGTCAATTTTCAAGCGTCAGAGGGAATTGTATAAGGTAAACATAGGATTAGTGATTCACAAAATGTACCTTGCATTTAAATCTAGCAGATTTAATACATATATCATGGTCACAATGTTTATCTCCTTCGTCTTAGCATGTGGAATTTCAGTTACGCCTATAGAAATGTCTACCATTTGAAGTATATTATGCAAGTTAATATTCTGATGTATGTAATAGTTATATTTTTGTTACCTGTCGCCCTATCCCATGTGATTCTTCAAAGCGGAGAGACCCACAATGAATGATGAATTGACTTGAACCCAAATTACTCCAAATCTTCACAAAATCCAAGACTTGATCTTTCACATGACTGTTGTTATGATCCATAACTATTTCTATCAATCTTTGTGTTATGTATTCTCTACCACTCTAAGTTCAGGTTCCTATTTATTAACTATATTGTCCAAGCACCTATTATATAGGCATGTTCTTCTTTATATTTTTTATTTACTATACGAACTACTTGCTCTGCAAGTTTACAAGGACATGATGTCTTATTACTTTTTGACTCACAATTTATACTTTCAATATTTTATTATGCAATATTCCTAAGCTTATGCATGTTCACTGGAGTATTCAATGATAGGTTGTTTAAACGGTGGGGAAAGATCATATTAACCTGATTTTTTGTTGACTAAAAGCAAATGCTCCAGCTGGGTAGAGTTGGCAATGTTTGGTGCTATGAGGGTGGTAAGAGTTTGATATGGATAATCAATACTGCAATGAATTCTATTAGAAAATAAAGATTTGACAGATATTTTGACCAAAACGAGTGACTAACTGATGTGAAAGCTGAAGCAAAGTCACTTACTTTCTCTAGTAAGTAGACCCCGTGATCCCCGGTCTCTAGTCCGAAAAGGATCAGTACAAATAACTGTCGATTGGCCTATCGACAGTTATCATCGCGCGATGGTACATAAGTAACAGTGTCATGCAATGCTCAACATATTTATCAACCTCAACCTTATTCAAGACCTCAATGTCCATATTAGTGCAATGCACTCTTATAATTCACTGTCCATATCTTATCCACAGCATTCAATATTTTCCCTAATAATTCTTTCCACAATCTCCAATTCAACATCTCATTCCTATCCTCATAACCTATGATACATCCAAACCATGATACCTCTCAATATTCTTGCCAAAGTACCAAATCCCAATGTATATACACTCACACATACATAGTCCAGCAATACCACCAGCCAGGATACTACATATAGTAAGTCAAACTCTTTATATGACAATAATCGTGTTTGAAAGGCACCTGATAGCCTACTTTGTAGAAAAATAACTTTTCAAAGATAATATATATATATATATATATATATATATATATATATATATTGAGGGTGAGAAACGATTTTCAAAATCCCCAACTAACGTCACCCTTAATGTTATAGCGAGTTTAAGTGTGATTACTTGTCGCCCTTAGCACTCTGATGTTCTTCCTTACCTTTCCTTTACCAAGCCTCGAAGGATATATGTGAATCGCATCCTTTCCTATTATTACATCATGTAATAATAGTAGGTTAATAATCATTCTAAGTCATAAATTAACTAATGTCTCTCTCTCGTTCGTATTACTACCCGGTCCCTATGTAATTATACCAATCCTTATTCTTTTTCTTTTCCATCGAATACATACATATCACACATACAAAACACACTTTCAATTAGAAAGAGGAAGTAAACATCAATCATTAATTAATTCAACAAAACACAGTTGAACAAAGCATGAATTCAACAATAACAATTTCGCAATCACATTCTCTTGAATCATAGAGACTATAAGGGTTTTAAATGTGCATGCACAACCTGCCATGTTGTGATTAGACCCATAAATCAAACCTACCAAATAAACTAGTTCAACCACTTGCCTTTAAGAAGCAGAAAGCTTTCGACACATTATATATCATCAAATTCACAATTTTAACCACTCATTTAGCACATATAATCCACAATTAAGCATCTCTCAATTACTCCATCTAGTTCAACAAAAATCCCTACATTTCCTTTCTATTTTGAAACTACAAACCACCACATCACTCAAAACTAAAATCCAACAATAACATAAGAAATGCTAACTCCAATCAGTCCAAGAACAAGGACATCAAACTAAAGCAAGTTCAACAAGTACTAATCAAAGTCAGATTTTTGCCTCTTAAGTTTCAATCCTATATTAAAATTCTATATTTAAACATGAGACAATAACAATTCAATTCATTAACATATTATCATACCTTGTTTAAACCCCTTAATTATCCAAATAAGATTCAAATTACCATACACTTGATTTAAAACTAAGCAAAATCAGCAAGCCAGAGAAAAGCATCTAATATCCATATCATATTTCATATATCTACATGTACCTCAAACATTTACAGTGACAATTCACTGCACAAGAACCAATGTAAAGATTGAAGTTTAAACTCTTTTTGCAACATAATTCTTTTTCTTTCATCTAAAGTCCTTCACTACAAAAAACGGGTCGATCCGCGGCGGGTTTTTTTGCACCGTACCGGCGGTCCCGACCGCCCCTAAGGCGCTACGGCGGGCTCTTTTTACGCGGCAGAATTTACCGTGGGGACGTCGCGTGGGGGCGGTAAACGTTCCGCTGTAGCTCCTCCCCCACCGCCGGCACGCGTAGGCGCGGCCTTAGGGACGGTCGTATACGCCTCTACGGTGGGGCGGTTAGACCGCCCCCAGAGTAACGCGGGGGGAGGGGGGGCGGTTTGACCGCCCCCAAAGCTGCATTTAATTTACAAAATTGAATCGCGGGGGGGGCGGTTCGACCGCCCCCAGAGTTTTAACATTTTACATAATTGAAAAGCGGGGGGGCGGTTTGACCGCCCCCACAGTTGCATTTAATTTAAAAAACTGAAGAGCGGGGGGGCGGTTCTACCCGCCCCCATGCTCTTGTCGAATTTTGATTATTTTAGTAATACCATGCCGACCGCCGCTATGCAAATGTCTTTTTTTTAAAAAACAACCCGTTTGCGGCGTGCCTGACCGCCGGCGGGTTGCTAAATTGTTAAAAAAAAAACTGTGCTCCAAGAGTACAGTTTAACTTGACAATTTATTGGGATAAACATAATAACAAAAACAAGAAAATATACAATATTTTCAAAAATGTAATTTATGTAATATTTTTGAAATTTATAAACAATAGATATGAAATTTAATAGCCAATTTAAACATCAAAACAAAACATATCCAAAATGCATTATATTATAAGAGACAAATTGTCATAAACAATTTACACATATTAAGAAAACGAAAGAATAAGAAAAATAACCAACAACATAAAATCTAATGAAAACGAAAAACGAAAATACTTAAACAAAAAAAAAATTACTTGCGCACCAATGAGTGATAGAACACTGAAAAAGCAAACCACAAAAGGGACAGAGGAAGAAAGAATAGAGAACATAAGATGAAGTGCGCTCGAAATGGAGGGAAGGGTATTTATAGGGAGAGGTAACAACGTGGGGGCGGTCGGGTGGGGGCGGTGCGCCCGCCCCCAAAGTTTCATTTAATTTAAATGAGTGGGGGCGGGCGGGGGGGCGGTTCGACCGCCCCCGAGTTTCTAGTTTAAAAATTTAAAAAGCGGGGGCGGGTCGACCGCCCCCAGAATTTCAACATGTTTAAAATTTGAAAAGCGTGGGGGCGGTTCGACCGCCCCCAGAATCTCAATATTTTTAAAATTTGAAAAGCGGGGGGGCGGTCCAACCGCCCCCACCGAACCTCTGCTCTTCCCCCACCTCATCATGTCTATCCTCTTGAGGCTCCTCCGGCCTCTCCGTCTCCTCTCCCGTGACTGACCTCCCTTCATCAGTGTACAACATCTGCATCAATATTTCTTCTACAAGATGCTACTAACAGCAGGCACCCTTAAACCGTCGGTGCCTGGAATCACAATCTCTTCCCCCCCATGCTCAATCTGCGCACCATGTGCAAGAGGTACATCATCATCAAATAAGTTAGAACTAAAAGTATGTGCCAACCTGTCCGGCCAATCCGCGTCCTCTTCTGTCTCTTGTCGCTGCTCCTCCTCGCTTGCACTGACTACACGCTTCCCCGGATCAGTCATGTCAGAAAGGCGAATATATATGTGGAAAAGTACGGATTTTTTCGGTGGGCCCTAAAGTTTGCGTGGGAAATTTCCGTGGAGAATGGCAGCGGCGGAAGGTTTATATACTAGTGGAATCTGTCACGCGTGGGGGCGGTCCAACCGCCCCCACGTGCATTAAATGGGCACATTTAAATGTGCCCGTTGCATTTAAGTGCGCAACGTGGGAGCGGTCAACCGCTCCCACGTTGCATTTAAATGCGCAACGTGGGAGCGGTCAACCGCTCCCACGTGTATTGATCATTCTTTTTTTTTTTAGTTATTGTGGGGGCGGTTGACCGCTCCCACGTTTTATGTAATATTATTTTTTTTTTGTTTTTTGGGGGCGGTTGACCGCCCCCCGATTCGGTGCCACGTGGGGGCGGGTAACCGCCCCTAAATAGTTTATTTTTTTAAAAAAAATGTTATGTTTTTTGGGGGCGGTTGACCGCCCCAGATTCGGTGCCACGTGGGGGCGGGTAACCGCCCCTAAAAAGTTTATTTTTTTTTTAATGTTATGTTTTTTGGGGGCGGTTGACCGCCCCCAGAATAATTTATTTTTTTATTTTTTTGTTTCGGTAGGGGCGGTTGGCCGCCGCACAGTGGCCTTTTCTTGTTTGCTTGCCTTTTTTTTACTGGACCGCGGCAACGTGACCGAGGTGACGCAAGGGAAAAAAAATAAAATCCCATTTGCCTCGCAACGTGGCCGCGGATGCTGGCAACCGCCGGAGCAGCATCTTCTCGGGGGCGGTTTTCACCCTTCCGCAGGGACGCTAACGCCGCTAATCAGCCCTTCTTTTGTAGTGCTTAATCATAATTTCAAGCATTCAACAACCTCATGAACCAATTGGACCAAAGGGAAAAGGAAGCGTGACACTGTGAAATTCATATACATTTACTCAAAAAGGTAGAAAATCCAACAACATAATAAGTCATGCTTGTCTCAGAACCCATCAAAACTGTAACATCCCAAAAATTTAATATAGGATTAGAGATTATTTTAGGAAATAATAAGTGGGAAAAATTAGAAAATTTTGGAATTTCTAGAATTTTTGGAGATTTCTACGATATGTTGAAAGTTTTAGGAATTAAGTGCCTAAAATAATTAATTAGATAGTTGGGAGAATTTAGAAATTATGGGAGTTATGGAAATTTAAAGTATTGGGGAGGTTAAATGAATTAGATGCTTGAATTGGTAAATTTAATGGTTTATAAATTAAGGAGGGCACTTTGGCAATTTTACCTATATGTATACATAATACATAAAATAAACAAAAAATAAAAACAAAAACTTCCTCCTCCTCTCCTTACATAGCCGACACACTCCTCCTCCCTCCACCATTCTTCATTTTCTTCCACCCACATACACACACATACTTGGTTTCTCTCATCCTTAACCACACTCATTCCATTCCTTGCACTCTTTCATCCTCAAAGCTTGTAAAACTTGCGCAGATCCGGTCCTCCCTTTTTGCAACCACTGTTCTCGTCGGCCTCTCAAGTTTTCCGGCGAAGATCTTCATTTTCCGACGACGGACGGCGGTTGGGAAGTAAGCTTTTCATTTTCCTTCGATTCTTCAAACCATTCTTCATTTTCAACTTCATTTTCTTCATTTCCTTACTTCCCTCTTGGTTCAGCTCGGCCAGCCACTGTTGTGGCCACTTTCCGGCGAGATTCGAGACGTTTTCCGGCAACTCTTGACCTCTTTTTCATTAGGAAACCATGTAAGCATCTATACCTTATGGATTTTTGGATTTTGAGATAAAGTGCCTCTTTGATGTTAGGGTTTTGGATATACTAAAATTTTTGGAATGTGAATAATTTAATATTGGAATTACGGTACTGAATTTGAGTATTCTAGGTAGCAACTGGATTTTCTGAAAGAGATTAAATATTTTGGGAATTTTTGGTGATAGTTATGATTCTTTTAAGTTAGGATTTTGCCATATTAAATCTTTGGGACTTTAAACAAAAATTTTTGAATGTTTAAATGGTTAATTGAAGATTTTTGGGAAGTATATAAGTTTATTGAAGTTGGAGATTATTTTGGGAATTGTTGGACATTTAGGGTTCTTTGGAATTGGGGTTTTGCTAATGAAAGATTATTTGAATAAAAAGGTGATTTAGAAATGTTTACTAAGGTTTGATGAAGGCATTGAAACATTGGAATTGATTGAATTGGTGTTTAGGAAGAAGTATGGTAATTAAAGAGTTGGATAAAGAGGAATTTGGTTAGGTTTAGTTATGTTTGGGTTGTGATGGAAGGTTTGTGAAGTTGGGAGGCACATTTAGTTATCATATGGATATGAATGGGGTGGTTTTGATGGGGTTTAGATTGTTGGTTAGTGTTGCCAAGTTCAATGAGAAATGGTGAAATGTTATATGTTTTAGGAATATAATCAAATGGGTAAGAGAAAAAGAAAGGTATGAGTTAAAATTTGAGTATTGTGTGTTTCTTGAAGATTTTGGCAAGTTGTTTTAAAATTTGGTTAGCCTTTAAAAGTGCTTTAAAGTTGGCATTTGTTAATGTGAAAGGTTGTGACAACAAAGTTGGTGGATTGGTAATACTTAATAAAGGTTACAAAAATATTGAAATAGTTAAACTGGTGTTTAGAAAGGAGTATGGTTATTGAAAGATTGAAGAAAGGGGAAATATGTTATATAATGGAATGTGAGAAGTATGAAGGAAGTTGTGTGAGGTTGAGAGACCTCCTTAGAGTCAAATTAATATTAATAAGGTTAGCTTGGTAGGTTTTGTAAGTGTGAGATGATTTTTGACAAGAAATGGTAAGGTTTAATACTGTGGAAGTTATAGGTAATTGGTTAAGGGAATTATGGGGGTTGAAAGAGTTTAGACTATATCTGATATTAGAAGTAATTATTTACTTCGTGATAGACTAATTGTATAGAATTAGTTTGAATGGGTGGTCAAAGTCACTGACATTGTGTCTTGACCAACAGTAGGTCATTGTACAATTATAGACGGCGGAGCTTGAGGACGACGTGGGCTTTGTATATCTAGTGCTACTAAGTTATGCAGGTAATCACGCTTAACTGACTGTGATACTGAGGGTGACGGTAGTTGAGGATTTTCTAACATCCTCTTCTACTTATATATATATATATATATATATATATATATGAAATGTGTTCAGAATATTTCATATTTAAACGTGGGCTATAGGGTGCCTTTCCAAACAAATTGTACTTTATATATACATGTTTACATAAATTTTTGTATGTTGCATGACACTGATTCTTAGTACCGTCGGCCGATGTAACCTATCGATTTGCGCAAATCGATAGGTTAATTGTACGGGTTCCTCGGATTGTAAAGGAACCAGGGATTTTCACATTGATTAGAGTGGTCCCTTTTTATGCTTTTCGGATTGTAGACCGGGCACAGTGTCACACACGTTTATTTTTGTCTATTGAGAGATGGATGTATCTGTTCTGTATATATATATCTATGTATTGCGTGGTTTATGCAGGTTTTGAAAACTGTGGTACCCTGTAGACACTCCGCTACCCCACTTCTGAGTCTCACAGTGAGTTAAGTAGTGATTACTGAGACATAGTTTTGTCTCACCCCATTCCCTTTATTTTTTTTATTCAAGTGATCATGCCTAGAGAGGAAAGCAGAGAGGAAGGGGAAAGGATTGGCCGACCCACACGAGTAGGCCGGAGGTGATCTATAAGGAATATGTATTGCCATTTATTAGGTTGCATCCGCTTCCGCATTTGTTTGTAGTTAATTTGGACGACTGATTTGTTGAATGTTTGTATTATTTGTCTTTGCTGGTAATATGATAATTGAGTATATACTGCATGTGGGTTGGTTGCTTCAGGAGGATTGTCTGACAATGGAAAAGCAATCTTGTTTTCATGTTTATGGAATGCAGATGAATTTATTGTTATAGGAGAATTGCCTGCTAATGGAAAGGCAATCTCTTTTCCTGATATGGAAGTAGTAAATGGTTGTGAGTAGCAAAATTTGGTTATGCATTGTGATACGGACATGTTTAAGTCAGATATTTGTTTTTGATGTAATTATTTGTATAGATGTTTTGAAGTAACCGTGTTAAGGAAATCATTTTTCCTAACATGGTTATAACATATTGTTAATGTGATTTCTTTATATAACCATGTTAGATGGGCCCCGCTCTAATATGGTTACCTTTTATGTAGCTTGTTTGATTTCTTTTGCTATGTTAGGAGATTCTCTTTTCTACCATAGTTAGATATGTGTTAAGCATATGATTGTAATCTCTCCATAGTAGAGAAATTCTTCTGCTAACCATGTTAGGTGAATCTTTTACTAGCATGGTTAGGGCATTTAATTTTGAATGATATCGTTTTCTTTTTCTAACCATGTTAGATGTATTCTTACTAACATGGTTAGACATCTTTTGTTTTGGGTTATTTTGAATATGTGTTTAATTAGGTGAAAGTTAGTAAGTTAATAATTCGTTAGTAGGAGATACGTTACAAAAACTGCTAACACAAGAGCAAAGAAATAAAGCAGAAAAGTTCAGCCAAACAAACAAGATTGAAAAACTAACACCTTTCACATACATACTAGCATACATACTTAGAACAGAATTTTCATCTCTCCTTAACTAAAATTTAAGTCCAGTCTTAACAAATTTTCTTTGTTTAAATCTGTTCAGCCAGTGAACACAAAAAGGGAGACATCCATAATTTCATCAACCCAACAAAACACACACATACATGCATCTACAGCTCCGCGCGCGCGCACACACACAAAGCTTGGCAAACAGAATGCCAAAAATCAAATAAATTCTCAAACTTTCTAATCATCAATGGAACGCCAGAATCTTTTCCAAAATACTAGAGATTGAAGCTTAATCTACATCTCAAGCAATTTCTTAAGTTAGAATCCCAAACCCTAACATCGGTCCCCTTCTAAATCTCACCCAAATTCGCAAAATAGATATAGAAAGAAAGAGTCTCACCTTATCTCGAGTCCGCCGTTGTCTGCCGTGGGTTCGCCGGAAAAAGAAGAAACATAGAAGAAAGGACGCGGGGAGAGAAAAGGAGATGGGTTTTAGTGAGGTCAAGGAGAGAAGTGAGGTGGACGGCTTTACCACCGCAGTCGCCGTCGGCCCCTGGGTGGCCGGCGAACACGTAGGGACGGAGAGGAGGAGGGAGATCGGTGAAGAGAAGTGAGGAAGAGGAGAAAATGAAAATGAAGGGGGGAGTCCGATGTTTTAAGGAAGAAAAGGGAGGAGGGGCGCGTTTGTTTTAGTGAAATAAGGGGGGTTCTCTGATGATTTGTAGTCCAAACTTGCCATAGTGTACTCTTTTAATTTTAAAACCACTTAAACCAGCCTCCAATCTCCTTAACCTTCAAAATATTTTGGGTTTTACCATTCCCTCATATTTCAAACTCTTCAATTTCTTAATTAATTATATGCACATTTATTACTCAAAATTTTCAAAATGTCCTCAAAAATCACCAAAAATTCCTAAGAATTCCAAAATTCCTAATTTCTCCATTTATTATTTTCCAAAACACTCCTTGATCCTGTATTAAATTTTCAGGATGTTACAATTAAGGTTTAAGGATATCATTAGAGAATTAGAAAGCATGTTAGAAAGTTGAATGAGGATAAATATATTTTTAAGGAAATTAAATTGCTTATTTTCTTTAGAAAATGAAAAAATAGCTCAAGGTGTTTTAAATTATAAATAATAACAAAGTAAACCTTATCCCACTTAAGTGGGGTCGGCTATGTAACATCCCAAATTTTAAATTAGAGAAAATTGAGAATTAATTAAGATATTAGGATATTATTATTAAATTAAAAAGCCTTTTGGATAAGTAAAAGAAGATATATATAACTTTAAGGAAATAATATGCCTATTTTCTCTAGAGATTAAAGAAAAATAGTAGAGGATGGGTTTTAATTTAAAATCTTTATGGAAAAAAAAAATACTCTAGGGCATTGGTAATACTTTGGTGGGATAAAATATACAAGTGAGTGTATAGAATAGTTATGCAATTTGTTTTAATGTAGAGATTTAAGTGAATAAGTAAATAAACAAAGATTGAATGGCAAATATGTAAATTACCCTCAAAACCCTAACAAAAACCACTCCCTTCTCCTTCCTTAAACACAAACCCGTCGCCCCTTCCCCCTTCCTTCTCCTCTCTTCCTCTCCTCCGCCCTCCTTCTTGCAGTTTCCGGCGGCCAAAGGCGCGGCGGCGCCGACCACCCCTCACAAGTCCATCATCTTCCTCTTCTTTCCTTCATCCACCTCACCAAGATCCATTTTTCCGTCTCACCACTTCGTGGCCTCCCTCCCTTGCGGTTTCCTTCGTTCTCCGGCGGCTTGGGCGTCGGACGACGACAATGAACGGTGAGACTTGTGTTATGTTGTCCTTTAAGCTAGTTTCTTGTTTCCAACTTCATTCTCATTTTTTTGTCTTCTTCTTTTCCTTCTCCTTTTGCTGGTCTGTTCTAGCCGCCACTTCAGTGGCCTTTTCCCGGCGTCGGTGCGGTGGTCACCACCGGCAAGCTCGACTGCAACGCAGGTGAGGAGTTTCCCCTTTGTTCTGCCCGCTGTTCAAATGATTTTTGGGCGAGATTGAGTGATGGCCGAACTAATCATGGGGTTTGGGTTATCTTATAGCTAGGATCTGAAATTTTAGCTGAGCAATTTGATCTTGATTGAAGTTATGAAAACCCTAGTTTTTGGTACTTTAGGGTTGACGAGTTTTGTAGGTTTTAAGGGGTAAAAATTTCTAATTTAATATATGTAAGAGTGTAATAAGGTCGATTTCTTACTAATTCTTGTGATTTCAAATATTGGTCTTCATTGCTCTGCTTTTGTTTGTTATTGTCCAGGTTTCCTTTCTTTAATTATTAATTGAGATTGAATTTTTGTTCAAAACTGTGCTGTGTTAAATGGGTTCAAATGTAAGGAAGATTTTTGTTATGATGTTAGTTGTATTATTGTTGCTTTGGGTATGATTTGGTTTGTTAGAATCTTAAGTTTTGATGAAGACTAAAATATGAAAGAACAAGCCAAAAACTTAGAGAATATGAGGTTAATATAGAACCTCAGGGTAGAGTGCTTCCGGATGTGGATTTACTTCCGGATGGACTAAGACTAGCGCTCGCGGATGAACGTCTCATCCCCCAGCGACAACAAGTATATCACCAAGTTATAACTCAGTCTAAGAGCATTAGTGTATAAAATCCTTGAGACTAAGTTAGGAAGCTTCCGGATGTAGATTTGCTTCCGATTGGATTAAGACTAGCGCTGGCTGTTGGTATGGATATCACTGAGCGCCAGTGACCATAACCCAACGTCCAGTGGATTTGCTTCCGAATACTTAGTGACTAGCGCTGGCTGTTGGTATAGATAACACTGAGCGTCAGTGAGGAAAATGTGAACATAAACCAACGTTCAGTGAAAGTGCTTCCGGATGGAAAAGAACTCCCTTAAGACTAAGTGAAATCCCACTGCATGTGAGTATATGCTATTATTGTTAAGACTAACGTTCAAAATGCAGTACACTGAGTAAAGTTGCTTCCGGATGTGGACTTGCTTCCGCAAGCAATCAGAATGTCAGAACGTTCAGAGCAATGCAGTGTCAGAATGCTTTTAACAGAGCAGAGGTGTCAGAACTACTTTTCAGAGATAAAGCAAAGTCAACCCTGCTAAGCATTAATGGAGCATTAATTGGGCAAACGGTAACTTGGGAAAAACGGCCATATTCAAACGGCTAACCCACCTACCAAGAGTGAGAATACTTGAAGGCTATATAAACAAGCTCACCTTCATTTATGAAGACAACTAATATCTTTGACATCTTGAAGAAAGCTAGAGAGAGAGAAACTAAAGAAATCCTTCAAGCATTCAAAGCTACCCAGAAAAGAGAAAGAGCATTTAACGCATTGAGAGTTCTTTTCATCTACTAATCTTGTACTCTTTGTTGTTAAGTCTCTTCTTGTATTAAGAGCATTGATTGTACTTAAGTGTGTAACATTATCCGTTCTTCAAGAGAACTAAGTTTAGAAAATCCTTTAATTGTAAAGGTTGAACCCTTGCTGGTAGTAAGGGGGAGTTAGTTAGCAAGGTTGCAAGTGAGCCTTGAGTAAAACTTGTGGTTGTAAGGTTGCAAGTGATCCCGTTCAAAACTTGCAGTTGTAAAGGTTCCAGATGAACCCGTTGTAAAACCTGGGGATAGTGGAACTCAGCCTGGGTGGTTGAGAACTGGACGTAGGTCAGGTAGACCGAACCAGTATAAACCCTTGTGTTATTATTGCTTGATTTTTATTTGGTAGCACAATTCACCCCCTCCCCTCTTGTGCATCCATTACTTTCATGGTTGAGTTATAAGATGTCTTTACATGTTCGATTGTGCTTGGAGTAACGGTTTCCTAGGTCTCTTTCTTGATAGTTGTGGCTGAATTGTTAAGCTTGTGTGTGTGTGCTGATTGTTCTTATTGTGAGCTAGTTTGGATGAAAGGTTATGCATGTTTCTTCAAGCTTATATGGTTAATTGGCATTTTGAAAGTACAGTTAGCTAGTTAAAGGTAACAAGGAAGGTTTTTGCTGTTAAGTTGGAGATTTAGTGTGTCTCCTTGCTGCATTGGTTGGATGGGTTTATAAAGAAATATATAATGCTTTAAAGCTGCAAGTAAAATATGGAATATGATTATCTATGGTCAATTGTGGTTTGATGTTGGTGTGCAATGAAAGTTGTCATTTCCTTTTAAAAAAAAATGGTAGGATAAAGTGTGAAATATGGATGATTTGCATGGACTAGATAATTGACAAGAATGACTGGTGATAAAGTGGTAAGGTCCAGAACTTGTTCTAGTTGTTCTCTTAATTTTTGGAAGGTGTTGGCCTGGTCTTGTTGTTAATAGAGTTGTGGGCAAATTAGGTAAATTGGAAGGACAGTTTGGAGTGAACATTTCTTTTCTTTGACAATATTTTGGCTGAACTTAAGTGAGAATTTGTTATTTAAATCATTTTGGTGGTTGTTAAATGATATAGGAGTAAGACTGACTAGAATGTGAGGTTTAGGTATCTATGAACTTGGAATTGAAATACCCCTTTTTGCTTCATACATATATTATTTTAAAAGATGTTCAAAAGGGTGTTTGTTATGTTGTGGAATTTGAGAAGGGTTGTGCTTTTGTATTGATCAATTAATTGGTTAGTAATTGTGTGAAGGATGAAGCAAGTCTATACCTTACTGGTTTATTGGTTTGTTATTAAGGTTGTTCATGATTTAGTTTGATTTGGAGTTCCTCTCTTGTTGAGTGGATGATGGTAAAATGGATATGAGTGGTTATAAACTTTTTGACTTGAATAATGTGATTTCTTTGAATGAAGTTGATGATTGTGAAATTCAGGTGACTTGTGATTTAAATTGGTTAATGTATTTGAATTAAGAAAAGGGGAAAATTGGGTAGTAACTTCATAAGACCGGGAGCGACGTAAATTATTATAAGGTGGAGATTATATCAATATAACCTTTTGTGTTATATTATTTTAGGAGTACATATTTGTGATGGCACTTGAGGGAAATCTATAAGAAATGGTAAGGAAGAACATCAGAGTGCTAAGGGCGACAGGTAATCACATTTAACCTTACTATAACATTGAGGGTGACGTTAGTTGGGGATTTTTGAAATCCTTTATCACCCTCTATATATATATATATCCTTTATCACTCTTTATCTTCGAAAGGTTATTTTTATACAAAACAGGCTATCAGGTGCCTTTCAAACACGATTATTTTTGTATAAAAAGGAATTTGAAACATTATATATATTATCCTGGCTGGTGTTGGTTCTAGTTATGATGTGAGAGGTTTATATAGTATTCAGTTAGGAATGTTGATAGGAAGGTTGAGGAAAGAAGTTGCATAGTTGAAATTTAGATATTGAAGGGAAAGGTAAGAGCACATGTTATTGATGTTGAAATTCAGATACTGAATGTGATTGAGATTGATGGATATTGTGAGCGTTGCATGACACTGATATATATATATATATGTACCATCGCGCGATGATAACTGTCGATTAGCCGATCGACAGTTATTTGTACTGATCCTTTTCGGATTGATTGGATTGGGGATCATAGGTCGACTTATTGAGAGAAGTGACCTACGGTTGTTTTGGCATTTTAGAGCCCAACCGCCCCTACGGTTGTTAAGGCATTTGAGAGCCCAACCGTTCCCATTCTGCAATGGAAACAGAATTGGGGTTCCCTCTCTTGGGATTGCTAGAGAGGGAAATTTGCCCCCTCATTATAGAGAGGGGCACAGTGTCAAATCATATAGAGAAGATTAGATGCTTGAATGCCCCGTGATGGCACAATGCATCTATAGGTGAGTATGAGAGTTGTGGTAGCATCATTAGATTGGAGACTGGTAGATGAAATTTAGTTAATGTGGAATTGACTGAGGGATGTTGAGTGATACATGGGGAGTAGAGATGATGAATTTGAATTGATTGAGACGTGACAGAAGGATTTAAGTGATGGATGAAAGAAAATGTGAAGTGTGTATATATATATATATATATATATATATATATATATATATATATATATATATATATATATATATATATATATTATTGATTTTAAACTATGGTACCCTTTAGACGCCCTCACTACCGCACATCTCACTGTTATAGTGAGTTAAGCGGTGATTACTGGGACAAATTGTCTCTTCCCACGATTACTGACATTTTTGCAGGTATTCATGCACAGGCGCAAGCTTCAGGAAAGGGAATTAGGTAGTGGAGATGATATGGTTTATTTAGAATTGTATATTGCCAATTTATATAGGTCTGCATTCGCTTCCGTATGTATATATATCTATTTATTGTTTAATATCAATTAGTTTTGTTTATTAACCATGTTAGGCAAATCCTTTCTAACATGGTTAGCAATTAAGTTTTTATTTATATTTGATATTATTGGATATTAGGTTTCTTCTTTTTCTAACCATGTTAGGTGAACCTTTTCTAACATGGTTAGCTGCTAATCATCCATGATAGTATTCATATTGTATTAGACAATTCTTTTCTATCATGGATAATGTATAAAAATGATTAGGAAATTCTTTTTCTAACTATGATAGAGATATGGTTGATATAAATATTCCTTTTTCTATCGTAGTTAGTAAAGATCATTGAATTAAAATGGATATCTTAGTTTAATTAGGGAATTAGTAACAGAATGTTACAGGCTACATGGATCAAACGACGCCATTTTTCACGGTTACTAGTCATTCCTGAAGATAAATCTTTCACTAACATATTTCTTTGAATAACTTCATCAAGAGTTCTCTTTGGTCTCCCTCTATTTCTTATATAGGGATCTCTAATCATCTGCTCCACTATTCTTACTGGTTCATCTAATTCTCTTCTTTGAACATGTCCATACCACCTTAAACGATATTCTGCCATTTTCTTTGAAATTTGTGCTACCCCAACTCTTTCACGAATGTGATCATTACGAATCCTATCTTTTAGTGTATACTCACTCATCTATCTCAACATTTTCATCTCTGCCACATCCATCTTATGTTCTTGTTGTTTTTCAATTGCCCAGCGTTCACTACCATATGAAATTGTCGGTCTAATAGCTACTCGATAGAATTTTCCTTTTACTATATCTTGAACCATACGATCACATATAACCCTAGAAGCTTTTCTCCATTTACACCAACCAGCCTGAATTCTATTATTGACATCTCCATCTACTTCACAATCTTCTTGTATAATTGATCCTAAATATTTAAACTTATCCACCTGTTGTATAACATGCTCTCCTAATGTAATTTCTATGTCCTTATGAGTTTTTCTATTGCCAAAACTACAGTACATATATTTCGTCTTACTCCTACTTATTCTAAAACCTTTCGACTCTAGATTCGTCCTCCATAGCTCTAATTTCCAATTAATTTCATCTTTTGAATCCCCTAAAATGACTATATCATCCGCGAAAAGCATGCACTTAGGAATTTCTTATGGTGGGAGAAAATATATAACTTGTATATAGAATAGTTTTAGAATTTGTTTGAAGTAGTGAATTAAATTGGAAAGGTAAATAAAATAGAGAGAAGGGTAAGATAGTCTTTTTGCAAGGGTTAATATTTTAACCCATTTTCACTTTCCTATTCATCGTTTTACTCTCTTCACTCTCTCCTACACTCTATTCGTTTTCTCTTCCTCTGCGGCGAAGAAGGCCGATTTCCGGCGAGTTCCACGGCTCCGACGATGCATGCAACGGCGGATTCGAGATAAGGTGAAGCTCTTCTTTCTTTTTATACCTATTTTCTTCAGTTAGGACAAGATTTAAGTGAGGAAACCGAGTTTAGGATTTGGGGTTTATGGGTTTTAAGGTTGTTCATGGAATCTAAGTTTCACATAAAAGGATTTGGGAGAGGATTTGGGTGATTAATTTAAGCTTTTGTTGATTTTTTTAAGTTTTGGCATTTTCCCTTTTTCTTTTTCTGTTCGAATGAGTTTTGGCCATGGGTTTTAAAAATTTGTGATGTTAAAATTATACTCTACCTCCGGTCCTAAATATAAGACCTAATTGACTTTTTTTTAGGAGAGATTAAGATTGCGAAATAGACTATTAAATTAGACATATTTGATATATTTTTAGATTATACATTAGTTTATAGGTAAAATAAACTAATCTAAGGGAAAAAAATTAGGAAAATCAACTTGTAGTCAACGATTTTCTAAAAAAGTCAATTAGGTCTTATATTTAGGACCGGAGGGAGTATATATGATGGGTTATAGCTTTTTGCAAGCATGCATGTAGATTTTTGCTTCAAGATTGCTTATTTCTCAAATTTTCCAATTTATTCTCTTCCTCTGCTCGTTCAAGTCTGTTTAGAGTTGAAATTTACTGTACACATGTTTGTTTGGTTTGATTGATGAGCATGAAAAATATTTTGAACAATGGTTGAATGATTGTGCATGACATATTTCTGTGTTTTGAAATTCTGCTTGTTCCCTTCCTTTCACCCTGTTTGGGTTTTATTGATAATATGTACATGTTCTCTGAAGTCATGATCTTCCAAGAGATTTAATATTGGTCAATTGTTGGGCTGTGTGTGTGCTGATAAATGGAAATAAAGATATTAAAAAAAAGACAGATTTTTATTTGTATATCATTGCACCCAAGGTGTTTGTTAAAATGTTTAGAAGAAAATTTTGGTTGATAGATTTATCTTGTAAATAGAATGAAGAAAAGGTTTTTGGGAATTTGTGTTTAGTGTTTTGTTTAAAAGTTCTAGAATATCAATCAAAGTGATTCAACGCAAAGAAGGACGCATTAGGAATGCTAGAATAATGAAGACATGATGAAGGTGGTGGGGTGGTATCTGGTATGTATGAATTATGTTTGTATGCTCAGTCTTGGGTTGACTTCATTATATGTATTTGCTCTTATCTATTAGGTTTATGAAGAACTAATTATAATGGAACTATAATGAGAATATATATGTTGGATGGTTTCTTGTTGGTTTGAGAATATCTGTTTCAAAGCCTTGGAATGGCCGAACTGTTTGTAGGATGATAAAGCTGTTTGGGGATTAGTTTGACTATTGTAATTGGTGGTATTAATGGATGTTTTGCTTTTGAAAATTCTGTTTTGGGTAAAATATTGTTAAGTATGATTGAAATAGAAAGTGAACTCTTATGATAAGTGTTTTAGTATAGCCTTATGGTATTGTAATATTATTTATGTAGAAGACTGATTTGTAATACAAATGTTGAAAAGTTATGAAATGTATAAAGTGTGATAGTTTTGGGAAAGGTAATATGCTTAAAGTTGAGGAAAGATTTAGTCATTGTTATGGGATTCTTAGAAAGATTGATAAAGATCGATAAAGATTGAGAGAATTAGGAGGAAGAAGAGAGAAGAATAGATTTGAGAGAGAGAAAGAGAGAGAGGGGGAGAAGAGAAAAGGGCCTTAGGCCATCAAATTATGCCAAAGTATTACAATATACAACACCCTTTACAATTGAGAGTGAGGGTCCTATTTATAGGCTTAGAGTGTAAACTAACACTAATGACTCTATTGTCACTAACTTCTAACTAACTTTTGTCTTTATTTAATATTTCATAACAATACCCCCTTCCTAATGAGATCCTTGTCCTCAAGGATCAAGTAATATTTGACATACAAATCTAAAACCGAACTAAAAACAAACAATTCAGTGCTGGTAAAAACAAATCTCTTAAACATTGTAGATATTTGTGACTTGGATCTTTAAATTGAGTTCTTCACATTCACTTCAGTTTGCTGCACACGCTTCTCCTTTTGTCCATATTGCTTAGAGCCAAAATCTCCCAAAAACATTGCAAATATCTCCCCCATAAACTAAATCACTAGAGTTCTTGCTAAGAGAAAATTGAAGAAACCATTGCACTATGGGTATTCCTCAATCAAATACATTACCCATTGGAGCAAACTGGAACCCACAAGCATTTTCATTAAATTTCCTTTAAACCAAATATGAGTTAAGCATCTTGTAGGAGCATTTTCTTGAAATAAAAGTTCTGTATTTCCAGAACACATTACACCATTGTATTTCTTGGTTACTGCCAGTTGTGCCTTTGACTGCCTTTTATCTAGCCACGTCAAACACAAACCAAGAACTTTTGGTTCTAAACTTTGGTAACTTCACCTGCAATGTCTTCAAGAAAACCAGACCTTTCTTGAGTGTTGGTCAAACCAACCCCACCACTTTCTTGAAATACAAAAGATTCTTCTTGAACTTCTAGGGTCCAGGGTAGAGAAGACCCATTATTTTCTTGAATGATTGGAGCTTCTTGCACTACGATAAATTGTTGGATCTTTTCTTGGAAAGGCTGATTTACTTCATTAACTTCTGAGGTCTTTCTTGACTCCTTGGCTTGCCTCTGCAAGTATATTTCTTTGATCTTTTCTTCATTGTCTAAAACTGTCTTCAATAGCTCCATCATTACTTGAATTTGTTCTTGAAGTGTGTCCGTTTTAGAAGTTTGTTCCTTGAACCGTTCATCCCAGTTCTTCACTAAGTCTTCCACAGAAACAGAACTGGTGGTTGAAGACAGAGATTGAGGCTTAGGACCCATTTTGCTTCAGAGTTGCACAAGGAAACTGAGAAATACAGCCAAGGAAAGATGCGCTCTGATACCATATTGATGGGACCCAAGCCCTTGGAGAGCCCATCCCCAAAAGCTAGCTGTTAGGGAGAAAGAGCCAGGGGCTTAAATACCACACCAAGCATCCCATTCTACTCAATGTGGGACTTTGCCCATACAAAGTCCCCATCAATACACCCTCCCCGGAAAGCCGACGTCTCGGCGGCTCCACTCTACGGCACTTCACTCGGCGCTTCACTCGGCCTCTTTGCCGGTCAGCCCTGTAACACCCTCCAAAATCATATACAATTTATAATAAAATTATATTTACTCTCCCAAAAATCCAAGTCGTAGTGACAAATTTAAATAAAAAATAAAACATTTTAAAGTCTTAGGTCCATGACAAAATAAATATAACTCAACGTGCTTACTCCTCAAGTATCTTCTCTTGCTTATTGTTAGATCATCCACCTAAAATTGTTAATACTGGAGTGAGATCGACATCTCAATAACTACTGAAAACATCTAACATACACTAACAAATGATGTACAATTATTTTACAAATAATTATATTCCACAAAATAATTTGTGGCCTCTAAATACATCAATATTACATTACTCATACATTTAGATAAATATAGTTTGCTCATGAATGAATGTATCATGCATGCCTCCCTTATATCGTCTCCACCCTTATTCCGCTGACAGGAGCCATAGGCTAACACACAGTCCAAACAGAAACAGATCCAATTAACTAGATTGTCTCAAGCTCACCATACTTGAGATATACCCTGCCAAAGGTATAGAGCTCAAGCATGGACTGTGGCTCCCCTCCTTAAAGAGCAAATATAAGGAGTTGTCACATGTCCCATAACTTCCATGCAATCCCTGGCAAAGGAAGGCATAGAAGAAAGGGCCCTGACAAGTACCACTACCATCCACTGTGCACCGAGTGGTGGCATACCACGTGGTAATAAAATTCACCATACAAATCTTCTCCCCTCTAAATTCTCCCCCATCACCATGAATGCAAATGTTATGACAATTATATCTAATTTCAAAACCATATCAAATCCAATTCGTGTACCATAACCATGTTGCAATTCCATGATCACTCATAACATATATAATCATGCTTCACAAAGGTTCAACTGACAAGTAAAACGTATCAATACATATAAGCATGCTTGAAAAGGGACAAATCAGCATACATCTCACATAATATAGAATAAAAGCAAGCATGCTTAAAAGGATTATACCTCACATAATTTAAACAAATTATAATTATTTATAATATAACTATACACATATATTTGCAAGTATCCATCAGAAATTTCCAGAGTTACCTGTTGCTCTTTATTCACACGTAATCACACAATTAAAGGCACTCCAAAGCTCCTACTAAAAGTCTACAATATCACCAATATAAATATCTATCAATATTCTACTCAACACTTCCTAAAATGTATCTAAAAACAATTGCACCTTAAACTACCCTATATATATATATATATATATATATATATATATATATTCTTAGTTAAATTATTACTAAACAATACATTTCATTAATTTAAATTTTTGTTCAGTTTAAGCAACATATATAAAATACGTACATACCCACCACACAAGAAGAAAAATATATAGATAGTTGTTTGTGTGTGACTTTGTGTAATGCTCTCTCGTTGTTTTTTTTTTTTAACAATATATATGTTCAGTAATTATAACATTACCTAAAGAAAGAGTTTGGACCAAAGGAATATGCCAATAGTGTATAAAAATTAACATTTTTGGGTATATACAAATAAAATTAAATCTGGACCGTGAATGAAAGAACAAAATGGGTATGATGTAAAGGTAAATATATGAAATTGAACAAATTTGACGGGTGAATCCCACTCTAATAGCCATAATAGAAAGAAAGAGAGAGCATATGTGTATATATAATTTAGTAATATTTCTATTATATTTATATATGTGCCCATTTTTTTAAAATATTAATAAATATTAATCAAAACTGAATATGAATACAAAATACATAAAAAGAAAACTGCATATATGCTGTTCAAATCGAAAGGTTAGTTGATTGTGTATATCAAATTTTAAATATTATATATATTCATTTATAGGATGATAAATAAACATAAGAAAAATGAAATAGTTGGGAAAATATGATAAACCATGATTTATTGTAACCAAAATAAGAAAACGTAACCAAAAGAAAAGAAACCAATGATTTGTTGGACAAAAAAAAATAAACATATATATTTACTTTGTAAATAAAAGACAAGCTACAAAGGTTATTTTAAAATTTATTACGTAAATAAAAAAAAGTAAAGTCTGAGAATGATTATATTGTGGAGAAAAATAAAGACATTTAACAATAATAAAATCAGCAACAATGACATAAGAATTTCATAGCTAATTACACCATATATGTGAGAGGAAAAAAATGATATAATACACTATCTTATATCTCACTTTAGAAGTAAGGAAAGGAAAAGACAATATATTGCACCTGATTTTGTTGTTAATGGAAGGGAGGTTACATATGAGGTGATTTTGTTGTTGATGGAAGGGAGGCTACATATGAGGGGGAGAGGAGAAAGAGACTGAGAGAAAAAAAAAGATTATATAGGTGATGTAGTCTAGGGTTTTTCCTGATTGGACTATTTAGAATTTGGGCCTCTTTTATTAAATAAAAGATTATGGCCATTTTGTGTGTGTACATTAATTTCATTCATCTTGATATGATAGTAATCCACAAATTAAAATATTATTATCATTTAAAGTTTTGAAACAATTTTAATATTTCTTACTACTCTAATCTTAAATAAATATTTAAATATATCTAAGGCAATTTATATGTAAGTATTAATAAAAATATGGGATTTTACAAGCCCCTCCGGTCAGAACCCTCCGTAGGTAGCCCTTTCCGATAGGTCGACAACTGGCTCTGATACCATTGATAGGACCCAAGCCCTTGGAGAGCCCATCCCCAAAAGCTAGATGTTAGGGAGGAAGAGCCAGAGGCTTAAATACCACACCAAGCATCCCATTCTACTCAATGTGGGACTTTGCCCATACAAAGTCCCCATCAATACGATACCACTGTTATGGGATTCTTAGAAAGATTGCTAAAGATCGATAAAGATTGAGAGAATTAGGAGGAAGAAGAGAGAAGAATAGATTTGAGAGAGAGAAAGAGAGAGAGGGGGGAAGAGAAAAGGGCCTTAGGCCATCACATTATGCTAAGCATTACAAATCACAACACCCATTACAATTGAGAGTGAGGGTCCTATTTATAGGCTTAGAGTGTAAACTAACACTAATGACTCTATTGTCCCTAACTTCTAACTAACTCTTGCCTTTATTTAATATTTCATAACAATACCCCCTTCCTAATGAGATCGTTGTCCTCAAGGATCAAGTAATTTTTGACATACAAATCTAAAACCGAACTAAAAACAAACAATTCAATGTTGGTAAAAACAAATCTCTTAAACATTGTAGATATTTGTGACTTGGATCTTTAAATTGAGTTCTTCACATTCACTTCAATTTGCTGCACATGCTTCTCTTTTTGTCCATACTGCTTAGAGCCAAAATCTCCCAAAAACATTGCAAATGTCTCCCCCATAAACTAAATCACCCGAGTTCTTGCTAAGAGAAAATTGAAGAAACCATTGCACTATGGGTATTCCTCAATCAAATACATTACCCATTGGAGCAAACTGGAACCCACAAGCATTTTCATTAAATTTCCTTTAAACCAAATATGAGTTAAGCATCTTGTAGAAGCATTTTCTTGAAATAAAAGTTCTGTATTTCCAGAACACATTACACCATTGTATTTCTTGGTTGCTGCCAGTTGTGCCTTTGACTGCCTTTTATCTAGCCACGTCAAACCCAAACCAAGAACTTTTGGTTCTAAAACTTTGGTAACTTCACCCGCAATGTCTTCAAGAAAACCAGACCTTTCTTGAGTGTTGGTCAAACCAACCCCATCACTTTCTTGAAATACAAAAGATTCTTTTTGAACTTCTAGGGTCCAGGGTAGAGAAGACCCATTATTTTCTTGAATGATTAGAGCTTCTTGCACTACGATAAATTCTTGGATCTTTTCTTGGAAAGGCTGATATACTTCATGAACTTTTGAGGCCTTTCTTGACTCCTTGGCTTGCCTCTGTAAGTATATTTCTTTGATCTTTTCTTCATTGTCCAAAACTGTCTTCAATAGCTCCATCATTAACTGAATTTGTTCTTGAAGTGTGTCTGTTCTAAAAGCTTGTTCTTTGAACCGTTCATCCCAGTCCTTCACTAAGTCTTCCACAGAAACAGAACTGGTGGTTGAAGACTGAGATTGAGGCTTAGGACCCATTTGGCTTCAGATTTGCACAAAGAAACTGAGAAATACAGCCAAGGAAAGATGTGCTCTGATACCACTGTTATGGGATTCTTAGAAAGATTGATAAAGATCGATAAAGATTGAGAGAATTAGGAGGAAGAAGAGAGAAGAATAGATTTGAGAGAGAGAAAGAGAGAGAGAGAGAGAGAGAGAGAGAGAGAGAGAAGGAGAAGAGAAAAGGGTCTTAGGCCATCAAATTATGCCAAAGTATTACAATATACAACACCCTTTACAATTGAGAGTGAGGGTCCTATTTATAGGCTTAGAGTGTAAACTAACACTAATGACTCTATTGTCACTAACTTCTAACTAACTCTTGTCTTTATTTAATATTTCATAACAGTCATAAAATTGTGAAAATGTAATTTAGGCAAGATGTTATGGTTTAATTCTGAGTGATGATAATTGTTTTTCAATAATGTATGTGCATGTAATGCTTTGAATTAAATATGGTGGTATTTGGTTTTTATATGTACATGAAGCTATATATTAGTGAATGTATATATGTGGTGTAATTTCTCATTTTTACTTGAAAGGTATATTAGCATTAAAAAGTAAATAAAACGTGAGATATATATATATATATATATATATATATATATATATATATACACCTTGGCTGATTGTAAATGGTTGCTGGATTTTCTTAATGGGCTACACATTTGCTGCTGAATATACTGTCTTTTAACTTGAGCTTTTACTGTTTTTGCTGCTATGACCTGCGGTGATTTTGTCACGGTTTATTGTTGTGAGTATGTTGTTCAAGATTATATAAAGTGTGTGAAATTGTTGACATGTATGTTCATGTGTGCATATGATTGTTTATAGTAAATGTCCTAAAAATCTTAAGAGATCTTAAGTTTAAAATAGTCAAACTTTGAGAAACAAAAAGATTAAGTAAAAGAACTTCATTAGAGAATTAGGAAAAATACAATCTAGAAGGGTATAGTAATATAGATTCGAGAGAGACGTTGTTTATTATATAGAACAATTATTTATTGTTATTATTACTTTATGTGATAATAGGGAAACTTATGTGATTGGAAGCAAACCAGTGATCAAGAGAAAAAGGATAAGTAGTGATCGAAGTATAGGTAGCAGTTTACTTCATATATATAAAATGAAAGTTCTTAGATCCGCATGGGAAGTATAGTATTATTATTTTGTTAAAGCATGATAATATTTATCCAAGAAGAGGAAGGATATTTATCTCAGATAGATAAATAAGAAAGTAGAGTACTCTAGGCATCAGGAGGGTCGCTCCTCCTATATGCCAAATATTCACAGCAAACCCTGCAGGTACAGAATACCTCCATTAATTAACGAATATATCGTTAAAAATGGTTGGTATAAAGAGGGAGGCAGGTTCCAACAAGAGGTTGGAAAGAGGAGGATATTATCATGAATATATTTTTATATTGAGAATTATTACTGTCTATATAGAAGTAAACTGCAATGTACTTTTTAGTTTCAGGTCGTTGGACGAACATATTTTAGAAAGGTAGTGGTGAAGAAAAGACAGGCATGCCTGTTTGACTTTTGTACTTGAAGCTATATTTTGGGAGCTTATGTTTTTGAAAGTTTCCCTAATTTTTGAGCATGGTAGAATTAGGGTAACTTAGTATATTTTAAAGATACATAAGTAGTATTTTGTATATAGGTAAAGAAACATCCTATCTTTATCTTAAGTAGTAAACATAGTTGTTTTCCTTTATTATCCTATTAAACCTATGTTATAACTAAACCTAATCTTAGACAATCATCAAGCTATTGTAGTTGTAAGTGACCTTAGCAATTAGTATGTGTTTTCTTTTAATTGTTTTATAACCACTTGCTCTATACCCACTTGATATATTTAAAGTTCCTTTTAGATGAAATATTATCCTTTTTAAAGAAAAGTTTTAATTCATTCATATTTGTATACACATGTTTTCTTAAAATGAGTTATTCAAGTGGTTATAATTCAATTAAATCTTTTAACATAGTGGTAGAAAGTCTAGGTGTGACAAGTGAAAACATACAATATTTGCATCTAAACTCCTGTGATTATTATTGTATTGCCTTAATATGAGGTATCCTAATGATATATTTGACTAGCAATAGCTAGATGATATGATTAGTTGTTGGACCCCAAAAAAATCAGCTTCAATAATCTATTCTATTGGCAACATGGTGTGTAGCGCAAATGCTTATAGAACACTATGTGCTTGAACAATTCGATAATTGGTAATGCTATTAAATTTTGGTTTTATTCTAATCCAGATATTGATGTTGATTCAGTTTTATATTTGGTGAGAAAATAGACAAGTTTAATACATATACTTTTATACAGACATGGTAGGTTTGTCTCTTGATATAGTAGTCTTACCAGTTCCTATGTTTTTTGTAATGTAACTTGACATTTTCATGCCTATGCATATTCTTTCCTCGTTGGTGTACAAACAAACTCATATAAACATCATTATATTACATTCTCTAGGATACAGTGAGCCAAACGGATTGAAGGGCAACCAATAAAAGGGATCACAGGGTATTGGGGATTGAACAAAGATTTTTCAAGGTTCTCGCGCTTGTCGTGCTCTTCAACCATCTACAACTTGTGTTTACTGAGGTGCAAGACAAATATGCAGGTATAAGTCCTTCATAAATTTCCTGAATTTTTTTTCTCTCTCTACTGGTTAATAGGATTGCCTTTTATTTTTTCTGGGAAAACTTTGTGGTGCCATGTAGTGATACTGATAATCCCCAGATATGGTTTTTTTCCTCTAACTCTATATGTTACAGTTAAAGACTTGAAATTCCCCTTCCTAATTGGGTTTTAAATATCTTAATCATTTCTGCTTCTAACACTATGATACAGGCCAGTGATAGGTTTAACATCAACTCCCAACTTGAGCATCTCCAAGCTAAATATGTTGGAACTGGGCATGCTGATTTAAGTAGATTGTAGGTCCTTATTCCTTGAATTCGTTTCCTTTTCGAAATTTCTTCCTACAATCTTTGGTTTGCTTACTTTGTTTGTTTTCTCTCTTGTTTTATTCCTCTTCAATGTAGTGAGTGGGCAGTGAACATTCAGCGTGATAGCTATGCGTCATGTGTTGGCCACTACTCTATACTGGCATACTTTGCCATTGCTGAAAATGAATCGATTGGTAGAGAACGCTACAGCTTCATGCAGGTTCTCTGTCGTCTCTCCCTTCTCCTTTCAATGAGTTTTTGAGTTGCTGTATTTATGTGTTAGTTTGAATTTGTGATTGCATTGTTAGGGCCATTGTGTTGTTAATGGAAACAAAATATTAGATGCTTTCTGTTATGTCATTATTATTTAGAATAAATAGTTAATTTAGTTGATTGATTCAACTAATTATTAATTGATTGATTAATTCAATTGATTAGATTAATTAGGTAATTAGCGTTGTAGCATTATTATTATTATGTTTTATTATATTATTTTATTATGTTTTATTTTGGGCTTAGGCTAATTGTTATGTAGGTCAGGGGCTATATAACCTAGCATTAGAGTCTCTATTTTGTAATCTTGAATTTGAATTATCAATTGTCTTTCTTGTTCGTGACATTCGATGACCGTGTCTCCTTCTCTAAATCCTCTTCTTGTTATTCTTGAAACAACCCTCTTTCGAATTTCATTGTCTTGAACCCTCCGAATTTTTGTTCTTTTACCCCTTTATCTTAATTTCTTCATTACAAGATATCAGTCTTATAACAGTTGTCAGAGTCTTTATTTCCTTGGCTCTTCTACTGTATGTTAAAAAAAACTTCACAACAATGGAATTTCCTTAGTTTGATGGTCAAAATGTTTTTTCTTGGCTATATTGGTTTGAGAGATTCTTTGAACTTGATCAAACCCCTAAAGCAAAGCAGTAAAGGTAAAAATGGCTTCCCTTTATTTAGATTTAAACTTATTTCCAATGGCACTGTGCCCTTAAATGGAGGCTTCAAGGACACTTACCAAACTTGAAGGAGTATGTCATCCGCTCCAAGATTGGAGTCCATTTTAAGACACACATGGTTCATTTGATTCGGCTTCGTCAAGCAGGAAGTTTGTCTGACTTTAATATGGAATGTGATCTTATCACTGTGAAGTGTAATCTCCCGTAAGACATAATAGGGAATATATTATACAACCTTACCCCTGCTATATGCAAAGAGGCTTGCAATTTTTCAAGGGGGCAGCAATATTTTAAAGCTATGGGGCAGATTAAAAAATTGACGTGGAGGAGTAGGAGAGGGTTAGAAAGGTCCAGGAATCAGCTGCCATATATTTGTTCCAAGCAGCAGTAAAAGAATCACAGTTGTATGACACTTACTACAAGCTACAGGAGCATAATACACATGAATTTATGGGCTTTATCTTTCATGAATCAAGATCAAAACTATTCATGGTATATTTCTGATGGGCTTAATTGTGGATTCTTTAGTTGGGTTTTACTTATTAATTTATCTCCTACACGAAGCCTGCTGCAAATATGGTATACTGAAAACTACCTTGTATGCTTGTTGGAGGATTTTGCTCCTTAAACAGAAAAGAGAAGAAGCTTGTGCACCAAGATATGATCAACAAAAAGTTTTATCTTTTAGATTTAATGCTTTTGTTCTTGTACGATCCTTGAGGGGAAGGATCTTTTGAAGGGGAGGGTATTGTTATGTCATTAATATTTAGAATAAAATAGTTAATTTAGTTTATTGAATCAATTAATTATTAATTGATTGACTGATCCAAATAATTAGATTAATTAGGAAATTAGGGTTTTGATATTATTATTAGGTTTTGTTATTTTATTATTATGTTTTATTTTGGGCATAGGCTAATTGTTATCTAGGTTAGGGGCTATACAAACTGCCATTAGGGTCTATATTTTGTAGTCTTGAATTTGAATGATAAATTGAATTTCTTGTTTGTGACGGCTGATGGTCGTGTCTCCTCTAAAACTTCTTGTTCTTGAAACCTTCTTCCTTATTTCTTTGTCTTGAACTCTGCATTTTTGTTCTTCTATCCCTTTCTCTTAATTTCTTCATTACAAGATATCAATCCTGCAACACTTTCTGTGTGTTATTTTCATTTTTTCCAATTGAATTCTCTGTTTCGTACGTTTCACAGAAGAAACAGTATGTTTTTCATTCAAGTTTGTACATGGCCATTACTTGATAGGCTCGATGGTTTGATGGACTGAAGTTGCATAGTACTAGCTAGTTACAACATTACATCGCCTTAGTTGGCATCAACTGTTAGTTGGCATCAACTGGTTAGTTTAGTTGGCATCAACTGGTTAGTTTCCTGAAATCTTGAGGATTCAAAGTCACATATTTAGATGAATTGATAAAACTATAAAGTGAAAGATACTTGTGGGAGGCATTGGTAGACACAATTTGTTTCTTTCAGAAATTTGAGGAGCATGAAAATAAAATGGTGAAGTGAAGGATACAATCAAAAGTGACTATTGGCACATGGTAATCAGGCTCTATTATAATTTTGAAAAACCACCCCTGTCTATTGAAATGTTATATGATTTAGGTTGAATTGACATCTTTTGGCATGATATTTTGATATAGGCATTGTAAAATGGATGCCTGATCACATCCAATTGTAGTGGTGATTTGATTTGTTAAAATTGAAGAATGATTCCTTTTTGTTAGAAATAAAGCCAATACTATGGGAATAGGAAGTGACTGGGTTAAAGGGGCTTGAGTAGGGATTGAAGACGTCATGCTCATAACAGGCACCATATGAGCCATCCACTCATTGGCTGTGTTGGGCATTTTGATCAAATGCCAATTTTTCTTGTTTTCTATATTTATGCATTCCATAGTTCGTGTTGAAAGCTCCATGTCTATCCCACTTGGCTAGCATTTCATTTAGTTTTACCCAATTTTATGAGAAGTTTGTGAGTCAACAACAATGCTGAGACTATATCCTTGAACAATGACTGCCTATTTCATTCACCAATGTTATTTCGTTTTCCTTTTTCCTGTTAAATTGTTCAATTGTCAGGCATCATAGTGCTCGTTCCTTTCAATGTAATCAAGGTTTGATTTGGTTTCCTTTTTCATTTCTTATTGAGATTCTGCCCTTAGGGAAAGATATTATATTTCTGAATCTATGCACGATCAGAATGTAATTTTGATACTCTAATTATAGCTTTCTTTTAGGAGTTGATGGCATTTATCTCTCACCACAGCTCTGAGAAAACAAGTTGAACTAATAATAATTACAACAACAACAACAACAGATCTTATCCCACTACGTTGGGTCGGCTACATGGATTATATGACGCTAACCAACTCTTTATATTATTCACCAAACTAGTTGAACTAATAATTATTCTGTGATATTTTGGATGTTATTGAATTATGCTTGACATGACATGCTAATTCATGCCGTCAATAAGACAATTAGCAACATGTCTTTGAAAAGCTTCTGACTTGGGGGATTCTGATCATGACTCTTTTTGTTGAATATATTCTTATTCCTTAGGACTGTCATTCTTGTAATGGTACTTGATCTTTGGCGCTACTTACTGTTATCATATAACGGACTATTGAGTGACAACAAAATTTTTCCCCAGCCTAAATGAATTATTTGTTGCATTTCTTCTTATCAAACAAGTTCTATTGTGTGTGCAGAAAATGCTCCTACCTTGTGGTCTGCCTCCTGATAGAGAAGAAGATTGAGCTACAGCATTGGACCTTTCATTAAAATATGTTGATCTGATGGATGTATAACTTGTATGGCACTGGTTAGAGTTTGTTTCATTCTCTGTGTAGGGATCTACCTTCTCTATCATTAGTTTTTCTGGTGCTCGGAAATTTAAGATCAGGGACTAGTGTACTTACTGCTCTGTTTTAATTTATTGTTATCTTATTATGTTAAGCATTAGCTTATGTTTTGAACCATAAAGAATAATCTCCAATGCATTCCATTCTACACCTCATAAGAACAACTGATAATGGCTATGAATACTTTAATTCCACCTCCAAAGAAATTATTACTGCACAACATTGATAAAAAAAAACTTGTGTTCATCCCCCCAATATAACTAGACAATTTTAAATAAACAGAAATGAAGCCCTCTCATAAAAACCCCAGGATGGGTTAAGCCATCAACTCATTGATAAATCGTACTCCCTCCGTTCCTAAATATAAGATCACTTTAGAGAAGTGGATAAGTTCCTAAGTATAAGATCACTTTCTATTTTATCTCAATTTTAGTCCCTATACTTCTTAGCTCCTTCACTTCTCTCTCAAATCTCTATTTGTCTTTTAAATTTAAGTGAGAGGTATTTTGGGAAGATCATGTAATCCTAATTCATTGGAAAGCCTTCCTTAATCTCTCTAAATTAGCCAAAGTGATCTTATATTTAGGAACGGAGGTAGTATTTATTAAGATGAAGAGTTTTGGGGTTGAGCGTTTTGACTTTCTCCTATTTTTTTCCATATTGGACGTTGAGGGTGTGCTTTTTTTTATTCAAAGGGGCAAGCACTAACGACTTGAGGTTACAAGCGGGATAGAACCCGCAACCTCCCACCTAAAGGGGAGATCTCATACCACTGGGCTACAAGGCCCTTGGCTGAGGGTGTGCTTTTATAACGCAATGAAAGACGTGTGATGGATAAAGTCGTCCATGCAATCATAATAATAAAGCCTTTATCCTAACTTAATGCTGTGAAATCTTTTTAATTTTCTCATCTTTCCATTTTTGCCCCTAGTGTTGAGAGTCGCATAATTATACAAGAGTTTGTAGTTTATGGTAGAACAAATGAAAGAGTGTGATCAGGCAGAGTCAGTAAGCTTACATCTACAAATTGACATTTTGGAGTCACCAAAAAAATGATCAGGCAGACTCTTAATTCATGTTCTTTTAAAGTGGGTAGAAAAAAATTATGAATTTTTAAAGTTCATCAATGTATAAATATTTATGCGCTAACAAACATAACTGGGAGTGTTGCATCTATGGGTTGATACTGCAATCATATTTGGATATATCAATCACTAAAGAAGCATAAAAATGTAGGGAAAGAAGATAAAACACACAAGTCATCCAGTGCCTCAAATTTCATTTGGAGGGTATTTTTGTCCTTTTAAACGTTTAAGAGATTAACACTTGATTTATACCCATGATCTTGGATTGTTTTTTCTTCTAAATTTATTGTTCATGCAATTTAGTATTTATTGGGATATTGAGTTACAATATCGGAAGTGAGACAGACACCAGGTGGCAATAAAAGTTTATGAAAATAACTCGTTAATTTGCATAAAAATTAGTTAATGAGACTGGATTCAATGTTTGATCAAAGTAGGTACGAGGTGAAAATAAATTAATTTCATTACATCCCCATATGTGAGTTAATGGTTATTCCAACAACTGTTCATATTTGATTTGAATACAGGGAACACTTCTAACAACTGTCCATATTCAAATAATGAAAAACGTTTTTTATCTTTTATATTAACATAGGGCCTTCATGATTTTGAGTGAAGTTGCTATATTAGTTTAATAAGCTTCCCTAATTGAATACATAAAAACCATATTAACACCAGGTTGAGTGCCAAATTTCATTCAGCTGCAAGTAGTTTCACAGGAAACCTGTTCTTAACCCAATCCTGATAACCTCCATCCATGTTCATCACATCCTTAAATCCCTGACAAATTATAACAACATACACATTAATTTTCATAAAAAAAATAGTGATAAAGAAAACGGGTCCCCGAATCACATGAAATGATCGGTGCCAATATTATAATTAATAATTAGCTAGCAAATAACAGTGCCAATTATGGATGATAAAAAGAGAATGACACTATGAGAGAGCCCATTTGCAAAAATATTGTTTGACTTCATAGTTACTTAAACGTCAAAAAAGAAATTATATTTTATAATTTCTAAGGGTTTCTGCACTTTCAGTTTGATGATGGTTCGAAAATTGTTGCCATGACTCTTTCGTCTAGTTCTTCTCTTTATTTATTGTTTATTTGTTTTTTTCTAATTTCTCAAGGATAATTTAGTTATATATATGTATTATAATTTTTCTTATAATTTTGAAATTATCTTTTTCAAAATTGTTTTTTCAAAAACAGCAGTGGATGAATTAGCATTTTGTATAGTTAAATTTAAAAGAAAGTCCTAAAAAAAGATTTTGAATTTTTTATCAAAAAGATCTACTTGTAAAAAAAATATAGAACTTTTTGTTTGTAGAAAACAAATAAATTAGTTTAATATTACTTATACAATGCATGTTACACAACATAATAAGGTAATTTGGTTAGGATCGTATTTTTCACAAAAAATGTCATACATGTATACGCATACATGATATACATGATTTTTTTCTAAAATCAATGATATAAAAATAAACATATGTATTCAGGACGGGATTGAGATGACCCATCTATGTCCCATCATGATTTATCACGTCACAAAAATTTTCGGATGAGAATTTCCCGTCCCAAAAAGTCACGAGATGGGACGATCAGGACGGATTGTGACGAGAATAATTTACGCACCCTTAATCTTAAATATAAAATCTTATTTCAAATTTACTTTTTTCAAATTAATTTTATTAATGCATCAATAAAAAATAAACAAGAGTGAAGTTTAAGATTAAATGTAGATAATTTGAGTGTTTTGGTAACATGGTATAATTTTAATATACTTAATTAAAAACCTTAATTCGATTAAATTAAGTGAATAAATTTTATATTTAGAAATGATAGGAAGATCATCACAAAAAAAAAAAAAAGAAATGGAAGGAAGAAGTAGTATTGAATCTACTTACGCTAGCTAGGAGATCAGTCGTTGCATACAGAGATTTCACCCCACAATCGCAACCCTAAAATACAAATTTATCCAAAACAGATAAGCGATTCACACAGAGAAGAAGATTAGGGAAATTTTTGTAACTTCAAGAAAAATATAATTAATTTAATTACCACGATAATGTGATCATATTTGTCGCAAGCACATGAAACCTGCTTCACAAATTCTGGGTTCTTGACCTTACCTATATTTCAAAATCACAATTTCGCAGTCAAAATCTAAAACTAATTGAACCAAAGTAAAAAATTTTAAAACATGAAAATAACTATACCTCTGGGTGTATCAAGCATGTAAGGAATGTTAATGATCTTATCTGAATCCACGTGTCCTTTCTGGAAATCTTCAATCCTCCTTTCAATATTTTGTTCAAAAAACAATAGTAATTATTAATTTTCTGAAACTAGCCGATGAAGTAAACATGAAAAAAATAACTTGATCATTGAAAGAGATATATGGTTAAGGATTTGATTACCTAACATCGAGATAAACATGGCCACTTTGGATCAGATTCTTGGCTTTATGAACATCTAAGGTTACGACCTTTGGGCCAGAGTCACTGAAGAAGAGAAAATAAAGAGCAATGAGCAGGAATCCATTGGTGAAGAGGGACCAAGAAAGATTCATAGTGTGAATTTGTGGAAGATGAGGATGATAAGTTATGTTGAAGCGAAAATGATAGTAATTTGATACATTTAAATAAGCTTTGATGTTGATTGACTGGTCAATGGTAAAGTTCAGAATCAGGGAGCCATTTTGCTTGTTTGGTTATTACTATGCGTTTTCCGTGGATGCGTCATGCGTGTTGTTTTCTTTTCTGTGGATTGTCGCTTCCAGTAGTTAAATTTACACTTATATGTTCTATTCTATCACTAAAACTCAGTTAAAAAATTTTTTAATTATAAAATCACTTTTAATTGGGATAAGGTTTATGTTGATGATGACTTTTACTTTTTTTCATTTTTTATGGAGATCAATAAAATTAAATAAATCAATTGAAAATTTTGAAAACAAGTTTTCTAATTTTTTTGCTTAGAGCCTTTGATGTCCGGTCTCCTTCGGGGAACCGACTAATCTGAAGTTGCCGTCGGGATTCCCCATTTGGGGGGTGACGACTTCCCAAGGGTTCGAACCCATGACCTGGTGGGTATGTGGTGTCTTACCTTCCCCTTTCTTACCAGCTAGACTACGCCCTTGGGCACAAGTTTTCTTATTTTAAACACATGAAAATATTTCAAATGCATCACCATTAACAAACACCAAAATTTTTGAAAATTAGATTAAAATGGAGCGGCCAACAAAATTTTTAAAATATGATACTTTTGGAAAACCTTTTAAAATAGTAGTCTTTTAAAACTAAAAAGGCCTCGGGAGGTGAAGATGTTAGGCACCTACAACACCCATTCATTAGAACGGTTAAGCTAATTATTTAAACATAATATGACCTTCAACTTTATTTAAAAATAAATATTTACATACTTGGACTTGACTAAGAATTTGACCTAAGGCTTACATACCCTTAAGGATCAAAATCCACCTAACTAGGGTAGAAATGTGTGTCACTTGGTTTGGTATGTGTTTTTAGGAAAAATATTTATTTAATTTTTTAGGAAAAAATATTTATTTTTGGTTTGTAATTTTTATTCCAGAAAACTTTTTTTTGCTTTTATTTGAGAAAAAAAGGTGTCAAAAGAAATTTCAATCAAAATTTCAAAAGAGATTATCATAATCTCACATAGAATAATAATTGATCTTGCTTTATAAGAACCATCATATGACATGAACACCATTTTGAAAAAAATTTATTTTGCATTTGAAAGAGAATGTGTATTGAGAGAATTTTGATTAAACTTCTTGAGGAGATTCACATACTCTCATACATAAGAATAGTCGATATTTACTTGAGATGGTTTTAACAACCTTACATGGTATAAAACCACTTTTAAAAATGATTTCATTTATTATTGTTTTTTTCTTAAATCTTTTATGTATAAAAGAGGGTTCAACCTAAGCTAGTACAAAAAATCATTTAATATCAAATGGTCACAATTCATTCACGACAGAAGGATTAAAAGGATACTTCTAATGCGTGCCTTTGATTCTTGCTACAAAAGAGACAAACTATATTAACATAAAAATCAAGGAACAATGTTGTGGGTCACCAACTCACCATAATCAGGTGGCATCAATTTCATCATGCAATTTATTTATCAAGCTAAGAATGAAAGGTTGTCTCTTGAATTTATCAAGGTGGAATCAAGCTAAGATCTATGCACGATCGGTCTCTAGGCGTGTGATTGAAAATGAGTATCATCATGAGCAATGGAGTTGCTGATCAAAAAAAAAAAAAAAAAGAGCAATGGAGTAGAAAAGGTGGAAAGAAAGGCAAAATATATACAAACAAAAGATGAGAAAAAGAGAGTCAAAGAAGAGAGAAAATATAATGAAAGAGACAAACAACTAAGCCATGTGAAGTGATCGAAATTCTATATCACCCTCTAGCCATTGATGTTGAGGCTCATGTCATTCATAAAAAGAATGGAAACACTCATTGGGTGTTTGAGAAAACCAAGACAAGAATAGAGTAACGAGTTCACTCTTCAGATTCTTTTCCCCCTCTCCGAATATATTTTTGCCTCTCCGAAAAATCCCTAGCTCTCTAGAGAACATAGCCTGATTAGTCTCTCAAGCAATGAGTTAATTCTTCAGATTCTTTTCCTTTCTTTTTGATTTTTTTTTGTTTTATTACTTTTTAAATTTTTTAAAGGGAAAATGTCATTTAAATCCCTCCGAATATACAAAAGGACAATTCAAACTTCCAAAAAGACCATGAAGGAACTAGGACCTAGTTGACATTTTAAAATTGTGTGAAAAGACAAAATTGCCCTAATCATAAAGCAGAAATTACTAACCACTCTTACACCCACCATTTTCAATAGGGTGGTTAGTAATTTCTGTTTTATGATTAGGGCAATTTTGTCTTTTCACACAATTTTAAAATGTCAACTAGGTCTTAGTTCCTTCATGGTCTTTTTGGAAGTTTGAGTTCCTAAATTGTCCTTTTGTATATTCGGAGGGATTTAAATGACATTTTCCCTTTTTTTTAAATTTCACTTTTTAAAGAAAACCTATTCTAAGACATAATGGCGAAATTTTTTTTTTTCATTTTTTGTTTTGTTATTTTATGTTATTTTTAATTTTTTTATTGGACCAGACAAAATAAGGGTTCACTCCAAGACATCATGTGATGTGCCATGGAATATCTACTTGTGTATTGGAAATTAACAAATTTTTCTTGAAAATAGTCATATTTGTTTTATTCATGACACATCTTTTTCTAACTACTCTATCTTTTAATTTATATATTGTCTTGTAAATACTTTCATTTTTATTGGAAATTTCATATATTTGTCTTGGAAATTCTCTTATTTATTGTTTTGAAAGTACCTTTTTGTTGAAAATTTACAGTTTTAGCTTGGAAATTTTCTTCTTTATCTTACAAATGACATAAGTGCAATTAAGTTTTAGACTATCAAGATTTTATTTCGATTTCCTCGAAAGGATGCAATGACGTTTATAAATTTTATGGGGTTAGTTTGATATTAATTTGCTTGGGAGGGGACAATTATAGTTTTCTATCAAATGAATATAGGGATATAAAAAGCATAAATTATAGGGAATATTAATTTGAGGTCCCCCACAAGGGACTTAATACTAGAAAAGTCCCAAAAATTGAGAAATTTAATGTAGGGTCCCAAGGCACTTCACTTTAATATATTTGAAAAGTGAATAGACAGTTTTGCCCTTAGCCTATTAATAATTGTCACATGTGCCCAGTAACTTGTCAAGGTCTAACAACTTACTGGGCACGCTTAACAACTCCTTGGGTAAACCTTGACAAGTTATTGGGCTCATGTGACAACTAGTTGGACATGTGTAACAACTTAATGACCAATACTCTTTAAGTTAATGGGCAGGGCAAAATGACAAGTTACTGGGCACGCTTGACAACTCTTTGGGCAAACCTTGATAAGTTACTGGGCACATGTGACAACTAGTTGGACATGTGTAAGAAGTTAATGACCAATACTCTTGAAGTTAATGGGCATGGCAAAATGACAAGTTATTGGGCACGCTTCACAACTCTTTGGGTGAACCTTGACAAGTTACTGGGCACATGTGACAAGTGTTAATAGGCTAGAGGCAAAACTGTCTTTTCACTTTTCAAATTTATATATTTAAGTGAGGTCCCTTGGGACCCTACATTAATTTTTCCAACTTTTGAGACTTTTCTAGTATTAAGTCCATTGTGGGGGACCTCAAATTAAATTTCCCTAAATTATATAAAGGAAACTTATGTGCACTTAAATTTTGGAAGGACAAATATGTGACATGAATTTATCTATAAATTTGAAGGAACTGGCTATTATATCCTTTGATAACTTAAAGAATTTAATCATATTTCCGTAAAGATTTTTCCAACTTCATATGAACATTTACAAACTTAATTTAGTGGAATTTACCAACATTGTATTTGTGTTTAATACCATTCTACTTGAGTTTACTGATTTTTCTATTCTTTTTACCATCCCCAACACATGCACTTACTAACTCTCTTTTCATCGAAGGACATCTGTTTATATTTCCTTTAAACTTAAAACAAAAGAATATATCAATCCATGTTACATTACATGTCTTTTACTTAATAAACAGTTGACATTTCCATATTGAATACGATTAAAGTTCAAAACGTAAAATAGATTATGTTAACTAATTACGCACTTTGTTCTTAAATATAAGATTATTTTTAAATTTCAATTTATTCCTAAATATTGTTAGAATCTTAAGTTTTGATGAAGACTAAAATATGAAAGACTAGGGCAAGTACTTAGAAAGCAATAGGTTAACATAGAGTCCCAAGTGAGAGTGCAACCGGATGTGGATTTACTTCCGGATAAACTAGGACTAGCGCTCGCGGATGGATGACCCATCCCCCAGCGGCAGCAAGTAACTCACTAGGGAATTAACTTAGTCCATGAGCATTAGGTATACAAAACCTTAAGACTAAGCTAAGACTCAACCGGAAGTGAAATTGCTTCCTGTTAGATTTAGACTGGCGCTGACTGAGAGAATAGATTACCCCAAGCGTCAGTGAACATAAGCTACGTCAAGTGAAATTGCTTCCTGTTAGATTTAGACTGGCGCTGACTGATAAAATAGATAATCCCAAGCGTCAGTGAACATAAGCCACGTCAAGTGAAAGTGCTTCCGATAGCTTAGTGACTAGCGCTGACTGTTGGAGTGAAGGACATTGAGCGAGAGTGAGTAATAGTGAATATAATCCTTCATCCAGTGGATTTACTTCCGGATGTAGAAGTGCTTTCGGATATATCTTAGACTAAGTGAACACCAACTGCATGTGACTATGTGCTTATATTGCTAAACTAACGTTCAAGTGCAGCACACTAAGTAAGGTTGCTTCCGGATGTGATTTTGCTTCCGCAAGCAATCAGAATGTCAGAACGTTCAGAGATGCAGTGTCAGAATGCTTTTGTCAGAGCAGAGGTGTCAGGACTACTTTTCAGAGATAAAGCAAGTCAACCCTGCTATGCATTGATGAAACATTAATTGGGCAAACGGTAACATGGGAAAAACGGCCATATTCAAACGGCTATCCTACCTACCAAGAGCCAGATTGTTTGAAGACTATATAAAGGAGCTCAACTTCATTTATGACAACAACAATTATCTTTGATATTCTTGTGAGAAGTTAGAGCGAGAAACTAAGAACATCTTCAAGCATTCAAAGCTGCCCAGAAAAGTAAAGAGCATTTAACACATCGAGTGATTCTTTTCATCTACATATTCTGTACTCTTTGTTGTTAAGTCTCTTCTTGTTATAAGAGCATTGATTGTACTTAAGTGTGTAACATCATCCGTTCTTTGAGAGAACTTAGTTAGAAAAATTCTTTAAGAGTAAAGGTTAACCCCTTGCTAGGTGTGAGGGGGAGCTAGTCAGAAAGGTTACAAGTGAGCCTGTGTAAAACTTGTGGTTGTAAGGTTGCAAGTGATCCCGTGCAAAACTTGCGGTTGTAAGGTTTCAGGTGAACCCGATTTAAAACCTGAGATATAGTGGAACTCGGCCTGGGTGGTTGAGGACTGGACGTAGGTCAGGTAGACCGAACCAGTATAACTCTTGTGTTGTCTTATTTGAGCATTTATTTTTGAAGCACAATTCACCCCCCTCTTGTGCATCCATTACTTTCATTTGGTATCAGAGCGGGTCTTTCTCACTCGATTCCAACGAATCCAGAAAGCAAAGATCCAGTAATGGATACAGATTACTCTCTACCAGATGTCTCTGTTCAACCCAACAAGCCCCCCAGGCTTCGATGGGTATAACCATTCTGGAAGTTTAGAATGGAGACTTACATCAAGTCAAGTGATATTAGACTCTGGGAAGTAATCGAACGTGGGGATCAAACTCCCATAGATGAGGATGGGTTTGCAAAGGTGAGAGCCAGATACACCCCTGAGGACCTTGCTTTAGTCCAACTGAACTATAGGGCCATGCACTACATCCAGTGTGCTCTCAGTCCCAAAGAGTTTCACAGGATCAGCCACCACAAAAATGCTAAAGATATGTGAGAGGCTCTTGAGGCTGCTTACTCTGGAACCAGGGGAGTAAAAGCAAGACGTGTTGAGATGCTGGTGGAAGAATTTCACAAGTTCGCCATGCTTAGTCCCACTGAGCCTATCAGAGAACTGGAGCTCAGGTTCACTCATCTCATCAACAATTTGGCCTCGCTGGGTAAGGATATTCCTGAAAGAGAGCAAGTAAGCAAGATCCTAAAGATCTTGAAGGGTGACTGGATCACCAAAGTAACTATATTGCAGGAAGTCCAAGGAGAATCAACCAGCTCCATCACCGCACTATTTGGATCTCTTGCCGAATATGAGCCTACTCTGCTAGCTCAAAGAGCTCCCCAAACCTCATCCAAAGCCAAGAATCTTGCCCTTGTTGCTCCCAGCAAGGAGATCGATGATGATGATGAGGATGATGAGGAGGAAATGGATGATGAGGAGATGGCTATGATGGTGAGGAAGTTCAGAAAATTCTTCAGAAAGAAAGGAGGTTTTCAGAAAGGTGACTCCAGCCAGAAGAAGGGATACAAGAAGGAAAAGGTCCCTGTGTGCTTTGAATGTAAGAAGCCTGGTCACTTCAAGGCTGAGTGTCCCAGCCTGCAGAGGTCAAAAGGCAAAGACAAAAGAAAGGCCTTCGTCTCCTCCATATGGGTGAATAGCTCAGATGACGAAGCAAGTGATGAGGAAGAAGTTGCCAATCTCTGCCTGGTAGCCAGAGAAGATGATGAGGAAGCATCTTCAGATCTTGACCTCACTCACGAAGATCATGAGGTAACTCTTTCTGAATTACAAGAGGCTTACAATGAGGTTCATGAAGAATTCTCTAGATTATGTAAAGCCTATAAAGTGTTAAAAACTAAAAAGGAATCACTTGAGTCCAAGGTGGACTCACTAAGTGAAGAGCTAGCGGAAGCTAGAAAGCTTCCGGTAGTGGATGGCCAGGGTTCTCCCCAAGCAGAACCAAATGCCTTAACACTTGAGAGCTGCCCTAATTGCAGCAAAATCTCAGCTGAGAAAGACAAGCTGCAAAATGCCCTGCAGAAGTTTACAAATGGTTCAGAAATGTTAAATATAATTTTAATGAATCAACAGGCATATAGGGATAGGACTGGCTTAGGATATACTCCTAGAGGGAAAAAGTGGGTGGAACCAAAAGTAAAACCCTACTTAAAGTTCTTCCATAAAGCCACTAGTCATAGCTCCTCGCCCTTCAGCTTCTGTAACTACTGCAACAGGAAAGGACACTCCACGTCCACCTGTAATGCCAAGAAGCATGGAGCAAGTAGCTCTTACAAATGGGTCCCTAAAGGAACCAAGGTTACAAAGGATCCTCCTCCTGCAAAGGAAACCAAGAGAGGACAAGGATCCCGAGCCTGGAACCATTCCACAGGGAAAACCCAAGAGCCTAGAGCCAGCACTAGGCCAGAGGTTCCAAGTGATCATAAGCCCAAGGTTAAGGCTAACACTAGACCAAGGGCACTGAAAACTAATGACAGAGGACCCAAGAGAGGTTGGGTACCTAAGCTTGCTTGATTATTTCAGGTGTGTCTCAAGGCATCCAAGAACAGAAAATGGTACATCGATAGCGGATGCTCGAGACATATGACTGGAGACAGAGACAAGTTCAAATCTCTGGTGATCAAGGATGGAGCCACAGTGACCTTTGGAGGAAATCAAAGTGGTAAGATCACTGGAGTTGGAGAAGTTGGACCAGTCAAAGACGTATATCTAGTGGACGGTCTCTGTCACAACCTGCTGAGCGTGAGCCAGAGCACTGACAAAGGAAATTGGGTAATCTTTGATTCAAATGAGTGCATAATAGTTGATAAGCAGGATCTGAATTTAGATAAGGCCAATTTAAAATGCAAACTTAAGGCAAATAGAAATGAGAACCTATATACTCTAGACTTATGTCAACAACTGGAAGAAAAATGTTTAATATCTAGTGATGAGAATAGTTGGCTTTGGCATAAGAGATTAGCTCATGTTAATTTTACTCAACTTGATATGCTAATTAAAAAGGAGCTAGCCATAGGTATCCCATCCTTTAAGGTAAAGCATGATTTTATTTGTGAATCTTGCCAACGAGGGAAGCAAACAAAGTCCTCGTTTAAAACCAAGAAGAAAGTCTCCACCAGCAGGCCCTTGGAACTAATCCATATGGATTTGGTTGGGCCAGCGAGAGTAAAGAGCTTGGGTGGAAACCTGTATGCTCCAGTGGTGGTGGATGACTATTCAAGGTTCACTTGGACTATGTTTCTTGCCTCTAAGCAAGATGCTTTTGATGTTTTTGTTGTCCTGGCTAAGAAAGTGCAGAATGAGAGAGAGCTCAAAATCACAGCCATAAGGACAGACCATGGAGGAGAGTTTGAGAACCATAGCTTCTCTGAGCTATGTGAGCAGAATGGCATTGAACATAACTTCTCAGCTCCTAGAACTCCTCAGCAAAATGGAGTGGTGGAAAGGAAGAACAGGGTTGTGACGGAAATGGCTAGAAGCATGCTCAACGAGAAAGAGGTTTCTCAAGTGTTCTGGGCGGACGCTATGAGCACTGCTTGCTATATCTCCAACAGAGCCTATGTTCGCAAGGGCTTGGACAAGACTCCATACGAGCTATACAAAGGGAGGAAGCCCAACATCAGCCACCTCAGAATATTTGGATCAAAATGCTATGTGCATAGCAATGGAAAGGTAAATTTGGGAAAGTTTGATCCAAAGGCTGATGTAGGTATATTCATAGGTTATTCCCTTAGGAGTAAAGCATATAGGATATACAACATGAGAACTAAAACTGTAGAAGAATCCATGCATGTTGTATTTGATGAAACTCCTACATGGGGACAATCCACAGAAGATGATGAAGCACTTAATCTTCCAAAACCACCATCATCTTCCTTACCACCAAAAGAAACACCAACAAGCAATCCCAAAGAAGAAGATGAACCTAGTGATGAGCCTGGAGTGCAGACCGTGCCTGATGAGGCACAGCTGCCAATAGCCAGGAGACATCACAGGGATCATCCTCTTGATCAAGTGCTTGGTGATGTTTCTTCTGGTGTCAGAACTAGAAGACAAGTTCAAAATGAAGTTGAGTTCGGAGCATTCCTATCTCAAATCGAACCAACTTCAGTTGAACAAGCTCTTGAGGACTGCGACTGGATTATTGCCATGCAGGAAGAGCTAAATCAATTTGAGAGAAGCCAAGTCTGGGAACTAGTCCCAAGGCCGTCTCATCAATCTATAGTAGGGACCAAGTGGGTCTTCAAAAACAAACTAGATGAGACAGGTCAAATTACAAGAAACAAAGCCAAATTAGTAGCCAAAGGATACAACCAAGAAGAAGGCATTGACTATGAAGAAACTTTTGCTCCAGTCGCTAGACTTGAAGCAATAAGGATTCTTCTAGCCTTTGCATCCATGAAAGGCTTTAGATTATATCAAATGGATGTAAAGAGTGCATTTCTTAATGGTTATATTAAGGAAGAGGTATATGTTGAACAACCTCCTGGCTTTGAGGATCATAAGCACCCCAAACATGTGTATAGACTAAAGAAAGCTTTATATGGCCTGAAACAAGCTCCTCGAGCTTGGTATGAGAGACTCAGCAGCTTTTTGCTGGGCAAGGGTTTCTCAAGGGGCAAATTAGATAATACACTGTTTATCTTTCACAAAGATAGAGATATGTTAATTGTCCAAATTTATGTTGATGATATAATTTTTGGGGCAACTAATGAAAAGCTTTGTGAAGATTTCTCTAAGACTATGCAGGGTGAGTTTGAAATTAAATGTCAATGATGGGAGAACTAACATTCTTCCTAGGCCTGCAAATTAAACAGAAGAAAAATGGAATCTTCATCTCCCAAGCTAAGTACTGCAGAGAACTACTCAAAAAGTTTGGGATGGATGAATGCAAGGAGTATGACACTCCCATGAGCACCTCTGCCGCACTCGATGCTGACGCAAAGGGTAAATCTATCAGCCTGCCCATGTATAGGGGAATGATAGGTTCCCTCTTATACTTAACAGCCAGCAGGCCTGACATTCAATTTAGTGTAGGCATGTGTGCTAGGTTTCAAGCCAACCCCAAGGAGTCACACTTAACATGTGTTAAACGTATCCTGAGATACCTTGAGGGAACACAAGAACTTGGTCTTTGGTACCCCAGAGGTAACCAAGAGTTCTTGTGGGCTTATTCTGATTCTGACCACGCAGGTTATAAAACAGATAGGAAGAGCACCAGTGGACAATGCGCCTTCCTTGGTGGTTGTCTGGTGTCTTGGGCTAGCAAGAAGCAAACCTGCGTGTCTTTGTCATCCACTGAGGCAGAATACATTGCTGCTGCAAGCTGTTGTGAGCAAGTGCTATGGCTGAAGAACCAGTTGAGAGATCTTGGCTTGGAGTTCCCTGAGGCACCCATCCTTTGTGACAACACAAGCACAATTAGCCTTGCCAAGAATCCAGTTCAGCACACAAGGACAAAGCACATTGACGTCAGACATCACTTCATCAGAGACCATGTTCAAAAGAAGGATGTCAAGGTGCAATTTGTCCCCACACAACAACAGCTTGCTGACATTTTCACCAAGCCTCTGGGGGTTGACCAATTTACTTTCATAAGAGGTGATTTGGGAATGGTAAACCCAAATGAAGTGTAAATTCTATTTATTATACTTGATTGTTTAAAACCTACAACAATACTAACTTAGGCATCGGAGTGCCAATATATGTTTTTGCAGGTACTCAATGTTAAATCTTAAGCAAGTACAACCGGAAGCAAAGCCACTTCCGGATGATTACTCACTGACACTGGCTGTTGAAACTCAGAGAGCGCCAGTGCCAGACCAAGAGACACATCTCTTCAGAAACGTTTCGTCTCCCTCCATGGGGAGTTGTGCCTCTTCTGAAAAGATGAAGCAACACGTGTTATAAGGTGCGCCGTTTCAATTAAAATTTTACGTTGCCCAATGTGTAAACGTTTGGTTTCATTTGAAAATATATGCCCATTTTACCCTTAGTAACTTCGCGTATAAATAGGATGTCATTTCTCACTTTCACTTTTTACTTGCAACATTTTCACCCAAATATTCTCTCGTTTTCTCTTCATCTTCTTCATTGTTCTTTCACTGTTCTTCATCTTCTTCATACACCTTTTCGCATTTCATTTTTTTTTCCACCAACCCACACAAAAATGGCCGGATCTCATGAAACAAACCCAGTTACAAAGAAACATTCCTCATCCAAGAAACACAAGTCGAAATCTGGAAAATCTCGCCATGAACATTCTGGGAAATCTGGGAAAAATGATGAACACCGTGATGAACACCATGAAACTTCTGGGCAGACACATGGGCAGACTGAACAAGTCCAGGATCAGCCTGGACACTCTGAGCGAGCACCTGAAGAGCCAGAGCAGATTGAGCAACAACAAGCCAAGAGGAAGGGCAAGAAGGTTCAGTTTGCTGAAGAACCTTCATCCAAGAGGCAGAGGGTTGAGGAGGATGACCCTACAATCTACAGAGATGGGGCCTTGGAACCGGTGTCCTCAAAGTTTGAGACGATCAAGCCCTACTTCAACCAGAGATTGTTCATCGATCTAGATAAGATTGATGATCTAGGGTTTCCTCATCTGCGCCCCTTCCTGGAGAAATACATGCCTTGGCTGGGGATCAACCAGAGCTACAACATCAATGTCCTGCGGGTGTTCTGTCAATCCCTCACTGGGAAGGTTAAGTATAAAAAGGTCGATGGGAAGGAACAGATCCGCAGACTCTCCTTCACTGCCACAGTCAGAGGGAGAACCTTCAGCTTCACCTGGAGGGACATAAATGCTCTAATGGGGATTACAAACGAAGGGATGAATGAGTGGCTGTACCCTGAGTCACTCAAATACACCAAGGATGAGCTCGAGCAGTTGTATGGCACCCCTGGGAAGAAGGTGTCCCAGATGTCTGACTCCAACAGACTTCTGTACTACATCTACTCCAGGATAATGACACACAAAGGGGGCAACTTCAACGAGTTCACTCTACTGGACAATCCTTGGTTCCCCAGACTTCTCTCCAACAAGCCAATCAACCCCGGCCAGATGATCAGCCTCGAGCTTCAGAGATGGTTGGCTAATGACAAGGCTGGATTCCTTCCCTACCCCACCATTCTTGCCTCCCTCCTTGAGAAGAAGTTGATCAAGGCTACATCCGATGTGGAGGAAGAAAACATTAAGTGTACTCCTGTGGGGGCATCTAACATCGGAAAGATGGGCATAAAGTACAACAAGCAGGCCAAGGCCACAAAGTCAGGTTCTCAGGCAGGCAGTGCCTCTCAGACCTCAGTCCCCTCTACATCTGGTGCAGGGGATCAGGAAGTGGACTCCCATGCTGGGCCAAGCCGTGCTGCAAGAGTGCCAGCTACTGTCAGAGCCTTTGCCGAGGAAGTAAAGGAAGAGCTTCTCTTTAGGCTGCCTGACTCCTTGGTAGGCCCTCTCCGTGCTGAGTGTGATACTGGCTTCCAGCAGCAAGGGGAGCGAATCACAAGGTAACCTACCACCTCCTCCTCCCTCTGGTCACCCTTAACTTCCCCCTCCTCCTCCACCTAACACTCAACAACCTCAGCCACCACCACAAAATGACCAGCAACCCCCACCATCACCAAACAATGACCACCAATCCCAACCTTCCCCTACCCATGACCAGCAAACCCAAGACTCACCCCAACACTCTCCACACCAATTCCCACTAAACTCTCCATCTCCACCTCCTTCACCCATTCTCATACGACCTGGCGCTCCTACACGCTCTCCACTTCGCTTCTCCAACGAACCTTCCCCCCATCCTAATCCTATCAACCCCAACTCTACACCCAGATCCAACCCCCTGGCCGAGCACCTTGGATTTCACACTGCCATTCACCCTCTCAGCCAAATGTATATAAGAGATTACCCCCGCCTTCAACCACTCTCTGATGACCATTTACCATTTACCCCAGCCTCCACCAACTACAAAGAATACTCCTCCACTCATCCCTACGAAGGTCTTTTTGTCACATCCAATTGGTTTCCCGACACTGCCTCATCCCCAGAAACTATCTTACCTGCCTCCTCCCCAGAATCCTCACCCCCAAAACGCTTTGGCCCTGACCCTCCACCCTCCTCTCCACCCACTCCGTCCTCCCTGGCCCTCACCCTCTTTGATAATGCCAAAAGGGGGAGAGATGCTATGTCTGCCCTTCGCCTGTCAATGAACACAAGGGATGTCCTCAGCCAGCCAGCCTTATGGATTGATGAAGACATCGCAGCTGCCCTCCGCCGTGCTATGGAATCCCAAAGGCTGGGTGGTGCTGAGAGCCTTATAAGAGGAGAAGCAATCCAGTTCATGCAGCAGCAGAGGTCGGCTGAGCAAGGACCACAATTGGAGATGGTTGTCTTTGGGCAGAATGAACAATCCTCACAGCCTGAGTCATCTTCAGAGCCTCTTTCAACTAAGACAAGCAAAAATATTGTTGAGGAGATTATGATGAAGTACGGGCTGAAGAAACCCAACCATCCTCCTATTGTGATAGCCAAGCCCATTCCTGCATCCTCTGGGCAAGCGTCTAAGATTCCGTCTTCTGAGCAATCATCTGCCCCTCCTCCCTCATCTGAGCCAGCAGTCAGAGTCAGTGAGTCCAGAAAGAAGGCCGTTGCTAGAAGACGTGCCAAGAAGATAATTGCCTCCACTGAATCTGATGAGAGTGAGGAAGAGACTCCATCTGGCCAACCTGAGCAAGAATTCCCATCTGCCCGTGTAGACCAAGAGACCCTAGTAGTGCAAGCTGTTCCTATTCTGAAGGAGATCAAGTTGGAAATAGAGGACATGACTCCTGAGGAATATGAAAAGTATGGGTTCACGGACAGACTCTCCTTCGGTCAGATGGCCTGCCTTGATGCTGACAGAGCAAGTGCCATGCCCACTCCTCCAATTAGCAAGAGCAAAGGAAAGAGTAAGGGGAAAGGGAAAAGGAAAGCCCAGGAAGTTGAGGAGGATCCCAACTTCCCAGTCTGGAACGTAAAGATTCGGGCTGTCCACTACCCCAATGGAGAGGTCGCCCACTTCGATGATGCTACAGGCTTCCCTGGGTATGAAGAAGTGGAGAACATGAAGAGGACATTCGAGGAGTCTATTGAATCTGAAAGACTCAGAAGAGAGAGGGATGAAGAAGAGCTTCAGCGGATCATTGCCCAGATAGACCAGAATGTGCATGAGGCCGAGTTAGCCAAACTCCAGAAAGAGAGTGAAGAGAGACAGAGGGAGAGGGAGAAGAAAAAGAAACATAAACTATGAACCCCCCAATCCAAACATTCTTTTAACTTAGAAATTTCTTTTGCATACTTCATGCTTGCATAATTTACCTGTATATGCTATTTACTTGTAAATGATATTTGTTTGTATACTCTGACATGTAACTTTTGCTTATCAATAATATATGTCTAAGTTACTTGTTCTTATCTATTGCTTTTATTCTTTAGCTAAATCCTTTCTTATGAACTTAATCGATAAAACTAAGTTTGTCATCATCAAAAAGGGGGAGAATGTTAGAATCTTAAGTTTTGATGAAGACTAAAATATGAAAGACTAGGGCAAGTACTTAGAAAGCAATAGGTTAACATAGAGTCCCAAGTGAGAGTGCAACCGGATGTGGATTTACTTCCGGATAAACTAGGACTAGCGCTCGCGGATGGATGACCCATCCCCCAGCGGCAGCAAGTAACTCACTAGGGAATTAACTTAGTCCATGAGCATTAGGTATACAAAACCTTAAGACTAAGCTAAGACTCAACCGGAAGTGAAATTGCTTCCTGTTAGATTTAGACTGGCGCTGACTGAGAGAATAGATTACCCCAAGCGTCAGTGAACATAAGCTACGTCAAGTGAAATTGCTTCCTGTTAGATTTAGACTGGCGCTGACTGATAAAATAGATAATCCCAAGCGTCAGTGAACATAAGCCACGTCAAGTGAAAGTGCTTCCGATAGCTTAGTGACTAGCGCTGACTGTTGGAGTGAAGGACATTGAGCGAGAGTGAGTAATAGTGAATATAATCCTTCATCCAGTGGATTTACTTCCGGATGTAGAAGTGCTTCCGGATATATCTTAGACTAAGTGAACACCCACTGCATGTGACTATGTGCTTATATTGCTAAACTAACGTTCAAGTGCAGCACACTAAGTAAGGTTGCTTCCGGATGTGATTTTGCTTCCGCAAGCAATCAGAATGTCAGAACGTTCAGAGATGCAGTGTCAGAATGCTTTTGTCAGAGCAGAGGTGTCAGGACTACTTTTCAGAGATAAAGCAAGTCAACCCTGCTATGCATTGATGAAGCATTAATTGGGCAAACGGTAACATGGGAAAAACGGCCATATTCAAACGGCTATCCCACCTTCCAAGAGCCAGATTGTTTGAAGACTATATAAAGGAGCTCAACTTCATTTATGACAACAACAATTATCTTTGATATTCTTGTGAGAAGTTAGAGCGAGAAACTAAGAACATCTTCAAGCATTCAAAGCTGCCCAGAAAAGTAAAGAGCATTTAACACATCGAGTGATTCTTTTCATCTACATATTCTGTACTCTTTGTTGTTAAGTCTCTTCTTGTTATAAGAGCATTGATTGTACTTAAGTGTGTAACATCACCCGTTCTTTGAGAGAACTTAGTTAGAAAAATCCTTTAAGAGTAAAGGTTAACCCCTTGCTAGGTGTGAGGGGGAGCTAGTCAGAAAGGTTACAAGTGAGCCTGTGTAAAACTTGTGGTTGTAAGGTTGCAAGTGATCCCGTGCAAAACTTGCGGTTGTAAGGTTTCAGGTGAACCCGATTTAAAACCTGAGATATAGTGGAACTCGGCCTGGGTGGTTGAGGACTGGACGTAGGTCAGGTAGACCGAACCAGTATAACTCTTGTGTTGTCTTATTTGAGCATTTATTTTTGAAGCACAATTCACCCCCCCTCTTGTGCATCCATTACTTTCAAATATAATATCAATTTCTAATATTTCCCAAATTAACCCTAATTAATAATACTTATTTATAATAAATAAACAAGAAAGAGAGAGTGAGAATGAATGTATATGGGTAGGGTGAATTGGTAATATAATGTGTTAATAGCTAACTTAATCAATATTCTTAATCTAATCAAATTAGGAAAATAATACTCCCTCTGGTCCTAAATATAAGACCTAATTGACTTTTTTGAAAAATCCTTAAAAAAAGCAAAATACGTTAATTATAAATTGATTTACCTAATTTTTTCCCTTAAACTAGTTTATTTTACTTATAAACTAATGGATAATCTAAAAATATATCAAATATGTCATGACATAATAGACTATTTTGCAACCTTAACATCTCCAAAAAAAAGTTATTTAGGTCCTATATTTAGGACCGGAGGTAGTATTATATTTAAAAACAGATGAAATAATTTTTAACATAATTTAATCACATTATAAAAATAATTAATTTGCCAATCAACATTTCCATGCAGTTTTTTAATCCATGGCTTTTAATGAAGAAAAAAAGTAAACTAAACCTCTTTGGCTTTTCTAACTGCAGAAATAGCCATAGCCAACATTATAGAGGTAACTGGCCTCTCCATTGAAGACATTTCTCTATTTCCCTAATTTAGAATCCACTAGACTTGTACATGTATTTGATACTCCCTCCCGTTTGTAATATAAGAGTCCAACCACCATAAAACACTTTTTAAGAAAACATGAAAAAAGTTAGTTGAGTGTCTAGAGTTAATGTCTGTTTGTCAATATTGCTCATATTTATTATGATACTTTGAGAGAGAAATACATGAACATTAATAAATATGAAAGAGAGTTAAGGGCAAAGTAGGAAAAATACATTAATAAGGAGGGAATGTAGGATGAATTATTATATTGTGAACCAAAACAATTTAAATTTTGGGCTTTTATATTAGGAAAAAACTTACCTCCAGTACTTGACCTCTAATACATCCAATTACCCAATAAGAATTTGACACATGTCTAACTAAATCACACCACTTTCTCCTTATTTTCTCTCTCCTCCATGTGTTAGTTGTGTATGGGGTTAGTGGGACATGTGTCAAATTCTTACTGGGTATTGGATGTACTGGAGGTCAAGTACTGGAGGTAAGTTTTTCCCTTTATATTAATATTACGGACTGGAGGGAATATTATATCTTACTCCCTTCGTTCCTTACTATAAGTCACCAACTACTTATTTCTCACATACCAATGAATGGTAGTTGGTCTTAAAATTCATGCTAAATTTTCCACTTTTTCCAACTTCACCCTTGATTAAATAATGTGTTTCACATTTTTAATTTTGAATCTCCACTAATAACAAGGGTAAAGTAGGAGAAAACATTTAATGTGGTGGTTAGTGACTTATAGTAAAGACAAAAAATTAGAGGTAGTTGGTGACTTATAATAAGGACTAGATGGAGTATCTTTTAGGTGATTAAATTAAAATTATAGATAATAATAAGGGTTAGAGTTAAATGGAGAGAAATGAAAAGAGAATGCACTAATCTTCCAATTTTAGAGCTTCTCGGATTTTCTCAACATTGACCACTTCCTTTCCATCCAATCCAAACCTTAAACCCTGCTATTGTATCACTCGCCTCTGTTTCATCGTCTTCGCATACAATACAAGGTGACTCCTTCTTTCTTTCTAATCTTCTCTTTCTTCACACAAACCTCCCATCACAAATCACTTTTCATTGCTTTCTTCTCCTCTCTGTTTAGCGCATATGTTTTCCATGCTCTCAAACGATCATTTTCTTGTTCATATATATATATTCACAATTCTAATTCTAATTAATAATTTTCTTACTGTTTTAATTTTACATTTTGCCCCCTTGTTTTACCTTAATAATTTTTGCAAAATATTACGAATTCACATATTTCTATGCTTACTCTGTATGTATTGCCATATTATCTACATATCTAGAATACCAATCTTCAATAAGAATTCTGATGTGCTGAAAGAGGATCATTAGAAGCACATGGGAAAACTGATAACTAATTGATTGTGTTTGTTTGTACTGAAGAAACAAATAATGAGTTCCAAAGATGCTAATACAAACTGCTTTGGATGGGCTGCGAGAGATGCCTCTGGAGTTTTATCCCCATACCAATTCAATCGCAGGCATGTGTATTGTATATTCTACTTTGTTGAGTAAGATTAGATTTTGATATTATTGTTATTAATGGAAGGGCCGGCTTGGCTCAACGGTAAGCTCGTTTGCTGTGGGGTTTGAGGTCGTGGGTTTGAATCTGATGGAAACGGTCCTGTAGGAATTACATATGCTAGGAGGAAGAGGAGTGACGTAGGGTCTAAGTAATATGTTAGAAGGGCAGTATGGGTATTATAGTAAATAAGCATTCTGTGAAGTGTGAGTAGCTGATGTGGCAAGTTAGTTACTTACTTACTATAAATAGGAAGATAGGAAGAGAGCTGGGGTTTATGCGAGAATTGAGTAGTCTTGGGAGGGTGGTGCTCTTTAATGCACTAGTGTATTTTGGCTTTTCTCTGTACATCTTCATAGAGATTCTTCTCTGTGGACATTATACTTTGTGAATTCATAGTGAAATTGTTGTGAATTTCATCAGAATCAGTCATGAAAAGGCAGAGGGTTAGGTTCTCTAGTATATTCCCTTCCCTAGTACGCTCTCCAAGCGGGGACTAGAACTGAGTTGACCATTTTATTATTGTTATCAATGAAAGGGCCGGCTTGGCTCAACGTTAGGCTTGCTTGCTGTGTGGGGTTTGAGGTTGTGGGTTTGAATCAGTCACTTTGCAAAGAAGCAGGGGTTAGGCTGCCTAGTATATTCCCTTCTTCCTAGCACTCTCACCAAGTGGGGACTAGAACTGGGTTGACCCATTTATTATTGTTATTAATGGTGGTCTAACTTTTTGAGTGTTGAGCATTCATGTTCAAATTAGAAAATATGGTCTATTTACTCGTCATGTTGGATTTGAGCATTTGGCATTAAATGTTGATTATTTGATTGAATATATGTTGATTGTTCAGGACACTTGTGGATGATGATGTTTTCATCAAAATTACGCATTGTGGAGTTTGTTATGCAGATGTAATTTGGTCAAGAAACAAACATGGTGACTCAAAGTATCCTTTAGTACCTGGGTATGTTGACTTTTTTCCCTAGTAGTGATGATTATTCTGTCCACTTAAACTAATAAATGTGTGTTTAATTATATGCATATTAGACATGAGATTGCTGGAGTTGTACAAAAGATCGGTTCCAATGTTCACCGTTTCAAAGTTGGTGATCATGTTGGAGTAGGAACTTATGTTAATTCATGCCGGGATTGCGAATATTGTAATGATGGAGTAGAAGTTTATTGCATGAAGGGATCAATCATGACTTTTAATGCAGTTGACCACGATGGCACCATCACAAAAGGAGGATACTCCAGTAACATAGTAGTCCATGAAAGGTGAACTTATTAGATGCTAGTTATATAGATATTGCTTAGTTTTGAAATATGTCATCTGACTTTAAATGTCGGCATGAGATTTTAGGTATTGCTTCCAGATACCTAAAGGTTATCCATTGGCTTCAGCAGCTCCTTTGCTTTGTGCTGGTATTACTGTCTATTCTCCTATGATGCGCCACAAGATGAATCAACCCGGTAAGTCTTTAGGAGTAATTGGCCTTGGTGGCCTTGGTCATATGGCAGTAAAATTTGGGAAGGCGTTTGGGTTGAATGTAACAGTTTTCAGCACAAGTGCATCCAAAAAAGAGGAAGCCCTTAGTCTACTTGGTGCCGACAACTTTGTTGTTTCTTCTGACCAAGAGCACATGAAGGTAAAGGATCTACAAACTATGATTCTCCTTAGATTTTTTTTGAGGCATAAATGAGATGGGTAAAGGAGCACCTACCATCATGGTAATTTTTAAAAGGTGCACCTACATCATGGTAATTTTGATGGTGCTCCGAACATCATGGTGACTTCAAAGGTGCACATAGTATTATGGTAATTTTTTTAATCCATTGGAGTTAAGTTTACTTGTTTTTTTTTTACTGGAAAAGATGAGGTGAGACCCACGTCTCAGTTCATGGATGTTTGCCCTTTCTAACGGGGATGTCAAATTTGCCCCATTTTAAGTTACCAAGACATTACATGTTTTCTCAAAATTATTATAATATTGAGTGCCCTTTTAGAAATTACCTTGATGTTAGCAGGTGCACATTTGCCCTATATGAGATTGTAGTCTAATTTTTTTCTCCTATCTATTGGATGGTGGCTCTTATAGGCATTGGCCAAGTCCCTTGACTTCATAGTTGACACGGCATCTGGTGATCACCCATTTGATCTATATATGTCCCTTTTGAAGACCACTGGGGTGCTAGCCCTGGTTGGGTTCCCACATGAGGTTAAATTTAGTCCTGCTAGCCTTAATCTTGGTATGTTTACTTTCTAAAAATTTTTCCCGTTGTTTAGCCTTGTAGTTTGAACTTTTTGGTGATGGAATTGTAAATGCACAACCTTTTTGATAGGTATGAAAACCGTCGCTGGAAGTATTACTGGTGGTACTAAAGAGATACAGGAGATGATTGATTTCTGTGCTGCAAATAAAATTTACCCAAGTATAGAAGTGATTCCAATTGAGTACATAAATGAAGCTCTTCAGAGGGTCGTAAATAAGGATGTGAAGTATAGGTTCGTGATAGATATTGAAAAATCATTAAAGCAAAATTGAAGGGTATGTTTAGCATATCTATCTGTTATGGAGCTATTAGGTGAATAATAATTTATGGAAGTGTTTTGGTTAAGAAAAAAGAATGTTCTTGATGTCATATTATAGAAGGAATGTAAAATTTGAATAATTTGATCCCAATATTTTGTTAGTGATCAATTTGATCCACATAATTCATACATTTTTTTTCTGTTGATATTGAAGTTAATCTCAATTGATGTCAAATGAATATTTTACGGAGTATAGCTAATACTCCAATGCAATTCTTATATTGTGATGAATTTTGAAAAACCAACTAGATTACATTGATGGTTTATTTGAAATTCATAAAATTGTTAATACGTATGATACATTGCGCAATATTTGTAATCTCTTTTTTACTGTATGCCGTACATATTTGTTGAACTATTAATGAAATATGGCATTATAATGAAAATGATATAGAAATGAAAAGTATTATATTCATAATAGAGGAGAGAAAATCCATTAAGTCCGAAAGTTGGAATGTAAATAAAACCTAAGAGTAAATAAGCCTTTTCTTGTAGTAAAAAAAGCCTTATTCTTATTGATTTAAATGGAGGAAAATCCATTTGAAAATGGAAAAATATAAATGAGTTCCTTGAATTCAAGAAATGTCAATTCAAACTCTAGAAAAATATGATATTTTCATATATTACCCAAAGATGCAAATGCCCTAGATAACTAGGGGAGTTGTGAGTTGTTGAATCTGTCATGATCATGTTGAAAACTCTTACATTGAATTTGCAATGGGGATATCCCAACATAAACCTTATCAATTCTTAATAGAAAAGTTGGAGTTTTAGTTGGGTAACAAGAACTTGATAAATCGTTATATCAGGTAGAAATTTTCTTTATGGTTAATTATATAGTTTCCATTGGTCATGTAAAACTCATGCAACCTTCAAATAATCATGATTACTTTTCCATTTATCGACAATAAGCTAAACTACTGAAAATGATGAAACAAACTATTTTTATGGGCTTTCTACATCTCCTCAAACTATAAGTATATTAATACAATCTAGCAACCAAGGTTTTAAAAGCTGGGTCAAATGTTGAGTCAAAAAGACGAGTGAGTCATGGTTTAACGGTTGATTCTATCAGGCCATGTAATAATTTAATTATAAATATATATACAAATATAGTTCATATAATTTGCTTGAAAATGAAGCAAAAAGAGCGGTTGGACCAATCCAACCGTCGGCCCAATAGCAGGTAAACGGTCTAAAAACACACTAATACCGGCCCAAAATAGTTCAAATGAAAAGTTTGTCTAAATCATGAACTAAATCGCTTTTTTGTCCAGCCAACGATCCAACCATTTGAACCGTCCAGCTCGGTTCAACTCTCAAAACCATTCTAGCAACTAAGATTATCGCCAATGAGGGAGTCAAAAGAAACTTAAAGGGTCAATTTTGTGAATTTTGCCACAAAGAGTCCACTGGTGTTAGATGTTAATGGATCAAAACGGTATGTTTTCTGTATACGACCACCCTTACAAGGCCAACTTCTGGCAGCTTCTATCTCCTGCAATTCTATAAAATGAAAGTTGCATTAAAGGTAGTATTACAAACTTTGAAAACAGGAAACTTTATATATCAAATTTATAACATATTCCATAAAACATAACCGAATAGGTACAACTAAAGTATATGTCCACTCAACTCTAGATGCATGTTATTTCAGTTCCTCGTACTCTATCCCATATCAACTTCGAAGCTTTTACACATTAGGCAGATAAAAAAAAAAAACAGGTCTATGTCCAAATTGATAGTTTCATAACGTGTGACCAACATCTTTACAATAGTAAGTGAAATGCACAAAACTGCAACCATGCTAGTGATATGGCATTTTAGATCCCTTGCACATCAACGAGTGTATAGAATGCAATCGGAGAAATAGTATATTGAGTTAAATGATGAGATAAAGACCATATACAATATGACATTCTTCTTCACCACTACCCAACACATGCTTGTTTGAATCAAATTTTGTGATATGGACCATAAGCTAGCTCATGGATAAAAAATAATAGCAGAAGCATTAAAAAAAATTCACACACATGAAATAACAAGAAGCATGGAAATCCTACCAGCAGATGGATTTTCCTTTAGAAATTGCTCTATCACATCTTCATTCTGAGCAATCGTCAAGCTAATAATCAAGAAGCTACTTGTTAGTACAGGTAAAGATAATAAAAAATCATGCTACATAATCGCTAGACTCAAATTCTTACAAAAGCCAATAGAAACTTAAAGTACCTGCAAGTGCTATAGACAAGTGATCCACCAACTTTTAAAAGTCTGAAACCATTGGTTAGAAGACTCAACTGCAGCCACACAAACAGACATATGGGGGATATGAGTACGTAGTGTAATGTTCTGACTACCTAGGCCAACATAATTCCTGAGCAAAGAGCCATATAACAACTTCTACACTCCCAATTCACTAATCTCAAATTGTAGCTTACGTTTACCAACATTTATTTTTCTTTTATATAAACAAACTGAAAGAAAAAGGAGAGATAATGTACAAGAATGGGCCATCAAAATCATAAATTCACTGATACATTACAGACAACGAGATTTGTCACATTTCAAATTCCAGATTATATTAAAGCATTGACATATAGACCAAACCTCCTACGTACAGAGAGGGAGGTAGGAGAGTGGTAAAAAAATGGGGAAATGAAGAGCTATGGGTCTAAAGGTAAACATAAGGGTTTGAAGTCAGATAAAGCTCAAAATAGAGAAGCAAAATAAAGGAGTCATGATGAATCGGATCAATTTCAGTGTGTGTTGTGTGTGTGTGTGTGTGTGTGTGTGTGGAAAAGAAGTGGAGATGTGGAGGTTGGGGGGGAGAAAAACTTTAAAGTGTGGTATTGGCCTTTGAGTGCAGAATGCCAAACTCACAAAGGTTTAGCAAATCTGTGGTGTAAAATATTTCCATATTTCCTGTTGAGTTAGCGGTGTTTGATCTTGTTTCTTTTTGTCCTTTGCTATTCTGTGTTTTTATATGAGTGAGCAAATCAGACAGTTTTTTCTAATTTTTTATAAGAGTGAGCAAGAGATACGGGTTAATCTGGAATCAATTATCTCCGTTGCAATCCAATTCAACTTATTTATAATGGCAGTATCAAGTCCAAGTTATTTCATTTTTATTTCTGTCTTTTTCGTGGTCTTCAACTGTTTTGTTAGGCTATCAGAATTGTGTGTTATTATATCAGATTTCTGCTCCAAACTTGCATTTAATGATTTAGCCAATGTATGTTTATAACAATATACTACCTAGGTTTCAATAAGAGCTAAATCTTTTCCAAATTTCCATCACCCATTAAAGCATTTAAGCTTTATTCCACTAGGTGAGGTTGGCTACATGAATCACACGTCATTGTACTCTATCAAAAACCATATTTCCCAATCAATTATTGATCAAAAGATTTCATGAAGGAGAAAAAATCAAATTACAATTATAGGATACACATTATGGATAAAAATAAACAACTCAGTCACTTGCCTGAAGAGCAAACAAGTTATCAGTCCTATTTGCATCTAACACACGGCGTTCGAGAGTTTTCCAGCCCCAATGCTCAAACTTCTGGATATGTTTGATTGAACCATCATGGGTGCACTCCGCATCCACGAGGACCTGCATCAAACCCTAACAAACTATAAGCTTGGCATGTTCAAGCAAATAAGTCATCACCACACAATCAAATTAAAATACTATTAACCTTATCATAGCCATGGCTCATAGTTTTTCTGTCAGATGCATTCTTAAATAGGTCATCTTTCATAAGTCCAACAACTCCAGAATGCCGCCCATAATAAATGAGGTCTGGAGATTGAGACCCAGGGACCAGGTGTGCATCTTTACCTTTTCTTGCCCTTTTCCTCTCCTTCCAAGTTCGTTTAGATGTCCACTCCTTGAATACATCAGCGTTCTCTGCTAATTCAGATTCACCTGTTTGATGCTAGATATAATGATAAAGTTGATAAAAGTAAACCATAAGTAACTTGTAAAATTTCTTTTCAAGATTGACTAAGTCTAGCACAACTCATAATTTTAATTACATGATTTATCATCTGAACAGAATCCTGCAGGAATAAGGGAAAATGTCGTTCCATCAGCAACAAAAAGTCGGCATCGATCACCCAGATTATACTTTTGAAGCATTGTTCTGCATGCAGCTAAACGGTGTCTTGCAACATCTACCCCAGTTACAGATCCTGAATCACCAAGAAGCTCTGATACCATACAAAGTTTAGCACCTGCAAAAAGGAATATTATTAATAACCCAAGAAAGTGAAAATTAATATCAGTATTAACTCAAATTTGCTCTTGAACGGTGGAGGAAAGTTTAAAGATATCTATAAAACCACAAATATGATTGAGTACCTATATACATCTATAAAAAGGGTCAACCTAATTCAAGTCCCCACTTGGTGGGCGTGCTGGGGAGGGAATATATTAGGCAGCCTTACCCTTGCTTTTTATACAGAGAGACTGATTCAAACCCACGGCAAGCGAGCTTACTACGGAGCCAAGCCGGCCCTTCAACTGTATATATATATAATATGCAATATAAATGCTTTTAGACAAGATCTTTGATCATAGTTCAGACCAAAGTTAACTTTCTTCTATACAACCATACAAGTAGAAGCATTAACGCACTTGCAGAGACAATATGAACATAACTGGAGTAATAAAGTAACATACCAGGAGCGGCACATAGGTCAAGAACGTGGTCTCCACTTGATACATTCAAGGCCATAACAGCAGCACCGGAAGAAGCATCAATTCCATACATCTTTACATATCCCAACAACAAGAAAAAAATAAATGAGACAAGTAAGGCTAAAGTTTAATGAGGTGTACGAAAATAAAAGAGGGATTTTCTTCTTCTTTTTACATAATGTGCCCCTATGTTCCTAAAATAGGACCCAATTGACTTTTTTTGAGAATTTTTAGAAAAAAAGTAAGTTACCAATAAATTGATTTGTGTGACGCATAAACCACATACTCCCTCCATTCCTAAATATATTATTGCATATATTCACTTAATTTGATTAGATTAAGAATGTTATTTAATTTAATTAATATCAAATGACATTGCCAAAATATCCTAACCACGTCTCTTAATTCCAACCCCCTCTCTCTTGCTTATATTATCGAGGAGCTAAGTATAAAAATGGTCAACCCAATTCTAGTACCCACTTGGTGAGGGTGTTGGGGAAGAGAATATACTAGGCAGCCTAAGCCTTGTTTTTTGCAGAGTGGCTGATTTGGACCCACGTGCCACGTGCCACGACCTCAGACTGCACGGCAAGCGAGCTTACCGTTGAGTCAAGTCGGCCTTTCTATTATCGAGGAGCTAAGTATACAACGATATTTTTAGGAAATAAGAGAAAAACTAGGGTCTTATATTTAGTCATTTACCCGCATCAATCTAATAATATATTAAATGGCTCGATTAACTTCCTTATTTTCTAATATAATAAAGTCAAAACGCTCTAATATTAATTTTTAGGAACAGCACCTTGCCTTCTAGGTATGCCTTAGAGGTAGCAATGTGTACATTGGAAGGGAGAGAATAAAAGCCCGGCAACCAATCTACCCTCTGCAGCTTACAATCCATCTCTGCTTCAAACTCTTCAATGGATGCTTCGCAATTCGGCTTCAAACTTTTCCCAGAAAAAAAAAATAAAATGTGAGTCGATGGACTGAAAAAGAATTGGAAAGATGAAATAAATGGGAAGAAGAAGAGGATACCGAATGTATCGCGGAGTAGAATGAAGAGAGGAGGCATAAATGGAAGGGTCAATCCCATTGGCCTCTAAAAACGCCAAGAATGCGTCCGGCAAAGGCAGTTTTGGAGGCTCTTCTTCCATCACAGACTTTAATGTTGATTCATGGATGCAAGAGGTTTCATCTCAGGCTTGGGCTATTTATTAGATTAGATTATGGGAATGCATTTAAATTTTGCTCTTTTATAAATTGATTGGGAAATGACAAATAAAGACTTCTGAATATTAAAAAAACAAGTAAGGAAATCAAAATTTCAATAGGATAATCACAGATCATTAACAACAGTAGCATACCTATTAACAATTATGCGTATTGTTAAAGAGCAAAATTTATGTTTTTCTAATATAATGAAGTTAGCTTGTTAATGTGATTTATGATTTATTAGGGGTAAAGGTGGCGTTCTCTTCGATCTAATCTTTTTTTAGAAGCATAGTTGGATAATTATTTTAAAAACTAAGTTTTAAATGGAAAATGACTTGAAAGAAAATTATTGTTGCCAAAGGAAAATAAATTTATTATTGGAAATTTTTAACACACTAAAAATTATTTCTTCATATACATTCACACTAAATATTCTCTATTACTATAAAAGATACTAGCATTATAATTTCTAATTAAATAGATAAAAAGAATCTAGGATCATCCATATTAAATACATTATGGTAAAAGAGAACAATCCTTTAAGGGTAGAGAGAAGTCAAATAAACTTAAGTAAAAAAATCAACTAATTTACTTTTCCTCTAAAAATTAATTAGCACATAAAAAATAGATCTCATGTTTTATTTTTTTTTATTTTGCATGTTAAAAAATTATTAACTGCTATTTAATTTTTAGTTTGTCAAATCAAATTAAAAGTTTATGGTAAAATCTGATGTGTTTACATGTAATTGTTAAACTACAAAAGACACAGTGCACACTATGTTCCCTTATATTTTTCCAAATACCCAGGAAAATTAGTTTTAATGTTAATAATACATACCAGAATTTTCACTGCACATAAATAAACAATTTTCATGCAAGAGATTCACAATTTCTACTTCAAAAACCTAGCATACCAAGCCTAGTTACTTAACCTTTATTTTTTCAGCCCCCCCACCCCCCATTAGAATTCAATTATTTATACCCCTCTTTAGCATTTAAAAAATTCTGCAGAAAAGAAAGGATAAAGAATTGGCATACATGCACATTAATCTTATAAACACCAACACAAAGTTCTTCCCGTTTTACTTTTCAAAATCAAACTACACTTAGCACCACTTTCAATTAAAATGAAGTTCTATTCCTTTAATTGCATTCAGTTATAGCAGTGGCATTTCAGAAAATTTGTGAATACACAAACAAGCTCTTCCATCCCTATTGAAATATCAATTTGATCAGTGTAGATATAGGAACAAAAATCAGTTTTGGACATTCATATAACACCTCTTATTCACAATTGAATACACTCCTACTCCAACCACCCTTTTCGGTTTATGAAAACAAACAATGATTCACTATGAATCAACCTAAAACAAATTACAACAGTTAAACTAATCCCCAACAGTATCATCATCTTACAAATCATTTTCCAAGTTCACATGCAAGCACTCAAAACACATCTTAACACTTCAAAAATTACACAAGCACCTCTAGCCTAAAATCAGTTTGGTCTTGACAATGACAGCAGCAAGAAATTTGTAACTATACATATCCCCAAAAAGGAATAATTAACAGCCCAAACATACATCCCATAAACAATTTCAGCTACACCCAAAAGGCCAAAACATACATCCCATTTACCTATCGTAAGCATGAACAAAAGAACCATTTACTTCCAATTCGTTTAAAACAGAAAAAGAAGGAAGAAAAATTCAGCATTTGCAAATCAGCCCAATTAAATATGAAACAGAAATTCCAGAATCCACATGCAATCTCCAACCATATATAATCTCAATCCCTAACTCCTAAGCCAAGTGAAACCTTACCCAAAATAACCCAAAAACCTCCAGACATGTGCAGAAAATTATTAATCCCACATATGCAATTGGAATTTCTTCCATTCTTCCCCAAAAATCAATCGGCTAAGACAATAGTGACTGCAGAAAGCATATATTCACACCACCCATACACCATTACAAACACCTTTCAACTAGTGCAGAAACTTAAATCATTGTAATCCAACAAACTCAAGCATCCATTGAACATGCAATTCAGTTTAGCATATAACACTTTGGGCCAAAGAATCAGAGAAATAAAAACTAGAATCCCCAAGTGAAGATGCAAACCTCAAAATGTACATCATTTATCTTTCCAAATCATGGACAATGTAGAATCACACCCAAATCCTTGGGCCAAAACAGAAAAGAAAGAAGAATCCAGAAATCTCAATAAAACTCACACCATGAATTAAAATTTGAGGTAGCAGCTATTTGAATATTAATAACCCAAAAAAACTCAAATCATTTCAAAGAAGTTGTTGAAACATACAATTTCCAAACAGATTTCATCATGTATGCTTATTATGTTGGCTCTATATCATTTTTACAAAAATTAGTTAAACGACTTGAACCCAGAAACATCTAAAAACCCCAATAAACTCTCTCTTACCGTGGTTCGAATCCAAGTTTCCTGCCTTGTCGTTCGCTGCTGGAAATCCGAAGGAAATGAAAGTGACGAGGAAGAAACAGTGAGAGAAGCGCAAAGAGAGAAAGTTTCTGCGATCCTAAATAAAATTTTGGTATAAAAAGACTCTTGTGCCCTCATTATATTATTCTCTTCTTCAATTTAATGAGGGGCATAAGAGTCTTTTCATATCTAAATTTTATTTCCTTTAAATAAAAATATCATATTTGTATCTCGCGAAACTTAAGTATTAGAAATGCACTTTTAAGTAAAGTTTAGTATATATATTTCCCATTAATCCTCTTTCCCTTGAAGTAATGAAAGGAAGGCTTGACTTATTTGTGGCTCTTCTCTGCTTTTACTATTGAAAGAACTGTACATTTTAGCAACACTGATGTTGTATTTAGTCGTTAGCTTCGTGAGTATAGCTGTATGCAATGATGTCTTCATTCTGCTGTGGTGGGTCCCCTGTGTGCTTTTCTTTCAACCTAAACAGCCATTTAATTTAAATTTCATTATGTTTTAAAAATTGTTTTGCCAACTGGGGCAAGATTTGCCCTACCTGCTTTCAAATTTCAAACCTCTCTCTCTTCTTCATTGATGCATGCCCACTCTTCTTCATCACTTGGAGAGATTTTTTCCAATAGGAGGGCCATGGTGTTGTTGTTTCTTCTTCCGATTTGACTTCCTCTATTTCCTTGTCCCGCCGTCCTCTTCCCTTCCTTAAATCATCTAAATCTAACACTGATGTCATAGCTCAAGAGCCTCGATCTCACGTGCGTGTCGCTGAACAAATCTTTGTAGTTGTAATGGTTAGTTTTTACAAATTCAACTTCTTTTTTTTTAACTTTTTTTGGATACACCTTTCGCTGTCATAACTCATAACTCATATTTTTTTTTTTGGAACTCTGTAGGTGACATTTTTACTTCGCTGAACGTTTTTTTAAAACAAATTCAGTAATTGCGAAGGTGGGACCATAAAGGGAGCATATGAATTGCTATAAAAAATGCTACCTTTAGTTTTCTGGTATCCTTTATTTTTTCCGTTTTTTCTTAGTGCTTATTCGATTAAAGTGATTTGGAAACTGGGGTTTCTTTGTTTTCATTGCATGGATAATCTGATATCTAAAGGTGATTATGTATCACTATGAAATTGTGATATGTTATGTTTATTTTCACTATTTTTTTATGTCGTTGGGATTTTTGATAACCTCGGTTGCCATAAGCTTGGTTGTTTGTTAATTATACCTGAAAAATGTTGGTATTACTCTGTTATGCCTTCCATTATGCGTTTAACTGATGATGCTAATGGCATCTGCTGGTTGTTCAGAGGAAAGGGGATTATTCTGCTTTACGCCCTATTATTTATTTATTTATTTATTTTGCTAAGGCCATTTTTCTACTCTAAATGTGATGTTTGATGATTTTGGGCTCAATATTTGGTAGGGTGTGAGCCTTTATTTTGTTCCGCTTTAAAGGTTTGTTGAGCTATTTTTAAGGTCTTCTCATGTTGATGGTCATTGGCGTTTTTTATCATCTCCTACTTCTAATTTTTTTCTCTTTCTTGGATATTCATTTTTACTCCTAAGCTGAAAGCATGTTTGAGTATTTATGCAGCTTTTACATATAATCACATCAATAAGTTCTATTTAGTTCATTCTCATGTGAGTTTGACAAGCCACTTAGCAATTACCATTGCAGTGATTTCTTATTTGATTGTGCTTTTCAGATATCTTAAATTCAGTTCATATATAGATTTAACTTAGTATTGAGATTGAGGTTGAATTGAAGTTGAATTCTCTAGACTTCATTCATAAGATATTGACAGGATGATTTCTCTTTGGATAAAATTTCTCTATTTTTCTCCTTTTATTGTTAAAATGGGGCATATCACTGTGGTTCTGTTAAACCTGACTTATATTAAGTTTGTTTTGTTAGCTCTCAATCCTTCATGATGTTGTTATTGCTTCCTGGTCAGCCTTCTCAATCAACGGCCTCGTCAAAATAATCAACTACCCAGCAGGTTTGGTTTGTTGAACATGATGTTGTTGTTAAAATGTTTGAATGATATGAATGGTTGTGATTCACTGCTTATTTTAAATCCATTAACTGTAGAGGATCGAGTCAACTATGTATGTGGCCCAATGGGAGATGGAAAATGGATTTAGAGTGACACCCTATTGTTCTATCTCTACCGTTGGGAGTCAAGGATCAACAATTCTTCATGGCATGCTTGCTGCTACCACTCCTGAGCAGCAAAAGCATTTCCTTGGCGACCAATGATCCAGAAACTCAAGGTTAGATTTATTTTCTGATTCTTTGGGCTTTGCTTTTAGATTTCTTAAATAATGACCTGAAATAATTTGTTTATATTGTCACCTCAAATAGGCTGGACTGGAAGTGAAGATTACTGGGATGTTATTGGAGATGGAAGTTAGAGAATTGCTGCTTCTTCTGGAATATCCAAGGTCAGTTTTTGCCAAGATGAAAGAAGTTGTGCAAATGCTTCGTAACACCAATGCTCAAGTGTCATCAGATATTTTACTCACAGGGCTTATTCTTCTTATCCTTTTTTCCTTTGTCCACAAAAAAGCAAGGTTGTGTTAATTTACTTACTCTTTTTCTTTTTTTTTGATCAAATTTACTTAATTTTTTTCAATGCTCAATCTTAGAGGTGGTTGATTATTGAACTTTATAAATTGCTCAGCTATTTCAAAAGTTCGGTCATTCAAATGTTCGTTGTGTTTTGTCTCTCAAGTCTCAATTCATTTGATGCTATGAAAGTCTCACAAAAAAGTGGCATTGATTGTGCATTCTCCCATCTATGTTCTATTTGGATTTACTCCCTCCGGTCCTAAATATAAGACCTAATTGACTTTTTTGAAAAATCCTAAAAAAAAGCAAAATAAGTTAATTATAAATTGATTTACCTAATTTTTCCCTTGAACTAGTTTATTTTACTTATAAACTAATGGATAATTTAAAAATATATCAAATATGTCATGATTTAATAGACTATTTTGCAACCTTAACCTCTCCAATAAAAAGTTATCTAGGTCCAATATTTAGGACCGGAGGTAGTATCTTGGAAATATCATTGTGCTTTGTGGTGCTTTCTCATTATCATATTTTATTAAAGGGCAAAGTTGCAAAAATAGTCACCGTAAATTTAAAAATGGGCAACTATAACTCTGGTAAATTGAAGGGGGCAAAACTGTACACTGTAAACTAAAATGGGGCAAAACCATACATTGTAAACCAAAATGAGGCAAAAGTAACCTCTCTGTTAGGCCAAGTTAAACAGGCATTTTCCAGAAGTGGGTTCCACCATCAGTAAATGACATGTCAATTTCAAAATCTAATATGAAAGCTAAAATGCATCCAGTTGAACCATAAATCACTAAAAACGAACTCTAAACCCCCAAATCATTTCGATAAGAAACCAAATAGAACCCCAAATCATGTGAAATTAACCTTACTTCTACGTAATCATATGAAAAAATAAAGTCTCATAAAAAAATTAAAGTCTCATCAACATATTGCACCCTTAAATGTATGACTCAACATTTACTGATGGTGGGGCCACGTCTGGAAAACGTACGTTTAAATTTACGATGACTATTTTTGCACATTTGCACATTTTCCCAATTTCGGCACATTTTGATTTACAGTGAACAGTTTTGTCCCCTTCAATTTACCAGAGTTATAGTTGCATATTTTTAAATTTACGATGATTATTTTTGCACCTTTGCCCTTTATTAAATCTTTCTATTATTTTTCAAATAAGATGTCTGTGGATTTTTTCTATCTTAAATTTGTCCAGGCTTGGTCTACTAGCATCTTTTGGTGGAAGAGACAAACCTAGGTCACTGCTTAGTTGTTAATGACTTTGTAATCTTTAATAAGAATAATTTAGTTACTGGAGTAGTTAATGTGCTTTCCAATAGTGGTGCCACAAAATTGTTATCTTCATTATAAAGCGATTTGGATAAGGAAGGAATCCTCCTTCCCTTATAGTAATGCCAGTCGGCTCGCTGAACTTCTCGGCTTATTTTTTTCCCTCTCAGTAAAAACTGTTCATTTTACCTGATTAAGTTTTTTTTGCTCAGTGGTCCCCACCTACAGAGACAAGGGAATGGGAAAGCATGCCTAGAATTAATTTATGTTTAATATCATTTTTCTTTATTAGACCTAATATAGGCTATAAGAGACTTAGGACTATGATTTCTGCTATGTTGTAGTTTTCGCCAGGATATTCAAATTTCAAAAGTTCCCTCTCACTACTGTGCGGAGCTCCCCTTTATTAGGCTGTTATTGTGCTTTGCAATTTCTCTTTTTATTTGCCATGGGCCAGTCTTTTCTTTCATTGCATAATGGTTAATCTTGGTGCTATCTCTGTGTCCATTGATACTTTGATGGAGGGGAGGCATCAAGGGATTTTCATGTTTAAGATGGATGGAGTTTATTTTCCTGAGGTTATTCATTTTGTTCCTTGGGGTAAACGCCTGAAACAACCTTTGTCAGTGGACCTAATTGCCTTTGATCATTCGATTAGTTTTTTTTCTTCCTTTCTGCTGTGTTCTTCTTATGAACTCCATTTTACGTATTTGTAACAATAACAATTCAAATAAACCTTTTCTTTTGCAGGGGAAGCACATCGTTGTCACAATGGAAGACCAGACATCAATACTTGGGCATAGGTCTGTTTTTGTTGAGGAAATGTGTTACCAGACGACTAATTTTGTTGTGAAGAGCGATGGTAAGGGTGTTCATCGGCCCTTTTACATTGTTTTGATGAAATCTACGATTGTTGAGAGAGCTTGGGAGTTGTTGCCTATGTATTTGTTTCACGTGATGTTTGTGTCCGAATTTGCCCATTGTTGTCCTTGGGAGATGAGTATTATTGGTAAGCTAATGTTGAGTTAGTTTGTGAACCACTTTAAATTTTATCTGGGTCTGTTTTAGTTCTGATATTATTATATTTGTGGTAGATGTGTGTGAGATGCTTGTAACTATGTATGAGGGTGGAATGGATGATATTGATGGTTTTTACGGGAAAAAATTGTACATTAAGCTGTAGAACAAATGGTTGGCCTCCTTGTGGTTGGTGTTATTTGCATTTGATTTAGATCATTTACTTTTGTTTCGAGATTTTCAATACTCCTAACACGGAGTTGTTTTGGTGTTAATGATTCCCCGGTAACACGGGTAGTGAGGTGTTGACTTGCATCTCACATGGTCCCTGCGTGGGGGAGACTCTCCGGGCATATGACAGGGTGACTGAGCCAAACGGTGTATTTGTTGTGGTTCAATTTGCCCGGCCACTATGGCTCCTGAAGGAGGTGAATGTAATGTATAAGTTATTTTTTAAATGAACTTGGTGAATGTTTTTAGTTAAATGTGATTGTGTTAATTTTGTAGGCAACTCGTATCCTGCATCCTAGCTAGTGTGATTATATTTGAATGTCACATAGTACATATGTAGAACATTATGTTTTTGTTGATACTTTTCATCTTTAGTTTCATTAGCTCATATGTTTCACTATCTTTACATATGTTACTTAAATATATTGTTTATGACAAATTGTTCCCCGGGCGAAGCCCGGGGGTGTATTGCTAGTTTCAAAGATGAAAGCTATGTCTCACCGATTCATTGTATTCGGAAGAATAAAATAGATAATAAGGAAAGAAATTAGTACATATGCACTCCGACAAATACTATCCTTTAAATTTCTGTTACAAAAAAATTAATACCTTAGCTTTTGAGTAGTTTGAAACAACTTATCCAAAGGATGATTTTCTAAATTTTTTAATATTTAATGTTATTCATAATTAAGATATCACAGACATTATTCATTATCATATTATATTGTAATGTCGTCGATTTAACACACACGCACATCTTTAGAATATTGTTTGAAAAGTTTTAAGAAAAATTTAAAGGAGATGATAAAAATAAATGCTCCTTGACAAAATTTATTATTTTAATAAGTTAGTAATCTGTCATCCAAAGTTAGTTCATTTATATAATTATGGTATAACGTAACAAACAAAAAGAAGTTAGTAAAATTATGATATTGGTAAATGGATAGAGACATATTGGTAATTCACGGTCTAAAGTTGATACAAGGGCAAAAGTGCTGATCTAGTAATTAACTATTTCAATTTGGGCAAAAATAATAAATGATTGTTTCGCGGTGCATAAATAATATTCAACTTTTTGACCCGGTGCAAAAATGATAAAACCGGTCCTAAATGTTAATCTGTAATTATGCGGAACCTTATTGATATTATTTTTCAAAGGAAAAATACTCTTTTACCCTCTAATTAAAACTCAATGTTTCCTCTTCCACCCTTCCTCTTCCTATTTCCATTGTCATACAAAGAGCTTTAAATCAAAAATGATACAGTAATACTCAAAATCCTTTCTCACTTCCACCCTTCCTCTTCCTATTTCCATTGTCACACAAAGAGCTTTAAATCAAAAATGATACAGTAATACTCAAAATCCTTTCTCACTTCCGTCATCGAATACTTCACTGCCGCACCACCACCTTCATCCATGGGGGAGAGTTGAAATCTCCTTTATTACCCTCGAAGGCAAAGACTCTTACCTCTCTTCTTCCTCCCTCTACTCCATCATCACTCACCGTTCTCTCTTCGCATCGATTCCTCCTTTCTTGATCGTTGCCTTCCCTCCGGCCACCGTCCTCCGCCGACGCCTTCCCTCAAACACCGGATCACCATCCCCCATTCCCTCTTCTCCTTCATTCTGCTTAACTATGGTTCTTCAAAGCTGCAATGTGTAACATTGTGTTACTAATTCCCTAATTAACCTACGATATCCTTTTTAAATTCAATTATCTCTTTACTAACTATGATAGCAAAAGGATTTCCATATATCAATGTCTATCATAGTTAGAAAAGGAAATTTCCTAATGACTGAATACTATCCATGATAGAAAAGAATAAACTAATACAACCTGAATACTATCATGGATAATTAATAGCTAACCATGTTAGAAAAGAATCACCTAACATGGTTAGAAAAATAAACAACCTAATGTTCAATAATATCAAATACATACAAATATATGCGGAAACGAATACAGGCCTATACAAATTGGCAATATACAACTCTAAATAATTTATATAACCTCTACTACCTATTTCCCTTTCCTGATGCTTGTGCCTGTGCATGAATACCTGCAAAAATGTCAGTAATCGTGGGATGAGACAATTTGTCCCAGTAATCACCGCTTAACTCACTATAACAGTGAGATGTGCGGTAGTAAGGGCGTCTAAAGGGTACCACAGTTCTAAAATCAATAATATATATATATATTTCTCATTTCCTTTCATCCATTATTTAAAACCTTCTGTCACGTCTCAATCAACTCAAATTCGTCATCTCCACTTCCCACGTATCACTCAACATCCCTCACACTCACCTAAAGATGCATTGTGCCACCACGGTGCATTCAAGCATTTATTCTTCACTATATGATTTGACACTGTGTCCCTCTCCATAATGAGGGGACAATTTCCCTCTCTGGCAATCTCCAGAGAGGGAACCCCAATTCTGTTTTCCATTACAGAACGGGAACGGTTGGGCTCTCCACTGCCAAACAACCGTAGGGGCGGTTGGGCTCTTCAATGCCAAACAACCGTAGGTCACTTCTCTCAATAAGTTGACCTATGAACCCCGATCCAATCAATTCTAAAAAGGATCCTCGGTACAAATAACTGTCGATTGGCCTATCGACAGTTATCATCGCGCGATGGTACGTATGTTTATCAGTGTCATGCAAACCTCACAGTATCCATTAATTTTCAATATCTCATCACAATAGTCAAAATCAATATCAATCTCATATATTCTCCCATCATCATTCAATCTATCATTCACAACATCTTCCCTCATCATAACTCCCAAATTTTCTCTACACAACCTATGATACATCCAATCCACTATACCTCTCAATATCCCTGTCAAAATGTCAATATCCAAATGTCTATACACTCATATACACAGTCCAACAATATCACCAGCCAGGATACTACATATATAATTTATCAAATCTTTTATATAAAAATAATCGTGTTTGAAAGGCACCCGATAGCCTGTTTTGTATAAAAATACCCTTTAAAGATAATATATATATAGAGGGTGAGAAGGGATTTTACAAAATCCCTAACTAACGTCACCCTCAATGTTATAGTAAGGTAAGAGTGATTACCTGTCGCCCTTTAGCACTCTGTTACCTCTTCCTTTTCTTTACCATGCCTTGAGAAATCTATGCATATCGCATCCTTTCCTATTATTACACCATGCAATAATAGGGGATTAATAATCATTCTAAAGCATAGATTAACTAACGTCTCTCTCGTTTGTATTACTACCCAGTTCCCATACATTTTCTTTTCTCAGAAATTATTCAAACTCAATCAATACTATTCATTTCCATTAACAGAATAATCATGTTTTCCCCTCTCTCACAATATCAGCCACCAAGCAGAAAATTCAATTAGAAACATGAAACAGTCATTCAAGTTCCAATGCTCAAAACAAATGTCATAAAACCAACATAGTTCACATCAAGCACAATCATTCATTCAAAACAACCATTATTAAATCACTACCAACAATTAATCCAAGTGAACGTATAGCCTACTAATGATTATTCAAACAACTTCCAATCAATAACATGACTCACACAATGAATAAGTCCTTTCTCATTAAGGAAAAATTAAACAAACTAATGACTATTCACCCAACATACAATTTAAGATCATAGTTTGACACACCTCAATCACAAATTCTCTATACACTTTAAATCTATTTCCCCCTATGCCCTTTCAGATCAGCCAAGGCAAAAAGGTAAAAATAAGAGATTTCATTCCGTATTCATTTCCAACTTAGGAATTCTTTACCCATTTCAAACCAATTAATTTTATCATCCACAACAACCATAATCTAGAATCATATTCAATTATGCTGCATCTCATACATATTAATCATTCACACAATTTTCAAGATAAAGGATAGGTATGAGAAACACCACATTCACACCTTTAGATACCTTTCAATATTATTGAAGTCTTTATTCAACATTTCATGTCATTCAACCATGTCATACAGGTATTTGCAATGATTTTCAACTCACAGTCAATAAGCAACTTACACATCTTCATATGTAATTTAGTAAATGAGAAAAGAAACTAGATTTCTCATATTTCCTATTGGAGGCAAACAAGATTCTATTAAAACAAATCCATTTATACACTTCCAATTTCATAGATATTTAAACATCACATTCTAGTCATTCTCACACATCATATTCTTCACAAAAATCATAAATTAACTTCATAATTATCTTCCATTCAAAACAACCAATTTCCGTTTACATTTAGTACATTTGATTATCAACGCTTTAAATCATAACCAAACAGTGACTCAAAATAACTCTCGAACTCAAATCACTCTTTTAGCAAAAATTTGAAATAGAGAAACCAAGAATCAGTTCAGTCATTTTAAGAAACAGAGCAGGGGTAGTATAAAATTTCGTGCTTTTCACATATACGTCACATATTATATGCATCATTAAAATCTGTCCAGCCAAGGCAGTATAAAATTCATATAATCTTTGCACACAAGCACTTAAAGCAACATAAGGACCTTTTAATCATCACGCATACGCATCTATGCACCCTTTTCAAATCACTTTGAGAAAGAAACATGCAGACCCATACCAGTAATCACAACAGAAATGAACATAACATTAATTAGCTCACTAAACCCCTTTTTAGCCGATTAAAATCATTTGTAATTGGATTTTTCCACAAAAGTCATATCTCAAGAACTACAAAACATTTTCCTATTTAAGACTTGACTCATAGATTTCACAAACCTAAACCCACAACCAAAACAAGAACAATGGAGATATGAAATTTAACAACTTTCACCATATACACTCAGCACACACGCATCATACACAAACACATTCACTAATTCTTTATTATTAACCATACTAAACCATTTGTTCCTGCCTTGGTTTGAACACTAAACACTAATAATCCCTTTTTGCCAAAACAGAGTAGAAGCAACAAACTTTTCATCCCACACACCAATCTTTCTTTTGTTTTAATTAAAATCGCCCAAAACCAAAACCTAATAAAAATCCTAACTCTCAAATCTCGCCAAAAATCGCAGAAAATAAAAAGAGAACAAACCTAAGCTTGAACCCAATTTGTAGGTGCGCCGGAAAGGCTTCGCCGTCGCCGGAAACCCGCCGGAAATCGGCCACTCAACCATGTAGGAAGAACAGAAACCAAAAGGGGAAAGAAAAGTAAGGAAAATGGTGTTGGAAAGGATAATAGCTTGAAGAACTAAAAGTAATAGCAACACCCACCTCACACCACTGCGTTCACCGCCGTCCGCCACCTAACTCGCCGGAAAACGTCGGGGTCGCCGGGAAGAAGGAGGAACGAAGAAGGCGAAGGGAAGAGGGAGTAACAGATTTGATGATGATGACGGTGAAGGGAAAGCGAGAGACCGGGCCGCCGCGCTGCCGCTTCGGCTCGCCGTCGCCGGAGAAGAGGGTGGTGGCCGAAGGGTTAGGTTTTGAGGGAAAGGAGATGACGGGTTGGAGGATTGGAGAGGCGGAGAGAGTTCGAATGAGGAAGGGAGGGTCCGTAAGTGTAGATGATGAAGTGAGGTGGACGGCGAACGCCGTCGCCTATGGCCGGCGAGGACGCAGACCGACCAGGGTGAAGAAGGAATCGAAAATGGGGGGTGCGTTGCGCCAGCCGAGAGAATGAAGAAGAAGAAGAAGAAGAAGAAGAAGACGGGTTTTATGTCAAAAGAAAGGGCTAGGGCGCGTTTGACATGCGTTTTCTGGGTCAGAAATGGATTATTTCGTACGGGAAGTTACTATAATGTCCTCTTTTAATTTAAAACCACTTAAACCAGTCTCCAATCTTCTTAAACTTCAAAATATTTTTAGCTTTTCCATTCCCTCATATTTCAAACTCTTCATTTCTTTAGTAATTATATGCATATTAATTACTCAAAATTTCCAAAAATCTCCAAAAATTCCTAAAAATTCCAAAATTTTTTATCATTTTCCAAAAACACTCTTTAATCCTGTATTAAATTTTCAAGATGTTACACAATGCTTCTCTCAGATCAAAGGAGAAGCCTTTGCCCTTGATACAATTCTGGTGATAAACAAAATGAAGTTGGTAAATGAATACAGACATGTTAGTAATCCGTTATAAAAAATTGGTAATGATTTATACAAATTTGTTAAGGGAATTTCATCATTTCCTTTAATGCAAAGGTGCAAAAATGCTACTAAACTTTGCCCTTAAGAGCGATTCTAATACTAAAGTTTCGCGAGGTGCAAAAAGATATTACCAACTTGGGGTTCATGTGCAAATATAATATTTTCACTTAAGTGAAATAAAATTTAGATAAGAAAAGACTCTTATGTCTCTCAATAAATTTTATTTAATGACACAAGAGCCTTTTCATATTTAAATTTTATTTCCCTTAAGTGAAAATACTATATTTGCACCTGGATCCCAAGTTGGTACTATTTTGGCACCTCACGAAACTTTAGTATTACAAATGCACTTTTAGGTAAAGTTAAGTATCATTTTTACAGCTTTGACCTTTCCTTTAAATTTGCAAATTAAATGACAATTAGGTCAATGGAATTTTTATGTCCTTTTTAAATTGGCCACATCTATTTCAATAGTGTTTTTCTATAACTTACCCAATTTCTGACAAATCAACTATTTGTTGTCCTTTGTGTTCTCCATAAAACACTTATAGATTGTAATAATTTATGTAAATTATCTTTGTGGAGTCCTATCAAAACTTATCTATGAACAAGTCTTACATGGTATAATCCTTTTGAAATATGTTGAAAAGGAGACTAAAAATGGCAATATAATGTCAATGTGATGTCATGATGACATATGAAGTCCTGTTTGTTAATAGAGTAAAATGCTGTAATGTCATCCATATATATGTAGTTGAATAAAATAACTCGTCTTGTTAATCCCATAATAAAGCTTTAATTCGTGATCCAGACTTTCAAAACTACGAAATGACACTTATAGTCTAGTGTTTTGAACAACTTGACCAAATTTCACAATGATCCAACGGCGAAACTTATATATATATATATATATATATATATATATATATATATACATACATAAAGAGAGAGAGATTTGTTACATTTGGTATTAGAGCTTAGATTCACAATCACTGGATAAGGGGTAGATAGCTAGAGGATGAGAAAGTGGGTAGAATTTTGTTTGTAACCATGACTGGTCAGGATTGATTATAGGCAGGTGTCTTCTACCACCAAGTCCGCATGTCATAATCTCTACTCCATGGATACGATTCTTCGTTTTGTTGTGTATATGCATGACTTGATTTTTCACGGCTGAAATGAAAGTGGTAGTTGTTTGAAATACTTAAAGTGAAATTTTTGTAATTTTTATTTGGCAAGAATTTAAGAACACGAATTACTAACCTTTTGAGTCACTAATGTTGGTTATATCTGATGACAGAGCATTGATCTGTAATGAACTTGTTGTTGTAGAATCATGGGTATGTAAATGTTTATATGCAAAACAATTTTCGGGGTATTTTGTAGTTCATGTTGATTAATAGTATTTATGTTCTCCTTTTCATGAACTACATGCTTGGAAAGTACGCCGGCAGAAAAAACTCCAGAAAATTGTGTGTTGGAGGTTGTATTAGCAGTACTGCTTCTTGGACATTTCCTCCTCTTATTAGTATTTACATCGTCTTTGTGGTTCATATTTGCATATGATTGAGATCAAGTTGATTTCTTTTTTTTTTTGGCCAAGATCAAGTTGATTTTTAAAACAAACAATTAGTCATAGTCAAATAATAAGACAATCATTAAGGAAAAGAGATGTGAAAGAGTAGATCTATAAGTCAATACATTTTTTCCGGATAGCATAAAGTCTAATAGTTATTTGCATGGAATTCTTAGTTTATACCTTCCTTGTAGCTAGAATTTTCAAACTTGAATGCTTGCAAACTTCACATTTATGATAATCAGGGTCCATTTATTTCATAGCGAATTAAAAGATATTGATCCAAGAATTGAACGTGATATTTGTATATTAGCTTTGAATCCCATCACCCGTGTGAATGTACAATAATGTGACTGAATATATAAACTCCTGCGTGTCAATTCCTTTTCAATAATTATGTCAATATTATAGTACATATATGTTGACAATGGTTGCATAGAATCTGACATCTCCACTTAGGTAGTGCGGGAAAGCATTGATTCAAATTAAGCACAAAGAAGGGAATCATGCACGCAAGAAGAGACAAGCAGAAGCAGTGAATAACCAGAAGTCAAATTAGGAATAATTAGTGCCTGTATTTTCAAATGTTTGCAAATGATTCATGATCTGAAGCTCCAAACGATACTATTCCAGAAGATTCAACAAACATAAAGCCGATATGAACTATTACGAAGCCGTTATTTTTATGATTGTTTGCTTTTTCCTTGGGTAGTGGAAAAGCTGAATTATTGGGCCAGCTAGCTAATGTGTTGATGGTCCAGACCATACAACATCTGATGCTAAAGCCATAGGAACATGTCTGAATATTATCCACTATTACTGCTCGTCAAAAGACAGAATAGTAGTCACTATATCTTTGTCGGGTAAAGGTGCAAAAATATGACTAAACTTTACCCTAAGTTGCATTTCTATGACTAAAGTTTCGCAAGGAGCAAAAATACCACCAAACTTGGGATTGAGGTGCAAAACTATGATTTCCGTCAAATATGACGGTGTTGACCGTTAGTCTTCGACATGTAGGATGCTGAGTGTGCAATAATGACCATGTGGCATGCTGAATAGATTTATGTGGGGCCCACGATGAGGTTCCTTCTGTTATTGAAATCAATTCCTGATCTGATGGGGGGTAAGGGTGTGTTTGGAAGGGATGAAGAGGGAGGGAGGAAATTGTTTTTTATTATATGTGGGCCCCACATAAATCTATTCAGCATGCCACATGGTCATTATTGCACACTCAGCATCCTACATGTCGAAGACTAACGGTCAACACCATCATATTTGACGGAAATCATAGTTTTGCACATCGATCCCAAGTTTGGTGGTATTTTTGCTCCTTGCGAAATTTTAGTCATAGAAATGCAACTTAGGGTAAAGTTTAGTCATATTTTTACACCTTTACCCATCTTTGTCCATTAATTCGATCACTATCTCATGTTATATATATATATATATATATATATATATATATATATATATATATATATATATATAAGCTTATCTTTTGCAAATTTGTTTTGGGTTAATTATGGTTCTTAAATACCCAAAACGTTTTACTCAAATGTTGTAGAAATATATACTACCTCCGGTCCTAAATATAAGACCGAATTGACTTTTTTTGGAGAGGTTAAGGTTGCGAAATAGGCTATTAAATCATGACATATTTAATATATTTTTAGATTATACATTAATTTATAGGTAAAATAAACTAATCTGAGGGAAAAAATTAGGTAAATCAATTTATAATTAACTTATTTTGGTTCTTTATAGGATTTTCTAAAATGGTTAATTAGATCTTATATTTAAGAGGGAAGTGAGTATCATTTTGTTGTATTACTACCTAATGTTAAAGAAGAAACAACTAGACGTCTGTGATGCATGACATGGTTTGGTCGAGATTCTAAATGCCCAGCCCATCATCCAATAGTTTTATTTTTTTTGTTAAATATTCTGGACATTCAAAAATCATCAAAAGCTTAATTCTAAGTCTAGGTGTCATTGCTCATTCGAAGGGTATATAAAAAAACCTTAATCCGGACCACACCATCACCACACTATAAAAAAATCTTCAGTGTTTGCTCCACCAAATTTTTTTTTCTACATTGATTTGTAACTGTAAAAGTTATTGATATCTTGCTTAGTGGCTTTGAATATATTGCCATAAACATTTTCAAGCTATAATATATCTGTTTTCTTGGTTATTTGATTCGTATTGGACAACGAATTTGGATGAAGAAAGAATGATCGGTTTTCTTCTCAAGGTATAAAACCATTGTGCATTATCTATTAATTTTTATTCGATAGCAACTTGCCTATACTTTGCTTCATAGAAAATATAGCCGCTTTGATTGAAAAACTATTTATTCACAGAAGGAAGATATTGGTTCTGCTTTGCTTCAAAAATCTGATGGTTAGTGCTTCAGTTTTGTCCATCCTTCTATATCCATTTAATAAGTATATTACTTTTAATCATTCATTATGAAAGTTCTCATATTTTCATTATAGCTTCATTCCAAAGAAATAAAAGAGTAGAAAATGAAGAACATAGTGGTATCCACCAGCAAAAAAATGATTTCATGTCAAGATTTGCACATAATATTGAAGGTTAGTTATTTCACTTTAAAATCTTATGTATATATGTTTGCCATTAAATATTTGCTATAGTAAAGTCATGTACTCAACTTATACTACCATGAACATATCTTTAAAGTAAATTTAGTATTATTTTGTTTACCTTCTCCATAGTGGCTGATCAAAAATATGTTTCCTCCTTATTAGGTAGATGGCTGTATCTTTTTTGACAGTTGTATATTATCATTTAATTTTTTAGACATGTATAATCTGGCCAATGCTTAGCCGATTTGTCACCTGCAAACATTCCTTTTGTTAGTACGTAGATCATCTACCCAATCAACTGGTAAATGAAAATGAGGAGGGTATTGGATGTTTCACTTATTCAAGTACTACCACTTAATCTGTTGGAACTGATCAAACTAATGGAACATTTTTAAAGGCAGTGAAACAAGAGAAATGATGTCATTATAGCTGCCTCATAAGAATGTGTTGTTGCTATGACTGTTAAGCATACATGTGGGTAAATTTTTCTTAGAAAAAGCTGATACCGGGATAGTGGACAATTATATTTCTAAATTTCTTAAAATATTTGTGAAAGTAATTTTTTTTTTAATTTCTTATAGTTCCATTGTGTAATTGGTTGAGATTTAGCTATCTTATTAGAGATTTCGCTATCTTAGTTTGCCACTTTTGTAGTCTTCTCATGTTGTGGTTTATGCCATCTTAGTTTCTCATTTATAATTTTCTTGGGATGTTGCTTTTTTTACTTTCCAATTTTGTGTTGTGGATTTTTTAGAAAGGGAAGCCCATAATGTGGAACTCGACAGATGATAAGAGTGAAGCTCTCACATTTTTGCAATGTGGAGCTCAACAGATGGTCAGAGTGAAGCTATTTGATGACATTGGCAAGACATGTATGAGGTAATGCAATATTCTTAAATTATTCAATGTATTTTCCAAAGTACTATTTTTCTCAGAAATTGGGCTGCTTCTTTCTCATGGATCCCTGGAGAATGGTGTGGAATGCTGTCATCATAACATGAGTGGCTATTTACACACTAAAATTTCAACTTATAATCAATCATTGCCTTCAATTGGGGATAAAAATGGAAAGTATGAGGACTAAAAAGCCTGATATTTTCCCCCTCTAATCTTAATTGATAGTATTTCCTATTATTAGCTCCTGGTGTTTCCATTCCTGCTTATCTCTATATGTTCTTACTTTAATGGAAGAAATGGGCTATATTGCTGAAATCATTTATGCAGGTTCAATAGTTCTCTAAGGAATGTGTTGATATCAATGGTATCTTTTTTAAATGGTCTCTTGAACATTATATACAGATCTTTTTTGCCTAGAAAGCTTCAGTTTATTGGTTTGGGGCTTTCTACAAAATAAATTATGTACATATAAGAAAATATTATTAGCTTGTATTGTTTGTAGAAGTTATATAAACTGAAATTTTATTTTGGGTCAGTTCACTTTTTAGTTGCTGCTGAAAGATTTATGCATACATATTCATACCATTGAAGAAATACACCTATCTCTCAAACCATTGATTATTTTCAATTCTTTTTAATTTTTATTTTAAACCTTCATCATTGATCTTTGTATGGATATGCGTCTGAATCATTTATCATATTGGCAGTTATCTAATACGTTTGTCATACTAGCTGACTTTTTGGAGATATTTTCTTCTTTGCCTCATGCTCTCTTGGTTTTGCATTCTATAGCACATCCCTTATAACATAACAGTATATCTATGTCAAAACTTATTAATTGACAATAATCTAAAAATTAAGTTTGAAAAATTGTTCTTTCTTGAATCATTTGCATTTCACTTTGGTTTGTCTTAAGGGGATATGCTCTCCTCTGCCATTTTAATTCTTTCTGTTCTATAAAACTTTGCTTTATAAGAAAGAGATGTAGCTTCATTTTCTTCTTTGCATTATTTTAGACAATGTGTACGTGAAACTTTGAAATATGATACTTATATGATGGTATTGTCACAGGAATGAAAAATATTAGGGTGATTGGATTTTAAATATGTCTTCATAGTAGTTTGTCAAAATGAATGTATTTATTTAGAAAGACCCTTTGTCATTATTCTCATTGACATTATTCTCACACACTCTCTAATTCTTAGCCTTGGTAAAGAAAATACTAGGAGTAGTTGAGATTTAAATTTTGAAACTCCAATCCCTTTTTAATTCCTTAAGAGGAATTACCTTTAATTTCATGTTGCAGGATCAGTCCATACCTGACTTGGATTCATGGGTTTGTGGTCTCTTTATGGATCTAGCGAATGATGAGTACATGAAGGCACTTATTACTGCTATTTTATGGCAAATTTGGAACTGTAGGTGTTCTGCAGTTTATGAATGCAAGGATTCTGATCCTATTTTCACCTTCTCTCAAGCTGGGAAGATTCTAAATGAATACTTGGAAGTCAAAGGCTGGTCATCAAATGCAGTCACTCAAGAACTTTAACAAAGTGTCAGTAGCAGCAATGTTAAAAAATGGAAGCCACCTGAAGGTAAATTTCTTAGAAATTAATGTTGATTGCTTTTTCAATGGTGAAAATGGAAAAGCAGCTATTTCTATGGGTATAAGAGATATGATGGGAATTTCAATTGATGGTGTCTTCCAAATTTGTGATGCAACATCAGTTCTCATGGGAGAATGCTTGGCTTTAGCTCGGGCCTTTTAGTATGCTTCAAATGACTGCTTAAATGGAAAACATGAATTTAGTGTTCATAAATGGAAAACAGTTTTAATGGGTCGTGCCCAATGGACTAGGTTGTGGACCACCTCACCAATTGTTTCTGCTTTTAAACACAAACTCTGGTGTGGGTCGTTACTTAGATGACTTTTTTCAATGTAGATTTCCTATTTTTGATTGTTTTACTTTTATTTTTAGTGACTAGGCTTTGTCTTTAGTTTGAATACTTTGTACTAGACTTTTCTTGATTTAATGAATGATCTTTGGCAAGAAAAATGTTATGATAAAAATAAACTGAAAGTATCTTTATGTCTATTGCATGTTTCATGTGAAAAACTAACTCTAGAAGAACATCTAAAGCAGATGGAGAATGACTTCAAGGACAATATCTTCCTATGAAGCTAAATGGGAAAATAAGCTCGGTCATATCAATAAGCAGACATTGTCAATTTTAAGCCCTTCAAGAAGAATTGAAACTCATTGAGGCATTTTTAATAGATTTGCAGAATTCTTTTTTGATGATAACTCATCATAATATTGCCCAAGTGAAATGTGGCATTTTAAAATGTATAATTACTAAGCTTATGATATTTGTTTTATATCATTTTTAAATGTGGCATTTTTAATAGATTTAATACATATATTTATTCCCTTACAACATTACCAAGTTTATGATATTTAAAATGCATCTACAATTAATTTATGCAATTTTGCTGAAATCAACAAATGGGTAAGGGACCTAATCTGCCCCCGAAGTAACCACCAAGGAGCGCTGAGCACCCTGAACTAACAACAGGCCCGTATCTGCACTCCAAGTAACCAAGGTGTTTAAAAACTACCCCGGTTTGACGGTCAACAACGTTTGACCGTTAGTATGCATATGTGGACGCCACGTGGAGACCTGTTTTGCCACCCGGCGCCTTGTCATCGCCACGTAGGATAAGTTAATGTGGGTCCCACATTAAATAAATAAAAAAAAAAATTCTCCCTCCCTCTTCACCTCCCACCCACCGTCCCCCACCCCCCCTTCACCTCCCTCCCTCCCTTCACCACACGCCCCACCTCCCGTGGGTGGAGGCAACTAAGAAGGACAAAACAAGGGCCGCGGCGGCATGGCGGAGGGCGCGCACAGGGCTCCATACATGGGCGCCCAAATCGAAGGAGGAGACGAGGGAGGAGGAGATGCCCACCACGTACAACTTCCCTTCGAAGAGGGCGGAGGAGAGGGAGAGGGAGGAGTTGGCGGATCGGAACGTGGAGGGAGGGTAGGGGAGGGCCCACCACCCACGACTTGGAGCGAGGGTCGTACATCTCCACCTCCAACCGCTCCTCCTCGATGTCCACCAGGTTGCCGATGAAGTTGACGCCGGCGGCCACGATGAAGCAGGGATCGGGATGGTCATAGCGGAAGAAGACGCCGACGAGGGGGTTGGTGCGGGGGAAGTGGAGGGGCTGGGCGGGGCGCCAGAGGGAGGGGGTGGGGCGGGTGGTGGGGGGGAGGTGGGGCTGGTGGTGAAGTGAGGGAGGGAGGTGAAGGGGGGGTGGGGCTGGTGGTGGGGGGGCTGGGGCTGGTGGTGGGGTGCTGGGAAGGGAGGTGAATGGGGGGTGGGAGGCTGTGGGTGGGAGGTGAAGAGGGAGGGAGAATTTCTTTTTTTTTATTTAAATGTGGGGCCCACATTAACTTATCCTACGTGGCGATGACAAGGCGCCAGGTGGCAAAACAGGTCTCCACGTGGCGTCCACATATGCATACTAACGGTCAAACGTTGTTGACCGTCAAACCGGGGTAGTTTTTAAACACCTTGGTTACTTGGAGTGCAGATACGGGCCTATTGTTAGTTCAGGGTGCTCAGCGCTCCTTGGTGGTTACTTCGGGGGCAAATTAGGTCCCTTACCCTTAACAAATATATGCTAAATAAAAAATTAATGGCTAAACTATACTTTTGGCCCCTTATGTTTGCATCAAGTTTCAATTAAGTCCTTTATGTTTGAAAAGTACATTTTCAGTCCTTTTTTGTAATACCGTTAGTTTAACTTAACGGAAAATGTTAACTTAACAATTTTAAATGGTTATTAATTACTGAAAAAATGTTCAGAATAAAATATTTGAGTGTAAATATTCTTATTTTTTCAAAATTTATCATTTTTAGTCCAATTTCATTATAAAATAATCATTTAAAATTGTTAAATTAGCATTTTCCGTTAAGTTAAAAATAACGGTGTTAACAAAAAAGGACTAAAAGTGTACTTTTCAAACATAAAGGACTAAATTGAAACTTGATGCAAACATAAGGGACCAAAAGTATACTTTAGCCAAAATTAATTTACAGACATCACAATCCTAGCAGAGCTTAAAGAAAATTATTGCCTATTTGAAATAGAGAAACTACTATTGATGAATGGGAAGTCACTTTTAGATCACCCTCTCATGCCAACCCCTGATTGTTCTCCGATCAATTGACACTACAAATCAGTTGATTCTGAACGAATTGAATTACAACCAAAAATGTGCAACAAAACCCATTCAAGCAAAGACCATGCTTACATATGAAGAAACCAATATTTTTAATCATATAATAGATGTTTTTACTATAGAAAATGGTGAATTCTTTGTTGTATATGGATTTGGCGGCACTGGAAAAACATTTATGTGAATTATTCCAACAATATCATAACTACCCACAAAAATATCCAATACATTTAGATGCCACCAAATTCTGATAATAAATAATAATATCCATTTTTGTCTAGAAAAACAGAAATTGAGAATATAAAAACCTTTTCCAATAAAAAAATAGTAAATGACGTGAATATACAGAGTAAAATAATTTTTAGGGGGTGTTGTAAGAGAATAAATGAAGCATAGATTCTGATAAATTCTTATTATCACTGTACCATTGCAAAGACACAATTAAATTTAGTTTGAAAATAATTAAAATCGTAACATAATTAAAATTAAACTTCAATCGTCTTATATGAATTGGACTATAACTACTAGTCATGTTAATACTTAACCTAAGATCAAGTGATAATAAAAAATTGCATAACACAACATCATCCTCGTGCATCGCACGTGGTCTATCACTAGTTAAGTTTAAGGAAGAGGATTTCGTTATACATAGTAAACACAACAGTTTTCTGCCTACATTATTTTATGATTTAAACATTCAAATTACATAACTAACAAGCAGGGGAAAATAGCTAAAAGTATATTAATATATTAATGGAATCGGTGAATAATTATATTTTCCTATAGCAATTTTATTTTCTTCATGCATATGTTTTAGTTATACACAATATTTCAAGTAATAAGGTAGGAGTCATAGAGAGTAAAAATTATTCCAACAGAAAAGCATAAACCACTCCAGAAATACAAATCATGTATTGGAAGACAGATTTGTGTACATAAGAAAATTAATCATTTTAACATTCAATATTACCTTAGTTGTATTCACCTCAGTTTGTAACTATGGGAACCACCGTAATTAACCTATAACTAGTGATCTACCCCGTGCGATGCACAGGGACCCTTTTTAAAAAACAAAATAGTACATATCATTTCAAATATCAATATCATGGTATTTAAATGTTTGAAGTGTCCTTTGTAAGAAAATTTAAATTATATGGTATTTATAAAATTTAATAAATTTGTATCACATATGTTACTTAACCTGAGCAAGAATGAAAGTCCATGCAAATTTTTTAAAAAACAAATAACTAAACTAACCATATATAACTGCTTTAAATCCCGTGCGATGCACATGGTTGTTTTAATTGTTGATCAAATACATGATGTATGAATATAAAGGTATTTGGAAGTTCCAAATGAATAAGAATTTTATGTGTTTGTGAAATAGTCTACTTGACACAATATAATGAAATAAATATGCTATAGTATCTATTTAGTATTCATACAAAAACAATTTTTATTGATGTAGAACATTTTAACAATGTGATCACAACTCAGCTAAACTCCAAGAATAACATTTTCCAAAGACAAAAGGTTACTAACTCCATAAACCATCGTTTTAAATTATTAGAATCTTCCATAACATCAATCAAAGGTTTTGAAGTGTTCAAAAATGAAGAGGAGACAAACTGCATCCCATACCTCTTAAATCCAAGCGTCCGAAAATAAATTTCCCCCAAGTTCATTCCCATTCGGAAATTCTCTTGAACTAATTTTTTTGGTAGTTGATCTTTCCAACTTCCAAAAATATCTCAACTATATTTTTTAATTAAAAATATCAACTATTTAATTATCCTTAACTAACTCCTCTATGTCATAAATAGCAAAAAATAAATTATCCAGGATTGGATAGACCATTGACCTAATGTAATCAATTTATTTTATAAAATTTTGAGTGATAACTTTAATTTGTCAGAAATAATTCTAAAGAGCCTTGTTTTTCCAATTAAAATGGAAAAATTGTTTAGAGTGAAGTAGTGATTTAGCTCCAAATAACTAAATATTTTTTATCTTTAAACTTATTTGAAGTTTATTTTCCCAAATAATTTCAACTTTAAGCTCTTGTTGCAGATCACTGACCCTTAAAAAAGGTCTAATTCCCACTTAGTTATGAAAGCTCCACATGTTAAGAGCTACTATTTGAATTACAGATATGGGAATAAAAATACATATATATACATCTTAATGCTTAGACTTAGCTAGCTATAATAACCCTTTTTTTGCCGAAACAGCAACAACCATAATGCATCTTAATTCAATGTTTAGATGTTTGTAATTTTATTTGCAATAGTTATATTGCTTTGTAATGAATAACATAATACTAAATATAAACTATGCATCTCACTTCTCAATTATGCTCCAAAATTGTCTTGCTCAAGCAAGGATCCATGTAACAACCAAATAAATTATTTTGTGTCTTTGGTGCTATACATTGCCTATTATTCATTTCTGAACTCATACATGTTATCTCCCAATCAACAATGCATAACAAATTAAACAACACAGAAACATTGTATTGTTTTTCATACTACTGTCTAGTTCATGAATTTGTGCTCTGATTCATTTCTTAAGTAACTCCTACCCTTTCATTATTCTTCACAATGCACTCATGGAAGTTGGGAGATCATCAGCTCTCGTTGTCTTCTATTCCTCACTGTAGCCACCTGAAACCTAAGGAAGAAACAAAATTCTCTTTTTTATAATCAAGCAATCAAATGATTAGACTTGAGTAGAAGTTGAATCTAACCAAAGACGGTTTTAATTTCAATTATCAGAACACATAATCCCCAATACAGTTAAGCTAAACTGAAGTATTCAATTTTGATGGTGCCAAAATGATTTATCTGCATAGCAAGAATGATCTTCGTACAGCAAAACAAATTCATTAAGTCCATAAAAAATAAAATAACAAAATCTACAACAACTAATCCTTGTAATCCTCCTCCTAATCCCAAATTCAACAATGAACTTGTCCTTATTTGGGAGTTTTTTTAATATGTTGTTCTTGCTGACATTGTTATTTTGTTACTTTTGAATTTTGATAGTGAATGCAAATTACTGATAGTTTTTTAAAGAAATCCCTCCCTCCCTCTCTCACACACACACACTTACTCACTCAAACGCAAATTTCATCAAACAACATGGATCCATTGTTGAATCTATGTTCATGAAATGAAATTGTTTTACTAACTATGATACTTTGTGACAATTGCATGTAAATTTCATATATTTTAGTCAATAAAGTGAAAGGCATTAGCAATGACATCGTAGGATTTAATGTATTTATGCTGTAGAGTGTCCTAATTGAGCCTACCAGTAAACACTGGAGTAGGTCTGACAATCAGGGCTGCCGCAAATTAAAGGACTATAAACTTATTATAACATGCCTTTTTGATGAGTCTAGAAAGACAAACTCTTGTTCAAAGGAGAAAACCCTGCCAACCCAAAGGTATCAACTCAGTCATGTGTTTTTTGCGGTAAACAAATTGTTCCAAGACAATAATACAATTGTTACACATAAACACACACACACACTCAACCTTTCTTAGATCCATTATGACACTACTGGACCAGAGATCTGGAAGGTCTTTGGTGGAAAAGTCTAAGAAACTACTCTTAAGTGTTCTTTGATATGTTCAAATAAAGAGAGTGAAAATGAAAAAGAAAATGAAAGCACCCACCACCTAATAAGTTAACATGCTAATGCTTGCCTTTGGCCAAACTCAGGCCTGAAGGTGGGAGAGGTGAAACTGAGAAATTGGAAGTCAGTTATTATCCTCAATGCCGTACATCACTGCCAACCTCCATCATGGGGTTCTAGACTGTTTCAGGAAGAGAAATGTCTTAGATCAATACAAGAGTGTGTTTATAATGAAGTGAAGTTGGAACCGAGGGAGGGATCTTAATAAGAATTTGCCCGTGAAAGAGTCAGCAAGGAAGGCACCTAACAAAGGTGTCAAACTTGCTGTTCAGTGAAGTTGGCGATGGTGCTAGCTACTTTCTTTAACGGCTAGTGAAGTTGTGATGTCAAGTAGCTTATCGTGTTTGTATCCAAATCCACCACTGCTAGCTTCTCACATGCATCATTAGCATCACCAAAAACAACAAGCAACTAAATTCAAACTCAAATAATGAATTAATAAAAATTTAGACAAATCAATGCTTGTTTATGTGAAGTGAAACTCAACTTTCTAATAATTCAAATCTGCTCTCATGGCCACGTACTTCTATAAGTAAAATAGACTTTGTATAAAAGACAGTAGGCATTATATTATAAACTGTGTAGTATATATATATTTTCACTCGGTGTCATAGTTTATCGAATAAAAATATAAATCTCATTATAAGAATAAAACTTCTAACTGTTTGTGTTATTGAGAGGCTTACCAAAGACAAAGGGCAATGTGAGAGGGCCACCTTTTTTCCTTCTTCTAATATGGTAATGATATTTCTGCTGCATCTTGCAAAGATTCTAAATATATTGAATGGTTTTTGCTTTGTACAAAAAAATTTGGATCAATTGCCCAGGTATTTATAGGATTTTGGATATATGGATGGGGTCATAATTATTAGAGCGGCTCATGTCTAGGAACGTATACAAGTTACTCTCACACACAAATTGAGAAAGCAAGAAAAATTAAGAAGTAATAAGAATAAAAGAAATCTCCTTGTTTTGACAAAATTTGTTAGGAAACCAATAAATAAAAGAGGAAAAAAAAATTCCACTCAAAATCATAAATCAATATTGTGTACTGTTGCTTCCAAAATCTGATAAGTTACTTAAAAACCTAGAAAGTAATTCATATTCACCAAAACAACAGAGGCTAAGTTAAAAACAACATGCAACCAAATCAAAAATTCAAAATCAAAAATTTCAACACAAACATACTGAAAACTTGGAAAATCAAAAGGCTTTCCCATGTTAGAGAAAATAATGGCAGCAACCTCAGCAGCATAGAACCTCATTTTTATAGCAGTGTGATGAACCTCGTGTTTATAACAGTGAGAAAGTAAGATTTTGGGTCGGAGAGATTTCTGTTGGACAGAGAAAATCGGTGGTTTTAGGAATGATTGATAAGGAAGAATATGAGGCATTAAATTAAGACGATGGCAAAGGTTGAAACGGTGACGATGATGAGGATCAGAATATGGGTTTTTTTGCTTGTCTTTGTACTTTGCACGGGAAATTAAATGAGAGAAGACGTTAAATGACCATAAAAGCATTGTAAATGCATAACGAAAACAAAGTGATCATTTTTTTGAACTGAAAAACAAAGTGATCTGACTTGCAAGAGAATGGAACAAAAAACCAAATGAAAATAAAGCATTAAAGCTCCATAAGTGATCTGACTTGCAAGAGAATGGAACAAAAAACCAAATGAAAATAAAGCATTAAAGCTCCATAATGTCCATAGTAAAAAAAAATGCTCCATGATGAAGCAGAGAAGTCACATGGGAATAAAAAACACAATTTTTTGCTAAGCACGTAAAACAAACCAGAAATGAATTCAGTAACAAGTGAACACGAAACGGTCCAGGGAGGGAAGGGGTTGATAGAACCAAATGAAGAGAGAGCATTTACATTCAATAATGGAGCTTTAATATTTAACATTAAATAATGGAATACAAATTGTAAACCGTATACAGGTCACCATTTTTTTTATAACTAAATTTTAGGAAGGAGATTGGGCTCAACCCAATCCAAGGGCAGGACACCTAACTCATGATCCACTGGGGCCTGTCCTTGTGGGCTCTGGAGCATGACCAGCAAGCCCTTTAATTATGTCTGTCCACACAAGAAGGTTACTCCCAACTTCACTTAGCTACGGAGATGTCTCCCCAAGAGCCGCGATGGAGAGACACAACAAAGTGTCACTCCTTAGGATCGAACTCGCGACGTGGTGGTCAACCCGACGCTCATTGTTCAATCCCTTCACCACTGAACCCACGGACGATGGGTTATACAGGTCACCATTTTGAGTGTGAACATAGAAAAGATTCCGTACACACAATATAGAGTTATATTAGATAGATAGATGTTGATTTAGTTGAAAGTTGGTCTTTGAACTCTAACTTGATATAAATATCAGTACCTATCGTTTATTAATTTGAAATATTAGTTTAATAGCTTTTAAAAATAACTTTCGTCATTGTAATGCTATAAACAAATGAAGATTGAACCAGTCAAAATGCTCCTGGAGGGGGTGTTATTGTCAATGAACCAATCATAATGCTATAAACAAATGAAGAACGAGTCATAAATATAAGAATAAAAACTACCATGACACTTATTAACGCTAGTTAAATGACGATCTACAATAATTTTCTCGTACTTGTTTATTGAATTCAATTCAAATTTTTAAAAGGCTTAAAAGGGATTATTAATAATATATATTGATTTTGACGATCTACAATAATTTTCTCGTACTTGTTTATTGCTTATCTCACATACTCAACAATTTGGAAGAAACTGAAAAAGGATGAGCGGTATGATTTAAATAACGAATAATTATGGTGTTTAATAACATGTACATATCATGCAGATATGTCAACCCAAGCTAGCACTGGTCCACACCCACCAAAACCACCTACACCATTTACATCTCCTCCGTATAAGCCATCTTCGGATGCCCCACCATTACATTAAGTGCTGATGACTTCTTCCACCACCACAACAATAAAAATTTCTCAGAAACAAGAGCATTATGGATGTGTGCGCGCGCGCTGTGGTGGATTTGTCTTGTCATGTTTAAGTATATGAGATGATATAATAAATACTACCTTCAGTCCTAAATATAAGACTTAGTTGACTTTTTTTTGGAGAGATTAAAGTTGCGAAATAGGTTATTAAATTAGGACATACTCGATATATTTTTAGATTATCCATTAGTTTATATGTAAAATAAATTAGTATAAGTGAAAAAATTAGGTAAATCAATTATAATTAACTTAGTTTTCTTTTTTAGTATTTCCCAAAAATGTCAACTAGGTCTTATATTTAGGACCAAAGAGAGTAGTTTTTTTAGGGTTTTTGTGTGTGTGTTTGTGCGAGAGAGATTATTGATTCTTGTTTTTATTTCTTTCTCTTTTTTATCAGAAAATTTCTTTCTCCAATTCTTCCTAAAACTTATTATTTTTGTAAGTCAAAGGTTATAAAAATGGTCACATAAATGCACAAGGAGGATGTTATTATGTTGTTGTAATATATACTCCTTCTAGTCCTTATTATGATTCATGAACTGCCAATTATCATAAACAAAGAAATGGTACTTCGGTTATCAAATTTATACTAAATTTGTCACGAACTTTTAGAACCTCATTCCTCTTCAAATGAAATGTTTCCATATTTTCAACTTTGACCCTCTTTTAATTTTTTTTTGAAGTGGAAAAAAAATAATGTTACAATTGTTGCATTTGGGACCAAAAAATCATGTTAGATGGTGTCTTATATAATAAAGACCAGAGAGAATTTTTCATAATATGACTTTTTTCATCCTAATTGAGGGGAGTAATGGACCTATTAAAACTTTATTTAGTTAGTTTAATGAATACCACTTTTTTCTTTACTATATGTTAAAATTTCAAAAAAAAAATTACTAAATATAAGTTTATTTAGACTTGCAAACTTTCTGACATTTTATCAAGAGATGTCGCTAAAATATCACATATCATCATTTGTTCTATACTACACGTGGGAAGAGAGGGATAAAAACATGGAAAAAATGTCATTTGAAAAGAGAATATAAAGTTCAAACACAAACATACAGCGAACCATGAACAAGGGAAATCCCATATGAATAAAGGAAAAAGTCATTTGAACAATATAATATATAATAAATTTCAAACACAAAGATATGGTAGGCCACAAACAAGGACAATACTCATTTGAACAAGGTGAAAACCCCACACACACACACACACACACATATATATATAATATATAAACAATTACTAGTAATGGATTTGAAACACAAATATATAACCACTACGGACAATGAAAGCACTCATTAGAACAAAGAAAAACTTCATAATCAAGTAGTTTGTTCTTTCTAAATATATGCATATAATCAACATCATGAACAAGGTTATTAATATTCATGAATAAGTAGGTTACAGGGAGATTACTTAATAATGAATACTAAAATTTGAAATGAGCAGTTATTATATGGACGAAATTCAAAAAATGAGCATTATTATTTTTCGAACATTATTTCTTCCCCTCCAAGGTTGATGAAGATGAAGGAACGTGGAGACAAGGAAGGACGAAAGATTGGGGGAGGGAGAATAAGGACAAAATGGAGGGAGAAAATTGTTTGCAATGATGAGGGCATCAATGTCTTTTCCTTGCACAATTTAATTTCATTATGCCCAAGAGACTGCAGTGAAATTTCAAATTTTCTTGGGTGTAAACTGAAGTTAATTAGTTTGCTATGTTGGTTCGTGAATGAAATTTTCCGGAGAAAAGATATACGCAGAATCCTTAATCCTTGGAATGTTTAAATCGGATTGTCAATGTCTTCATGATGGGTAGTTAGGACTTGGGAAATTAAATGAACTAAACAGAAAACTTGAGAACAAAAGAAAGAGAAAATAAATAATTAGTCAGTTGTCAATAGGCGCTACATTAGTAAGCAATGTTAACCAAAAAAAGAAGAAATTTTAAAATGCTACTTTTAGTTTCTAAAAAGACATAGGTTTGAAACTATATTGTTGAAGTAGTCAATATATCTGCTTTGACTCCTCTAGTCCTTAATACTATGCGAACTAGAGATCTCCCTAATTATTGTTCAACTTTTCGCAAGTTGTTTGAAGCTATGCACCGTTCTAGTTTTTGAATATAATTAATGATAAACTCTCCCTAACCCTTATCTCTAGACCCTTATCTCTAGACCCTTTACATTTACTTCCCACATTTAATTAATGAGAAACTCTCATTAGAATGCATCATAATATTATTTGTGATCTAAACAATATAATTAAGGTTTGTCATGAAAGTTTTAAACTGACTTGGCACCTAAAAAATAATTAGTACATAAAAAAATCTAAATCTCATGCATGTTATCAATTTTTTTACAAGTTGAAAAATATTTTTTTTAGTTACTTGGTTTTATTAGGATGGTAAGTCGGATTAAAAGTTCCACTTAATATCTAATCAGTTTGCTTTTGATTGATGATACCACAAATGAATTAATATAAATGCAAAAATTTCTCTTAATTAGTTTCATTGACGAAGTTGTATGCTTTTTTAATTTTGTTATCAATGTAAAATAGTGTAACTAGTTTTAATTGAGTACCTTAAGTTGTAGCGGCCATAGAGAAAAGAGCCAAATCATTGAAATTGTCTTGGTCAATGTCCTGTCTTTCTCAGGGCGAGAATTATTATACTAGCTAATTGCTGATTGGTCAAGAGTGAAGCTGGCTAATATTGTAACATTTTCCTTTTCTTCATATAGGTTTAATTTGTCGTGTTATATGGTTACGTATATATTATGGTCAACAATAGATAATAGGCTTCGGCCAGTTATGTTTGACCGTTTTTTGGTAAAACTTTTGACAACAGAATTATATATTATGCTGATAAAAAAAGCATTATATATTATGACGAAAGTTTGAATTGTGCATAATTGATTGATTATATATTCAGATCAAGTTTGTTCGGTCTGCACTATATATTTGAACTTAGCGAAGCTATAAATAGCTATATTTCTCATTGGCATCTGATCTATATCCAAGGAGAATATATAGAGATCGATGGGTGTGTCTTATCTCTACCGATTTCTTTTGTTTCTTCTATTTATTACCACTACTCTTTTTATGCAGCCCACTCAAGAATTTGTAGGTATGCATCTATCTATATGTAGTATGTGTGTGTCACAAAATTTGTATTTCTAGAAACACTTCATGGAAAAATATGTGAAGAAGAAAAAAAATAATGGATCTTACACGAGTAGGATTTGCTTTTCATAGCTTTACATTTTTAGTTACAATTGTTTTTGTCGAACCATTTATGGTTGCAATTAAGCTGCTATTGATTTATTAGCAACAGGTGCTAATTCCAATATAAAAAAATGTTTTAATTTAGCCATTTAATCGTAAGGTTTTGAGTTTGGGTTCGAGTTCTGAATGCTTTCAATTAAGTCCAACAATGTTTTAATATGACTTAAGTAAGATAGCTAGCAGTATAAAAACGTTGATTCAAGTGAATGAAAATAAAAATAATGAAAAGTCGTTATTGGGGCACGCAGGTATGACGACGATGAGAAAGCTGGCTGGTACTCTTCCATATTCACCACCTTCACCGATTGGTTCTACTCATGAGGGCCCAGACACACCACATAATAAAGGCGGTTGTGGCCGTTAATCAGAAGCCTTCTCCACCGGAGCATGTATAACTAAAGATTTTCTGGAACGGTCAATGATATAGTTAAAAACTTATAATAACATATAAAAACATGTTTGCATCTTCGTTAATTTCTTCTATGTAAATATTAGTTATTATCTGTCTAATTTTAAGTTTTATTTTATAAAGCTTATTATTTTTTTTGCATATAACTGGAAGTCTACTTACAAACTATGGTTTAACAACATCCTCCCTCAAAACAAAAGCAGGAGGTTGGTAGAACATACAAAAAGGCGTAGCTAAACTATGCGAATGCTTTGCCAAGCTATCCGCTATCTGAACAAAATCTATAGAAACATGATGTATTTGAATCTCCCAATCCCTGTAGTAGCATTTGTGAGCTTCAAAAATAATATCACTAAAGGGGTGGTGTGAATCACATCCCCTAAGGATATAGTTGATGGCTTCCGTTGAGTCCGAATAGAGAGCAACCTCCCTATGGTTCCTATCGCAGCACCAATTCAGTCCATGTATGATTCCTAGGAGTTCTGCAAACACTGGGGGACCGTGGTCAACTTGCAACTAAATCCTCCCAACCATTGCCCCGCTTTGTCTCATATGTAACCGCCACAGCCACTCCAGCCATCTAATAAGACTGAGCCATCGCAGATCAGATTAGTGCACGTCTCATAACTACTTGCTGCGCGACCATGTAACCCTTCCTGTTTAAAGATAGTCCCTCCCCTCAGCCGCAGGTCTTGATCAGAGCAGGCCTTGTAGATTGAATGATGAACATTAAAAGGGCTATGGGGGTCCCTGCGAGTTAAAAACGAAGGGTACATCTATACACCCACACATCCTAGCACAGGTGACCAAAAATGATGGACCAGGGAATTCCATGAGTACGGGGCATCCCCACATCGTTGGTGAGGTTCCATTTAATCCATTCCTTAGGCAGCGAAAAGAACACATCCCACTTATCAGGCGGGAGAATAGCCTTCCAATAAAGCTCGGCCATTGGGCAGTCACGGGGCAGGTGAAGCTCGTCGTCATCTTGTCTGCACTCCAAAGGGCACATAGCATCCTCATCCAATCCTCTGACTTGCCGTAGCCGGCCAGTGTGAACTCTCCCACGAGCAAGGAGCCACATAAAGGTTTTCACTTTCTCCGGGCCTTGCCATTGCCAAATGAGCTTCCAAATGCTATCTACCATTGGCTGAATACCTGTACAAAGAGAAGAGTATGCAGAGCTAATAGAAAAACAACCATTAGATGATGGTTTCCAATAGTATTTATCCTCTCCTCTCTCCTCACATGGTGGGTGTGCGCTAGTAATACGGTCAATGACATAGCTAGGGAGCCACCATGCCATTTTCCTCGTATCACACTCACCATCCGCACGTTGGAAGTCCGCCACGAGATCCTGGCAGTCAATCAGCCCCTCTCGGCCAGGGATATAGTTAATAAGGGGTATATTCATAGCAGACCAATTGTCCATCCAAAAAGAGGTTGACTTCCCATCTTCAACCATCCTCCCTACTTCGACTTGAAAGTCACGCCAAACATCCACGATGCTCCTCCAAGTCAACGTGGTAGTGTGCTTCTTAGTAACCAAAGGCATCCCACGCTCGCCACACTTGTACTTAGAGCGGAGAACTTTGACCCATAAGGCATCCGGCTTGGTCACAAGGCCCCAACAAAGCTTCATAATGAAGGCCCGGTTCTGTTTCCGCACATAGGCTGCCATACTTCTTCTCCTGTACTACTTGATCCCAGGACAGGAGGTGGAGCTTTCTCACTTCATCAGTCCCTCCCCACAAAAAGCTTCAAGTCATCTTCTCTAAGGACCTTATAAGTTGTTTAGGGAGGATAATGGTCTGCATGTAGTAAGTAGGGAGAGCCGCTAACACTGCTTTAATTAGAAACAGATCGGCATGCTAAGTTTAGGCAACCCTTTTTCCAACCTGACAGGCGACGAGAGGTTTTTTCCACCAAGGGAGCAAAGGTGGCACACGTGGCTCTCCAGTGGAGGAGGGGCATTCCCAGGTATTTGCCCAGGTCACTAGTAAGGCCAACACCCATACGGCTGCTCATGTCAATAGCTCTCGATATATGAACATTCTTAGAGAAAAACATCTTTGTCTTCTCGCAACTTAATTTCTGACCGGAGGTGGAGCAAAATTGATTCAGACAAGCAAGCATAGTGTCCACCTGATAGGTAGAAGCTTCTCCAAACAAAATAAGATCATCCGCAAAGAATAAGTGGGAGATAGGTGGGCCTGAAGCTGTGAGGCGTATAGGAGACCAATCCCCTTCCATAATCGAATCACAACTAATATGGTGAAGCCTCTCCATACAAAGGGTGAAAATGTATGGGGATATTGGGTCCCCCTGCCGGATACCTCTGGACGGGCTGAAGTATTCATTAGGCTCCCCATTCCATAAGATGCTCATCCTAGGGGATGATATGCAAGCCATGATCAGGTCACACATTTGCCCAACGATGCCAACTCTCTGGAGCATATCTCTAACAAAGCCCCAATCAAGCCTATCATAGGCTTTCTCCAAATCAACCTTGACTGTCAGCCACCCAGTTTGTCTCGATTTGCTACGCATGGAGTGGATAATTTCCTGTGCAATGATAATGTTATCGCTGCTTTGCCTTCCTGCAATAAAGCTACATTGGTGGTGCCCCACCAATTTGTCCATAACCGCGCGCAGACGGTTGCTAATCATTTTAGTAACAACTTTGTAGCTCACGTTACAAAGGGAGATCAGCCTAAATTCCTTCAAGACCTCGGGGTGGTCCACCTTCGGAATAAGGGCTATGTGGGTACTGTTCACCGTAGCAATCTGACTTGGTTCCTCCCAAACTCGCTGTACAAGATCAACCAGGGATTCCTTAATCTTATCCCAGTACTCATGGTAAAAGAACGCTTGTATCCCATCCGGCCAAGGCCTTTAAAGGCACCCAGATCAAAGACAACTTGTTTTATTTCTTCCTGGCTAAAAGAGGCTAGCACCCTAAGGCCCACCAGGAGTTGGTTATCTTTCTGAAACAGATCTCTGTAGAAACTAACCGCCATACTGCTCAGTTGTGCCTGATCAAAGACCCATGCTCCCGAAACATCTCTAAGGGCCTCCACGATATTCCTCTTTCGCCTAATCACTGAGGTAGTGTGGAAAAATTTACTGTTTCTATCGCCCCATCGAAGCCAATTAACTCTGGACTTTTGGTACCAAAGTAATTCCTCCTGAGCTAACAGTCTATTATAGTCCTTCAAAAGTTCTTTCTCAGTTTGCACAAGATAAAGATTATCCCTCCGCTGTCTCGCTTTTTCAATTCCTTCGATACGCCTTAGAAGATGTTTCTTCTTCAGTGGAATGCTCCCCACCTTACACCTATTCCACTCAGTTGCCTTTTCAGTGAAGACCCTGACATTTGTGTTCCATTCAGCCGTAGACCAGCCCTGTGCAACAATTGAGGAGAAGCCCTCTTTATAGTTCAATTGTAATTTAGAAAAGGGTATTTAAGCATACTTTTGGTCTCTTATATTTTGTATCCTGTTTCAATTTAGTCCTTTATGTTTGAAAAATACATTTTTAGTCCCTTTTTGTTATTGCTGTTAGTTTCATTAAACGGAAAATGTTAACTTCACAATTTTCAATGGTTAATTTAATCTAAGATTAGAATATAAAAAAATGCATAAATTAAAATATTTTAGTGTAATTATTCTTATATTTTTAAATGTGTCAGTTTTTACTTTATAATTTAAAATTATAATTGTATTGAGAAGGGGATTGGTTCTTCTGATTGGAGATGTGATATTATCATAGAGAATATCCTTGAAAAAAGGAATTTTGTAAGGAACCACTTGTTTTCTTGGATTCCTAGGGAAGCTAACAAGGTCGCTAATTGGGTGGCGAAAGCTTCATTGAAGGGGAAGTGTCCAGTTGACTAGGTTTTAAGAATTCCTAAGGAGCTTCAACTTCTTATTTTTGATGATTATAGATAACTAGTTAAGAGTTATGTTTCTATCAATATAGCTTTGTCATAAGTTTGTGTGTGTGTGTGTGTATAGCTTCCCCTGTGGTTACAACATACTTCTAACTGCTATAACTAACTCTCCAATGTCACGTGATAATGCACTAAATGTAATAACCAATCACTAAAGTCTCTACAATTACCATAATGTCCTCTACTAATAGTGACAATTACAAAACTACCCTGAATCATAACAACAACATATATCACTATAATGCTATACAAGTATTTAGAAACCGTGTGAAGCGCGTCAAAAGGGGCACTAAGAGCAGTGAGTGTTTGTTGGCTCGGACTTGATCACTTGATCACACGGGTATTGTATGATCCACAAAATTCACATTTGTGATACAACCAGTGGTAGGGAGAACGCCCCTTTCGTTCACAGTCATTGCAAAGTATTTCCTGCATTGCAATCAACAAAGCATTACACAATTAAGAATGACCAGTTATATGTTATCTTATCCCATCCATATGGTGGGAAACCTCCCGTGACTCGGTGATAATGGAGGCAGTTAAAATTTCGTGCAAGTATAGCATAATATGATTAGAATGAAGCATTCCAGTCAAATGATTCTATTGAAAATTGATATCAGCGGAAGAAAACAGTAAATGGGGAAACATGTCTAACGTAGAGATGAACATGACATTAGTTGTTTTGATTTTACTGGTTATCAAAATCTACACTGAGACAAAACCAAGCATATGAATCTGGTCTGAACTAGATAAAATCCTAATTAATTATGAACCATATGATTGGACCAAGTGGCATAATAACTTGAGTCTTGAAATATTGAACATTCTGAATTAAAGTTGGCTAGCATTATAACTCGACCCAACCTAATTGTTTATAGTCTCCAATGTTTTCTTTAGATTTTTCGAAACTAGAAACCCAAAATCACACAGGAGTACTTTCACACTTACTCGCCCACCTACCAAACTCTAGTCGGAACAATTTCAGAATGACTCCCCCACAAAGGCTTAGCAACTACAAATTGCTCTCACTAGGCAAGTTAAACTTCTCCATACAATTATGCATGTGCCTTCTACCATAGCAGGTTTGTTTTCTACTTGGTACGGATTAATTTTTCTAGAACAATGAGCTGGTATGCCAATTTTGTATAATTGTTGAGCGTTGACTATGTCTTATAAATAAAACAGAGGAATGTTACTTGGTAATATTTCAAGAATTCATAAATTACACATTTATTATTTGAGATAATAACATGATAAAATGCTTTTCTCAACTCAAATTCACCTATAATATTTTATGCAATTTCTAACATATACATAGCTTTAAAATAGTAAGCGATTTTCCTGTTTAATACTATATTTCCTATTATAAAATACTTTAAAATATTAGATCCATGTTGAAATGCATGTTGCGGTTCCATCTCTATAATTCAACGATCATAATTCATTCTGTCTTCATTAAACGCATTAGTGTTAGCAAGGAAAACATTTCACAAGAAGCTACCTAATAAAAGCAAAAAGTAGACGTAGGTACAAATATACAACAAACTTGATGTCTATCCCTGTACTCTCCAGGGAGCACCTCACCCGCCAAGTATGCATCAAGCGTGGCAGAGTAAACCTGGGGAAAAGGTAAAACAACTAATTATGATGTGTTTGAGTTGCCTTGTTTTTTAAGTGTGTATTCTTTTGCCCGTCCAACTTAATGATTGATTCTTCATAGAAAATCAATATGAATCTGAAAGCATAAAATCTATAAAATCAAACTTGAAAGTGATTATCAACAAAAGAAATCTTCTTAGCTCTTACCGACATATCAGCCAATGATTTGCTACAGATTGAACACTTGTAGCTGTAGTCACTTCTACTAATGTAATCCTAACATTGTAACGAAAGTATAAGTATGGATCTATAAACCCCAAAACCTCTTCAGAATTATTCTTATAGAAGTAAAAAACTAATAAGAGACAAATGACTTGCTTTAAGGAAAAAATTAAACTTTAAAATATGCAAAAACATACCACAAAGCAAGTTGAATGCATAAGGTGACCACAAGGTAGAGCTCTGACAGTAGCAGTTGATGTGTACATGAATTCACAGCATATTGGGCAATCCCTTTCTAAGCCTTTCTCCAGGCATTTGTGAGATGTAGACTTCATCCCGATGCAGCTGTTGCATTTCATACAATGATAACAATCAATCCCAAGTCCTCTCCCCAAACGCACAAGTTGCAATATGGGCAATGATATATATTCCTGAAAAAGAATGATGTGTCACTGAAAGCAAAAATTGAAGAGACTTAAAAAGTTGACAAACTAAAGCACACTCTTATGACCTATTTCATATGATTTAACCCACAATTATATTGCATTTACAGCAAACATATTAGTAAGGAAAAATTTTGTAGGTATCAAATAAGTGTGTGAGTGTCTACACACACACACATGAATGAATGAATGAATATATGTATGAGCATCAATATGAAATTTCTGCCTTTTATGCTTGTACAGATTTAGATTTCATCCCTCATTTTTGGTAGAAGAGATTATTTGATCCCTTGAAAGGATTAAGCATTGTGCAAAAGAATATTTAGCTTTCATCATCACCAAAAAGAAGGAAATAAGAACGCAACACTTAAAACCTACTTTTCATCGTCAAAAAGTTTGCATATATTGCAATAGTACTTTGCCATTGAAATTCCATTACATGAAGGTGCATGCATATTGGCCCAATTGGCTGTATATTCAAGCATTGCATACACATCATTCCTGAAGTATCTTTTCTGCAGCTGATCAAAAAAATAGGTAGTGGATTAAGAGGGAGGGAGCGAGGGGGAGGTGGGAGGGAGGGGGGAGGGAGAGGGAGAGAGAGAGAGACAGCCATACAATATTTACCTAGCCATTGAGTGATCGCTCACAATGTCATCATGGCATAATCTATATGTAAACAACTTGCCACAGCATGCAGCTCTAAGTTTGCAGTTTCTTTTATAGTGTTTACATCCTAATATTTGTTTCTCCTGGTCCTGAAATGATGCGGAGCGTCCTTCCATGCTTTCTCCATCTGTAGAATCCCCAGTTGTTGCTTTAGGCAACTGCTCATTCTGATTCTTCGGGAATTTGTCTTTCCAACCTGGCTTAAACAGATCAATCAGGTCCATGCTTTCCTGATGTTCCGTACCTAGAGAGAAGCATAAATTTAGGCATTGATCATGCATACCACAACTTCAACAAAATGTGAAAGACATAATGCATATCAACAACCTTTTTGAGAAGTTTGCTCTGGTGTTTCTTTCTGCAATATAGCTGTTTGACTTTCTTTCCAACAGTCATCAAGCCATTCATTGAAATAAGTGTTTTTGGTTGCCTGCTTCCATGTATCCATCATTTCGTTCTGTTCTTTGTCCGTAAGTGCAGAGGCTACCCGTGGTAGCATTGATTGTAAAACTTCTGCACCTGTAGACCCGATTATACGGTCCACTATCTTGTCTTGTTCTTCGATAGTAAAATGTTTCCCAAACAATGGCCAGAGCTCACGCTCTTCCCTAAAAATATGCTCATCCAGCGTCACTCTAATGGATTTGCACATCCCTTGAAGTTTAGTTGCTAGCTCATTGAACTTTCTGTTATTATCTCTAAAACTACCATCAAAAGTTCCAAAATTGCTTTCAGTACCTATACTGGTCGTCTGAAAGTCTTTATGAAGGACAGAAAACTCAGAAAGAACTTGGGAAATATCTTCAAATAATTTTTCTCCCTGCTTATGGTCCAGCTTGTATGCATTATGAAAGGACTCTTTTGACTCTAGATCTGGAAATATTATAATATCTTCAGCATTACTGTGAGCTCTGTGTAGACCCCACAAAAGGCGAAAATTTCCATTAAACTGCCGAAGAATTGTCTCATCGCCATGACTAAGCTTTCCTGATTCAATATCTAAATACTCCAAATCTTTGCGTATAGCTTTGTAAAATTTAAAAATAGAATCAATGGGTCTTTTTGCAGAGTTATCACGCGAGTAATTATCAGTTTCCCATATGAAAATACTGGAAATAGATGGTGGAGAAGAGGTGAAAGACAAGGAGCGAAAGGACTTGACAGTTGACAGAGATCTTTGCCCCAAATTATTATTGCTTACACTTAAACCCGGCACACAACAAGACCTAGCACTACAACATTGCTTCTCAATACTTTCAGACTCGGAAGTTTCAGAGACATCTATCCTCCGTTTCACAGGTCTTTTGTTCTCATCTAGCTCAACTGGCAATGAGTATTCTCTAACTGATGATGGAGAATTGCCACAAAAATTTTCTTCAATATCATTAAGTTTTTGAGCAAGACAGCAACCCAATCCACTTGAAGACACACACAAGCCCTCATTACGAGCCTTGCAAGCCCAACCGCAAAAGAGCGTCACTAAAGCAGAATCTGTTTCTGGAGTTGAATGATTGACAATTAGTCAGAGATGATAAAACTAACAGCAAATAAATTTATTTCCTCTTTTTTTTATGAAAATAAGTATAGGTTAGTTGGGTCTTGGGAGCTCAACAGGGCAAAGGCAAGACTCCAGGCTCAAAAAGAGCTTACAGAGGTACTTACAGATTGCCCACCAACAAGGTACTCACATCGGCGAGATTCGAACCCACAACCATATAGTTATGAGTCAAACCCCTTTACCAAATAAACCAACCTTTGTGGGAAATTTATTTCCTCTTTTAGCATTTAAAAGTTTAAAAGTATTAAATTAAACATATAACCTGCCAATTGCATATTTCTTAAAATCTTCTTCACTTTATCTTCTGTCAATGATCTAACCAGCCAAGGCAGGACACGTTCAATCAATTTCAAAGGCATCATGCACAAACTTTGATATAAAAGTTCATGTTGCCTTCCAAAGGTTAAGTGCTTCCGAGTAAGGGAAAGAACCTTCAGGTGAGTAAAATCAACAGATTAGATTGAATGGTAGATTCAATGCTGAAAACTTTTTGTCAAGAACGTCATGATTAATCAGTTATTCATTTGTTTCAGAAAACTCACATTATATATTTCTGCAAATGAATACCATAATTCATCCCTGTATTAATGTAAATTCATCATACAAAATATTTGCCAAACATAAATGACACTAGAATCCAGCCAAATTTAACCTTCCTATCACATTACAACAGAATGTATTATACAGAATCTAGAAGTGAATAAAACACTCACTTAAACTTCTTCATTATGGAAATGTCTTTGTATAGTTTTCATTATCTGATCAGCATGTGAGCATAACTTGGAATAAAATTCGACTTCTGAATCAGATGTTGCTTCTTCATTTTGAATAGTTTCAATTAAACTTCAAAAGTCATTAAATTGGCTTGCTTCTTCAGGATGCTCCTGGAGGAATGAAAATTCACCATCTACAGCAGGAAATATTACCTTGTCCTCGGCAATTCTGCATTCACATGAACAATCAAATTTCAAAATTAGAAATGTAGATATTTTGCATCCAAATAAAATAATTGTTGATAATAAGTAATAACTCATTGCATATTGCTTGTGCACTTTAATTTTGTTTTACAGTCATGATATCACTATATCAATAAGACATTAAAATAGAAAAATCATCTACCAAAACATCTTTCACAATAACATCCAACAATATTTCCTCTTTAAAAAAAACAATCAAGGAAGCATGGCAAGATACTTCAATAGAACTGAAAATTAATAGAACATTGTTAAGACCTAAGATTTTATACCTGTGAAAATTGCAAATTGCAGATATCAATTGCAATCTTTCATTAAAAGCTGATGAATTAGTGAAATCTCCATCGGGTTATATCTTCCTAGTCTCTTCCACTATCTCACTTAACTCTTTTACAATTGCATTATGCCACAACAATATTTCATCTATAGGATGTGTTCCATTAAGATCAGAAGCATCAAGACCAGATTCAGTATGTTTCCTTTTCCCAGTTGTTGTGAACTCACACGCACTGTTTACTTTCTCAATCTAGTGGGTTGATGGACAACAAGAACTACGAAACTAAGAATGATCAACACAATCTTTTACTGCAAGAGAACCACTTCTCCCATCCAACCAAGCGAAAATAACCTTGTACAACCACAAAAAGCAAGTAGGTACATAATCAAATATGAAATTAAGTTCACTATAACAGCACTTCAATTAAATCCCCGACTCCAACTAAATATTGTTGGAGGAATAACAAGAACCTCAACAATAGAAGGAAATAGAAAAGAGTGAACTAAAACAGTAGTTGAAAGCCATACCTTTTGAAGAAGCTTTTCCTGAGACACTATTTTGACTAAGCACTTCCGCAGATCCAGAGATTCATCAGGTGATATAGATGCTGAAAGCCATAGAAGAAACACTGCCATCATATTCACAGGAATACTGCACAGAAACTGCCAAACAAAAGACGTCTGTTCCTCAAGAGAGAACTTTTCAATGAGCAGAGGAAACACCTGACAGCATCACACCCCAGGGATGATTAAAAGAAAGTCATAGACCCAAAACAAAAACAGAAAAATGAGATATTAATTATTATTTTCCCAATCCAACAATTCAATAGACATGAACGCTCTTATAGTAGTGTGGCACACACTCTATGCGTGCAAATAATAACTATCAATTTATGATCCATACATTCGACTATTTTTAGCAGTCATAGGATAGATATATCTTTCTTCTTTGTATATTTATGGAGGTCAGGAAATGGCCTCTCTTGAGGGGCCAGTTAGTCTTGTGATCAGCAAGTTGATTCACAGCATTGTTCTTGTTTCTATCTGTCTACATTTTTTTCCACATTGGTTTAGTTTTGGAGAATTTCTTGTCTTGTATTAGAACAATTTCTCCTTATATCAATAACAACACTTTATATACCTGTCTTTACTCAGTTAATTTGGTGCCAAGTCTTCCATAGTCTATTATCATATCCTTTTCCTCTAATATTAGGGGGAAAACATTTCTTATCTTAATGTGTATTTGTCAAAGAGTCAAAAAGAAAGAAAAGCTCTAATAAATGCAAATGCATACCTGCTCCTTTTCTGAGATGATTTCTGCAGGGCTTCTGTGCAGAATGCCAAGTCCCTCAGGAAACTTTCCTTGTCATCATGGGTGGTAGAATTTAAGAGCTCACATATAGACGATTGAAAACATCACTTTCACCCTTGTGTTCAAGGGAATACGTCTGTAGTACATTTTCATTTCCCAGACGCATATCAAGAAGAGCTGGAAAAATCACCTACATTTCCATTAAGCAAAATAGTAAATGTAAGAACTTATCAACATAACAAAAAAGCAGAGGCATTATAACGATATTGATTCGACAACATTCAGAAAGGTAGGAAGGAACTGTGCGAGGGGCCTTCTCCCCCACCTTCAATTTCACCCAAAAAATAAAACAAAATCCCGGCCGCTCCAGTAATTGATTGATAGATCCAAGTACATAGGCATAACAACCTAAGTAAACTGTTGGTTGGATAAATCAAAATACCAATTAAAAAAAATTTAACTACATACAAATCAGTTACAAAAATAAATCATCCTAATTAAAGCTGTAAGAAGACTCATTTTAATCATTGTTATCCGCATTATCATATTAGCCATAAATCAGCATTTAATCAATTTAATGGTAACTATAAGCTATAGAAAAACAGTGAACATCAATTTCAACTCAAGAATGGGCAACAACTCTCGCTAAAATGTGTGTGCCAAATTAACTCATACGTTGTGACGCATGACTGAACAAGTATAACACGAAGGAAGAAGTGTTTACGAGTTGAGTTAAATCTTATAAAGGAAAAGAAATAAGTACGTCAAGCACCACAACAATCTTCTACTATACGCACAACGAGAATACTCTAACAAAAACTACACCTCAGCTTCGGCATTGGAGAGGTGACTATAGATGGATATGGAGAAATGATGGCGCTGAAGCAAAGGCTGAATATCAGAGTGATTGGCCATTGCGTGTCGATGTAAGGCGTCAAGCTCACGGACACTCCTCGCAATGGCGTCGCACATCACATCTGTGCAGTCCATCTAAAGGCTCACAACGTGACACATGTCCATTTATTAAAGTTTGCTTCTTTTTTATCATCCTCTTCTCCTTCTCAGAATCCATCTAGGGTCTTATTTTGGCCATTGAGATACATCTAAGAGTTCATAATTTGCCACTTGTCCCACTAAAAATAAAAAAACTATATTATAATATAGAATAATTTTTAATATAAAAAATTTCAAATATCTTGACCTATTAATTTTAACTATTTAGATCTATTTCATTTCAACAGAATGACCTATAAGAGATACAGAATTTTCCAGTTAATTGTAAAATTATTTTACAGTTAATTGGATAATTCTGTATCTCTTATAAGTCATTTTGTTGAAATGAAATTGATTTAGATAGTTGAAATTTTTTTATGACAAAAAGTTTTCAAAAATAAAAGAATTAAAATTTTTCATTTTTTTATATTATAACTGGACACTTGTCATGTTGTGAACCTTTAGATGTATTGAATGGATGTGATGTGTAGATTCTGAGGGATGGGGAGAAGCAAGCTTCTGAGAGAACCCAGTCCCAAAGGGGCGTAAAACACAAAAAGAAAAATAATATATAAAATGAATTGAATCCAGCAGTGGCCGTAGTCTGTGAAAGATGGTACAACTTCTTAGCTTCTGAATGATGTGTAACATCCCAATTTTCAAATTAAAGACAATCAGGAATTATTGAAATGTTATTTGGAAAATTTAAAGGTTTAGGGAGGAATTTTAGGATATTTTGGGCAATTTATGAATATTAAATCCTAGTTAGTTAGGAAAATTTAATAAATATTATTAAAAGAATTAATTGGGGATAGAAACTCCCATGAAAAGTAAATTAGAATCTAGATCATATTAGGATGAAAAGAAAAAGATAAAGTAATATATACAAATTGTAGGGTTAGAAATATAATTAGGAATAAACATATGGTTAACTAGTTGTGATTTTCCCTTTAACTATATATGCATACACATATGACACTATCATCTTCCTCTTGCAAACCCTAGCCGTCAACCTCCTTAGCTTCCTCACCCTCAAATCTGATCTCCCTCCATCAAACCCATCATCATCATCATCGCAAGAAGCTTCTTCCTCCCTCCCTCTTCCCTGTGCCATCCCCTCCGACGTGTTTCTTCATCTTCCGGCCACGGTGAATGGCGAAGAAGACGTGCTCCTTCGTTTCCAACAAGCCACGGCGGAGCTCGAACAACGACAGGCCGTGGGTAAGCTCCTTCCTCTCTTCCTTGTTCGGCTTCTTGGTTCTTCGAGTTTCACAATGTTCTTGATACAATTTTCCCTTTTGTTTTTGTTTTCTACACTGCTCCTCTTCGATTCCGGCGAAACCCGACAATTTCCGGCGACCTAGTATACATAGAAGTGCATATTCGAGTCTGGGTAAGCTTTCTCTTGTAGTTTATGTCACTTTTCTTTGCGATTTTAGGCGAGATTAAGAGAATTCGATTTTTAGGTTTGGGATTTTAATTTGGGAATGGTTGGAAATGAAGATTTAAGCTTTGGTTTATAGTGTTTTGGAATGGACTTTTGCTGTTCCATTGATGATTAAAATGTTTGAAAATTTACTTGGGTTTTGACATTTTGTTTCTTTCCTTTGTGTCGACACTTTTATGAAATGAAGTATTTAATCTGTGAAGCATTTGTATTGGTGACCGTTTTATTTCTCTGACCATATTAGCTTGGTTAGTTTAGTATTGTATGTTTGGGATTTGATTCTAATCACATTGTAGGTGATTCTTGTGTTTCAAATCAGTTTGCCTCGAATAATTGATTTAAGTTCAACTAAAACATTGAGATTTTGGAGCCATATGGGGAAAAAGGTTTGGTTTGTGGCTTAAAGTGTTTTAGGCATAAGTTGAGTGATGAAGTATGATTAGTTAGAGTATAAATATTGGGTATAAAGTGGAAGTCCAATTAATTAAGTTGACATAGGTTATTGTGAGGATTGATATCAATTAGGAACCTTGTTTTGAGAGTATTGTAAATTTGGGCCTGAAGTGTAAAAATTCAAGTTAGAGTCTACTTGGGTAAAAATTTGTTGTTGTATTTTATGGCATGAGTTTGGTAAGTAAAAGAGATATGTGAATTTTGATTGCTTTAGAGATTCATAGAAGTTTCATGTATCCTTTGATTTAGTTGTGATTGGAATGTATGTCTATATGACTGTTTCTCTTTAATGTTGAAACTTGATTCTTATGTGTAAGATTAAGTACATGATTGAGTAATTTTGTGGTGATTTAAGTGTTTTACATGCATGTGAACTTGGAAGTCTCTAAAGATTCAGTTCTGAGCATGGAAGTATGTCTTGTGTGAGTTCCTTAGTGTTAGGATGTAAATGGGATGCTTGCAAGTGGAATTTTGCTTGGACTGTTGTTTGAAAGCTAAATTGGAAGCTTTGTGATAATGATTTCCTTTATCTTTCAAGAAGAGTTTACATCCTTGTATATTTTTAAAACAAATTGGGATGAAGCAATGTGTTCTATTCTTTTGTTTTTCCCTGTCTTGGCCGAATTGATTAATGAAGGATTTGAGTGACTTTCATTTGATTTTTATTTTACTAGTGATTAGTAACTAAATACTCTAGTTACTTGGATATGGATCTAGTTGGTATATGAGGTATTATATGTGGTAGTGTCTGTTTTAATACTCGTGCAGTGAATTGGTGACAATTATGGATAGGCAGTAACCTTAAGATAAATGCATGATTCTAAATCTTGCCACTCTTCTTCTTTCATAGGTCGCTTTCATTGTTCTAAAAGAAGGTGTTGAAGGTTGTGATTACGCTTTATAAGTGAAATATTGATAATGGTTGTATGCTTGTGGGAGAATCTAGGCTTGATGTTGATATATATAAACTTACGTAAGAATCATATAGCACATAGTCTATTAATATGGAACATGTTAAGGATGTAGGATAGTGCTTGTTGAACTTGTTTTCTTTTGATTGCCTTGGTTGGGGATTTCTTTGATTTATGATTTCTTATGTCAGTTATTGGATTCTAGTTATCGGAGATGTGAATGTTGGTTTGCTTTATAATAACTACTTGATTTTGATTGTGATGGTTAAAGATACTTAGACTAAACAATAATGAAAATATATCATAAGAGAATGTAAAAGGGGAAAATGGGTAGTAAGAAAGGATACGAGAGAGACGTTTAATTATGATAAAGGGAAATAATATTAATTTATCATTTTGCTCTATATTATTTGTTAGAATCTTAAGTTTTGATGGTGACTAAGGTATGATATGGTCTAGTACTTAAGAGAACATAATCAACACTTAGGAAGGATTAGATGACATGGTTAGAATCCTGAGTTAGATCACTTGAGAATGCAAGATCACTTCCGGATAGATTAGGACTTGCGCACGCGGATGAATGCTTTCATCCCCCAGCGTCAGCAAGTAAATCACTGGGGAAATAACTTAGTCCATGAGAATTAGTACACAACCTTAAGACTAAGCTATGTTTCAATCGGAAGTGAAATTGCTTCCTGTTAGATTTAGACTGGCGCAAGTTGATAAACTAGATATAACCCCGAGCGTCAGTGAAAATGCAACGTCAAGTGAAGTTGCTTCCTGTTAGACTTAGACTGGCGCAGAGCGATAGAATAGATATTACCCCAAGCGTCAGTGAGTCTACTTCGCCAAGTGAAAACACTTCCTGTTGGATTTAGACTGACGCAGGCTGACAGAATAGATATATCCCCAAGCGTCAGTGAATCAGCCTCGTCAAGCAAAATTGCTTCCTGTTAGATTTAGACTTGCACAGGCTGATAAAAGAAGTATAACCCTAAGTGACAGTAAGTTCACCACGACAAGTAAAAGTGCTTCCGATAGCTCAGTGACTAGCGCTGACTGTTGGAATGAAATACACTGAGCGAGAGTAAGTGATGGTGAGCTAGATCCTTCATCAAGTGAAAGTACTTCCGGATGTAGAAGTGCTTCCGGATACATCCTAGACTAAGTAATCTCCCACTTCATGTGATTGTGTGTTGACTTAATATACATAGCATGAACAAATGACACACTGAGTCACTTAGGAAGACTTAGAGTAAACTAACGAGACTTAAGCTGACTATTGGAATAGAGATCCCTTAGAGTCAGTAGACATTACACTAAGTCAGAACATAGTCTAAGTAAGACTACTTCCCATAGCAAACTTCCCACAACATGTATAGTTTTACTATATCTGATTATATATATTGCTATGTTGGACTAACCAGTATGTGCAGAACTTAATCACACTTCCGGATGCAACTGAGCTTCCGGATGCAAAGACTCTTGGCATTGGATTTCAGAGATTAACACTTGCAGAGCAAGATTGCCACTTCCGGATGAACGATGATCATCCGTCAGCAAGAGTACAAGAGTAAATGTCACATACTCAGAAGTCAGAATGCTTTTGTCAGAGCAGAGGTGTCAGGACTACTTTTCAGTGATAAAGCAAGTCAACCCTGCTAAGCATTTAAGAAGATGTTCCTTCCAACGGTAACAAAAGGATAACAGATATTCAAACAACATTGTTACCTACCAAGCATGAGGAGTATGAGAACATAATCTGAAGATTCACTCAAGGTGTCAAAGCTCATACTACCCACAAGAGTCGGAGTCCATAAGAGAGCTTCTGATAGCAAGAGAGCATCCAATAGCAAAGCACTCTTATCATTCATGGACAAGTGCTTGGAAGACAAAGTTCCTCTATGATAGCAAGCAGAATGTTAGAGTCCACGAGCTTCACTTCAGTTAGCAAGAGAGCTTCCGATAGTAAGTCTCTTAGCATCCTGGACTTATGCTTGAGGAACGAAGTCCTCATCTGACAACAAGCAAGAGTCAGACCGTACAGTGTATAGATGTCAGAACGACTTTTGCCAGAACAGTGTTGTCAGAACAGTGTTGACAGAACAGCTGGACAAAGCACCCTATTCAGATAAAGCAAAGTCAACTCTGCTGTGCATAAATGAGGACAACGTAAACAAGGCCCAACGGCTATATTCAAACGGCCTTATTGCCTCTCCAACGGTTGGATAATCAGAGGCTGGTATAAAAGGAACATCTACATTCAGAAGAACTAAGAGTGAGAGAGAACAGAGCTTATTGTCTGAAACATTATTCCTCTCATCTTCTACTCTCGGACTTTGATATGTAATATTCTTAGAGAGTGATTCATTTGTACTTAAGTGAGTAACATCATCCACTCTTCGAGAGAGTTAGTTTTGAGCTTAAGTGTTTAACAAAATCAGTTCATAGAGTGAACATAATTGTAATCTTACATTTTGTAAGGGGGAGCATTTAGAAGTTTTCTAAATCTCCATAGGTTGCAAGTTAGCCCGTAAAAATTGCATTTGTAAGGTTTGCAGGTGAACCCGTTGTAAAACCTGTGGGTTGTTAGGTGAACCCGTGCTCGTAAAACCTAAAGTGTAAAGGCTTCTCTTGTGCCCGGTTTAAACAAGAATAGTGGATTGAAAATCTCAGGTGGAGCCTGGGGACTGGATGTAGGTCTGGGTGACCGAACCAGGATAAATTTATGTGTGCTTAAATTTACATTTAAACATTCTATTTTGCATCACATAACATACTGACTTGTGCATACCACTACTTATTAACATCTTCACCAAGCACAAGCAGTCTTTCGAAAAGAGTTAAAGTTTTATTCCCTCACCCAATTCACCCCCCCCTCTTGGGTGACAGCCACGCGTTTCATTTGGTATCAGAGCAAGGTCACTTGTTTAAAGGATCCAACGATCTCAAGTGCAAAGACCTAGGCTGACTTGGGTTATAAAATGTGGGATGTTTTTGATTAGGACAAGTAAGGTCCAGCACTAACCATGTAGGACCCAAGTACAAATGGGTACCAAAACTCCTTTCCAGTGCCTTACTTGTGGAGGAAAGATCAAGAGTTTCTCTTGCCCAAAAGAAGAGAGCTCGTGGTGATATCACTGCTGCAACCCCCTGGTACAATCATAAGAAGCAGTCGGCAACCACAAGGGACAATGGTTCTGTCTCAAGGATGAGCAATCACAAAGTTCCATTCAACTATCCTGAGAAGAACAAGAGAGAGTGGATTCCTCGATCAACATTGAAAAGGATCTTGAATCCTACCCCTCAGAAGAAAGTGCTTCGAACCAAGGATAAGTAGAAGATCTCCTTGGGAAAGGCAAATTGAAATGACGCAGATTGCCCAAGAACGAAGGCTCGCCCTTGGGGAAACCATCTGATTCATGTGCCCCCAACAATCTGCTAGCACAGAGGCAAGCTTGAGATAGCGCTGAGTGATCAACCTACGGAGATACCCTCTGCTGAGCCTGTATCTCCGTCTGCGCCAGCACCCAATCTGATTGAAGAGCTGTGTATGAAGTATGGGTTCAAGAGGCCAGAGATGCCACTGGTAGTGATCACAAATTGAATTCATCCCTCTGCACCAGCTCCATTCCATCCTATTAGCCTCAGCAAGACTCAGGACTGTACCTCATCTGAACAATTAGTCAAGTCTTGATAAGCATTCGTCACGCATAGATTTTGGTGCTGCTCTGAAAATAGAATCCTTGCATTGCCAACCAAAATCAAGCGAGCTACTGCTTGATGCGAATGGAGCTATGGTGATATCATTCTTACCCTCCTCTTTACTTGAATAATCACTTGGGTAGTAAATGCATGATGGGCTTAACAGCTTCTATTTCTCTGAAACTGATATGATCTTCTTTATCTGTGATGACCTTATTTTCTGTAAAAACGATCCTATCATATTAAATTCATTTTCTGATATGATGCATACTGATTTTACAAATTCAAGAAGTCTGACACCTTGAAACTGAACTTTCTTCAAAACCTTCTGAATTTGTGCATGCTGAATCATTGTGTTCCAAGATTACTGACATTGTTAAGAAGATCCAGAACTAGTTTCAGAATTTTGACACTAAAACTAATAACCTTCTTCAGAGTTTTCATATGGTGTCTAAATCGTTTACTCATATATGCTTAGTGAATCCTTTAAGGGCACCTCTCATGAAAAAAAAAAAAAATAGTTTATGAATTCACCTTGACTTTTGAAAGATCCTTTTTGAAATACAAACTTTCAAGACAGATTCCGATCCCCTTTAAACTTACATGACAACCATACCTCATGATAGCATTCAAAAGTTATTTCTGATTTTCCATTTCATGTGGTATCTCTTGCATCAAGTTTTTCAATGCATAAGCAGCTATGGCTTCGAGAACAATACATCCCTCCTAATTAGATCTTTAAGTTCTCAATCTACTAATGATCTCGGTTCAAGTTTGTGGTTTAAGAATGTTGACACAGATTATTGAAGCTTGAACAATGAGAATAACCAAGAGAGAATGGCAACGAAAATGCCCCTTATCAAGATGTGTGGAATGGCTATACTAAACCGGAGAAACTCTCGCCAATACACATGAGCATTTCTATCCCTTACACATTCTCTTGTAAAATTTAATGATTGACTTGAATGTCCAGAGGATGGTCTCCAATGTTAAATCTTAAGTTCTTTCACTGACCATCGGAAAAGCACTTGTTTCCTCAAGCACATGCAGGACCAATCATCAAGTTTAAGCAAGAATGCTTTCGCAACAATCAGCGCCTTCGATAGCAGGCCAACTATTGAACCATGGGAAAAGTAGAGTGACTGCTCAGTCATGTCTGCTTGTGGTTGTAGCTCAGCTTGCCGAGGCGAATCATCAAAGCACTTGCGCTAGCGGTTTTCCACTTGAGATAGCACATCTCTTGAAGATGTCAGGAAGCATGCTTATCTGCATATGATTAAGATTCATGAGTCTAATAGAGTCTGGAGATTCCTCATCTGTGGTAACATCTACACCTTACCATCTCTTATATATGATGCATACATGGCATTGGTAAGGGTGTCAATTTAGGATTTCTTTTCTCAATCTGCATTGACTTCAAAATCATTCACTGTTTTAGAAAATCATCCTAGCTCACACATCTGTATCCTTTATATGACACGCTGGAAAGTAATTGATAACATACCTCTCTTATATGCTTCCTTTCTTGATTCTGTAATGATTAATCTTAAATATAGAAGAGAAGTAAATGGACATTACTCGATAATGATCCCTTGAAAAATAGAGAGTTACATGCTGTCATCGATAATAAACTCTTGAGATGCTGTGATGCAATTTATTTGGAAATTACTTTTGGTATTTTAATCTCACAAATTTCATTTGACTTGATTTCATTTTCATATGGTATCACAAATTTCACTTGGCATTCAATCATTTCATTTGATATCACAAGTTCAAACTCACATATTTCATTTGATTTCATTTGGTATCACGAATTTAAAATCACAAATTTTCAATTGATATCATAATCATCATTTTAAACGCACCAAAATTATTTTGATATCATGTTAATCATTTCAAGAGGGTCAAAATTACTTTTGATGTCTTTTATATCTAAAAAGAATTTTCACCTTCAAAAAAAAAAAAAAAACTGTTTTTGTATGTTTTGATCTAGACTTAATCCTTGCAAAACATGTTCTGATATCTTGCATTATGGTTAGGGAGAGTAAACACACTTAGAATACTGAATCAATATTTTCTTCCTTCTGTCTCACACTGTTTAGTTATCCTACATAATATTTAGGGAGAATAGGGAGAAATATTAGGTAGAAAGCCCATTCCTAGGAGAACGATAGAAGTATCCCCATCCCTAAGGCTAGCTTGCACTTGTTGAATTTTGATGAAGCCAAAAGGGGGAGAGAAATGAGAAGAAATGAGACACGAGATGTCTAGAGATGAGACATGAGATGTCTAGAGCTGAAAGATAAGATATCTGGGGAGAGAACTGGGAATGAAATATAGCTCTGGAAGTGATCTAAGTTTAATTATGTTCTCTAGTCATCTATGGGTTTGTCATCATCAAAAAGGGGGAGAATGTTAGAATCTTAAGTTTTGATGGTGACTAAGGTATGATATGGTCTAGTACTTAAGAGAACATAATCAACACTTAGGAAGGATTAGATGACATGGTTAGAATCCTGAGTTAGATCACTTGAGAATGCAAGATCACTTCCGGATAGATTAGGACTTGCGCACGCGGATGAATGCTTTCATCCCCCAGCGTCAGCAAGTAAATCACTGGGGAAATAACTTAGTCCATGAGAATTAGTACACAACCTTAAGACTAAGCTATGTTTCAATCGGAAGTGAAATTGCTTCCTGTTAGATTTAGACTGGCGCAGGTTGATAAACTAGATATAACCCCGAGCGTCAGTGAAAATGCAACGTCAAGTGAAGTTGCTTCCTGTTAGACTTAGACTGGCGCAGAGCGATAGAATAGATATTACCCCAAGCGTCAGTGAGTCTACTTCGCCAAGTGAAAACACTTCCTGTTGGATTTAGACTGACGCAGGCTGACAGAATAGATATATCCCCAAGCGTCAGTGAATCAGCCTCGTCAAGCGAAATTGCTTCCTGTTAGATTTAGACTTGCACAGGCTGATAAAAGAAGTATAACCCTAAGTGACAGTAAGTTCACCACGACAAGTAAAAGTGCTTCCGATAGCTCAGTGACTAGCGCTGACTGTTGGAATGAAATACACTGAGCGAGAGTAAGTGATGGTGAGCTAGATCCTTCATCAAGTGAAAGTACTTCCGGATGTAGAAGTGCTTCCGGATACATCCTAGACTAAGTAATCTCCCACTTCATGTGATTGTGTGTTGACTTAATATACATAGCATGAACAAATGACACACTGAGTCACTTAGGAAGACTTAGAGTAAACTAACGAGACTTAAGCTGACTATTGGAATAGAGATCCCTTAGAGTCAGTAGACATTACACTAAGTCAGAACATAGTCTAAGTAAGACTACTTCCCATAGCAAACTTCCCACAACATGTATAGTTTTACTATATCTGATTATATATATTGCTATGTTGGACTAACCAGTATGTGCAGAACTTAATCACACTTCCGGATGCAACTGAGCTTCCGGATGCAAAGACTCTTGGCATTGGATTTCAGAGATTAACACTTGCAGAGCAAGATTGCCACTTCCGGATGAACGATGATCATCCGTCAGCAAGAGTACAAGAGTAAATGTCACATACTCAGAAGTCAGAATGCTTTTGTCAGAGCAGAGGTGTCAGGACTACTTTTCAGTGATAAAGCAAGTCAACCCTGCTAAGCATTTAAGAAGATGTTCCTTCCAACGGTAACAAAAGGATAACAGATATTCAAACAACATTGTTACCTACCAAGCATGAGGAGTATGAGAACATAATCTGAAGATTCACTCAAGGTGTCAAAGCTCATACTACCCACAAGAGTCGGAGTCCATAAGAGAGCTTCTGATAGCAAGAGAGCATCCAATAGCAAAGCACTCTTATCATTCATGGACAAGTGCTTGGAAGACAAAGTTCCTCTATGATAGCAAGCAGAATGTTAGAGTCCACGAGCTTCACTTCAGTTAGCAAGAGAGCTTCCGATAGTAAGTCTCTTAGCATCCTGGACTTATGCTTGAGGAACGAAGTCCTCATCTGACAACAAGCAAGAGTCAGACCGTACAGTGTATAGATGTTAGAACGACTTTTGCCAGAACAGTGTTGTCAGAACAGTGTTGACAGAACAGCTGGACAAAGCACCCTATTCAGATAAAGCAAAGTCAACTCTGCTGTGCATAAATGAGGACAACGTAAACAAGGCCCAACGGCTATATTTGCCTCTCCAACGGTTGGATAATCAGAGGCTGGTATAAAAGGAACATCTACATTCAGAAGAACTAAGAGTGAGAGAGAACAGAGCTTATTGTCTGAAACATTATTCCTCTCATCTTCTACTCTCGGACTTTGATATGTAATATTCTTAGAGAGTGATTCATTTGTACTTAAGTGAGTAACATCATCCACTCTTCGAGAGAGTTAGTTTTGAGCTTAAGTGTTTAACAAAATCAGTTCATAGAGTGAACATAATTGTAATCTTACATTTTGTAAGGGGGAGCATTTAGAAGTTTTCTAAATCTCCATAGGTTGCAAGTTAGCCCGTAAAACTTGCATTTGTAAGGTTTGCAGGTGAACCCGTTGTAAAACCTGTGGGTTGTTAGGTGAACCCGTGCTCGTAAAACCTAAAGTGTAAAGGCTTCTCTTGTGCCCGGTTTAAACAAGAATAGTGGATTGAAAATCTCAGGTGGAGCCTGGGGACTGGATGTAGGTCTGGGTGACCGAACCAGGATAAATTTATGTGTGCTTAAATTTACATTTAAACATTCTATTTTGCATCACATAACATACTGACTTGTGCATACCACTACTTATTAACATCTTCACCAAGCACAAGCAGTCTTTCGAAAAGAGTTAAAGTTTTATTCCCTCACCCAATTCACCCCCCCCTCTTGGGTGACAGCCACGCGTTTCATTATTATAGGAGCGGATGCAAGTAGGTTTTCATGGCATCAAGAAAGGAAGGTTGAGAAATTTCGTAAATTGCTAAGGGCGACAGGTAATCACACTTAACCTTACTATAACATTGAGGGTGATGTTAGCTAGGATTTTGTAAAATCCTTTCTCACCCTCTATATATACATTTTATCTTTGAAAGGTTATTTTTATACAAACAGGCTATCGGGTGCCTTTTAAACACGATTATTTCTGTATAAAAGATTTTTACACATTATATATACTATTATCCTGCCTGGTGGTGGCCATTGATCTGGAATGGCGTGGAATGTATATAGGGATAGTGTTGGATAGTGGTTTAAGAGGTGATGAAGATAGAAAAGAGGGTTATATGTTGAGTTGAGATAGTTGAGAGTTATGTTGATGGAATATAGAATAGGGATGGTGAGTATTGCATGACACTGATTATTAGTACCTTCGGCCGATGTAACCTATCGATTTGCGCAATCGATAGGTTAATTGTACAGGTTCCTCAGATTGTAAAGGAACCAGGGATGTGTACACTTTTTATAGTGCTCCCTTTTTCAGGGACGTTTTCACTATTTAAAGTGCTCCCTTTTTCATGCTTTCAGATTTGAGACTGGGCACAGTGTCAATCACGTTTATTTTTGTTGTTGAGTTTGAGATTGTGGTGAGTTAGGTTGTGGGGAAACATTTGAAGTTGTTGATTAAAGTATTGACAAGTGATGTGGAATTGATGGAGGGATTTGAGAGATGAATGGAAGAAGAATTGACACGGATATATATAAATATATTACTGGTTTTAAAATGAGGTACCCTTTAGACGCCCTCGTTACCGCACATCTCACTGTTATAGTGAGTTAAGCGGTGATTACTGGGACAAATTGTCTCATCCCACGATTACTGACATTTTTGCAGGTATTCATGCACAGACGCAAGCAGCAGGAAAGGGAATTAGGTAGTAGAAGCTATATAGGCTATTTTGAATTGTATATTGCCAATTTGTATAGGCCTGCATTCGTTTCCGCATGTATATATATTTATCTATGGTTTGATATTTATTAGTTCTGTATATTAACCATGTTAGGCAAATCCTTTCTAACATGGTTAGCTTTTAATTATCCATGATAGCACCTATATTGTATCAGGAAATTCTTTTCTATCATGGATAGTATTCAATCATTAGGAAATTCCTTTCATAACTATGATAGGACATTGATATTATGGAAATCCTTTTTCTATCATAGTTAGTAAAGAGGTTATTAGATCTAAAATGAATATCATTAGTATTTGGTATTAGTAACAGAGTGTTATATGATGCATCAGCATCACATCTCTTCTCTGTCCCATTAATGACTTCATTTCACCAAAATAAAATCTAAGAAAAAAAAAGAAAACAAAATTTCCTCTTCAAGCAACTTCTGATTCTCTTTCACCAACAGGAGCCTGCTCCCTCCATTATATCACACACTCAATTTTCTCTTTTCCTTTTCCTTTTCCTTCTCTTCCTTCTTCCATTGAACTAAGAGAAAGTTAGTGGTACAGACTCATGATGCTGATGGGGTTATTAGAATACTAATAATAAGCCACATTCAACTAGAACACTGTCACGCCCTGAAGTTCTATCGCGTGACCGACACGAAGTATTGACCAAATCTCACTTCGTAAGCCTTTTCAATTAACTATAGACATTTTAAGCATACATTTCTATTTTCAAACATTTGTCATTTCAAACATTTGGCTATAACATTTACATCTCAATGCATATAAAGGTAATACACAAGGAAGGTGAATGTTTAGGTATCTATTATGTACAGTGAAAATGTATATAAAATTTTACATTTACCTTCTATTATCCTAAAGCAAGATGTGTTGATCTACATTCTTCAATCTGAAAATTCAATCATTAGTTTCTATAATAGAATATACATATGCATACAGACCCATAAAAGTTGCTCCTCTTTTTCCCTTATCCTTTGCCCATTACAAAATTTCAATCATATTACTGGTTCATGGTCAAACCCTCTGAGAGTCATTACTAACAAACATCCAAAAGGTCTACCAAAACAAATTTAAATACTTGACTACCCATCTTCAAAATATTAAAACCGTCGTACAAGAAACATAAAGACACCTTCAAGTTTTAAAGTGAAAAACATGCATATGAACCAAATTCTTTTTATACTAAGGCATTCGACAGCTCTTTTACCCAAATTGAATTGTTTGAAATACGAGATGGTTCCTCAAACAACCTTCACATTTGAAAACATTTAAAACAATAGATATATCGTTACCACTCACGAAATATTCACCTTCATCTTCGAAGTTTCGATACATATTGTATCACTGCCACATTTCTCAAAAGTTCATAGTCATATTCAAATCAATAAAATACTTGTAATGTCTAAGGATGATAATAGTTTTAATGATATAAATCTCATAATATATATAAGATACAACTCCACCTTAACCATTAACATATCTTAAGAAAACAACTTAGTCCAAATGATATAAAGTAAATATTGAAAACATTTTTTTTTTGAAAGCTCACTTTTATAGAGGAACTGACACGCGGCGAATAACAAGCACAGCACAGAGGCCACGAAACTAGCGCAGCTCGAAATCTACAAGTCAAACGCAGCCCGAAGGCCACGAAAAACCAGCGTAGCTCGAGACTACGAAACAAGCGTGGACACACAGTCACACAAGGGTAAATAACCAAGCGTGGCAAAACCACGAAACAAGCGTGACACGAAGTCACGAAACAAGCGTGGACACACAGTCACACGAGGGTAAATAACCAAGCGTGGCAAAACCACGAAACAAGCGTGACACGAAGTCACGAAACAAGCGTGGACACACAGTCACTGGATCTTGGTTCTGGTAAGAGAATTATAATTTCACAGAATTCACTGGATCTTCATAATCTTCTTAACTTACATGATGCCTACCTCCAATTTTCCTCTTCAGATTCTGATTGTCATTTTACTATATCCATTCAACATCATGTACCGTTCAAGCCGGCTTTTCTTTCTCACAAGCATGTTCCACTGCATCTGTGCTCCTCTCTACAAGGTAAACAATATGGCAGGACAAATAATTACTTATCTTGAAATCCATCTTATGCTAATTTCAATGTTTCTCAGGTTACAATGCCAGATTTCTTTTTGGCGGATCAATTAACAAGCCAGGTTCGTTAGAAACAAAAGTAATATCATGGTAGCTTAGTACCTTACAAATCAAATCTCATTCCATTTATTTGCATCCAGGTGCAAGCTTTGAGATGTTTAGAGTTCTACATTTGTTACTATGGTTGGGAAGATTTCAAGCAAAGAGAAAACACTTGCAACTCAAACCATATATTCATAACATTTTCTTTCATTGTTGCAGTTATTTCGTACTCGTGTCGTTTGCTACAGGTAACAACTATCTTGTCTCAAACACTTCATATTCATACCACACTTGTTAGATGTTGTAATAGAACTAAGCTAGAATTTGTGTAACTCATCAAACCACAACCGAATTCTTTAATTATTTTCAACGTCAAAGTGCTAATATTTATGTTTACTAGCTTTCAGATGGCCTTTTTCTTTCTCTGATTAGTGCCTAAGATGACACTTTGAAGAGAAAGATGCAATGCATGGATATAATGCACTCAAATATTTCCTCACAATAGTAGCTGTTTGCCTCAGAACAGCTTATAGCCTTTATTTAGGAATCACTTGGAATGTGCTTGCCTGGATATTCTCAATTTGTGCAGCAATCTTTTCAACATATTGGGACATTGTCATAGACTGGGGCCTTCTGCAAAAGAATTCCAAGAATGGCTGGTTAAGGGACAAACTCGTAATGCCTCACAAAAGTGTATACTTCACAGTCATTGTATGAAATTTACACAAAAAAATTTCATTCTGAATTTGGGATAATTTCAAGGGTTAAGGATCATTTTGGCAAAAGAACTATTGAGTAAGTATCATCTGATACAAGTATTTATAAATGTTATCATTTTAGCCAACTAAGTTTTAAAGTTGAACAAAATGACCAATACCATCATATGTGGCTAAACGACATTAAGTCATGTCACATGTCCATGTGTTACTGGTCCACATCATTATTTTGATTTGCTGGTGATCCATGTGTACGAGTATAGTATTGACACGTGACATGGACTTGCCATTGTTAAGCTTCATTTGACGGTGTTGGCCAATTTGTTCAATTTTAAAACTTAGTTGGATAAAATGATACTCCGTCGGTTCTAAATATAAGACCTAGTTAACTTTTTAGGAAAATTGAAAAAAAGCAAAATGAGTCACTTGTAAATTAATTTACCTAATGTTTTCTCTTAAACTAGTTTATTTGACCTATAAATTAATAGATAATGTGAAAATATATCAAATATGTTATAATTAACTAACCTATTTTGATTCCTTAATTTTTAAAATGTCAACTAGGACTTATATTTAGGAGTGTAGGGAGTACTCCCCTATTCCTAAATATAAGATCACTTTGGTTAATTTGGGAAGATTAAGGAAGACAATAAAGTTACATGATTTTCCCAAAATCCCCTCAATTACTTAACTTTAAAAAGAAGAGGGGTTTTCAATGAAAAGAGGGAGTATAAGGGTAGTTTGGTCAAAACTTGAGATAAAATAGGAAGTGATCTTATATTTAGGAACTTATCCACTTCCCCAAAGTGATCTTATATTTAGAAACGGAGGGAGTATCATTTTTGCATTTTCGCCCTTCTAAGATTATGGAAGAAGAGAGGAAGTACATGAGTAGCTGAACTTACCAATACCAAGGTGAGTATTACAGCTTGCATAATGTAAAGTGCCTGTTTTGTTTTTGTTCTCCTTGTATGATGCATTTGTTAGGATCAGATTGAATGAGGGATTCATAAAGTGGAGTATCAACTAAAATTTTGTCTTCACATGAGTTAAATTCTTGAGTATTAACTAAAATTTTGCCTTCACATGAGTTAAAGACCAGAAAATTGTACAGAGTGTGATATAAGCTACCATGTGTTGAAGATGAGTTCATGATTTAGCTTTAATTTAGCTTTAGTCGTGTAGTGTAACATAGTGTTACTAATTAACTAATTAACCTGTGACATCTCTTTTAATTCAATAATATCCATTTTAGATCTGATAACCTCTTTACTAACTATGATAGAAAAAGGATTTCCATAATATCAATGTCCTATCATAGTTAGAAAAGGAATTTCCTAATGATTAAACATTTATCCATGATAGAAAAGAATAAACTAATACAACACAGCTGCTATCATGGATAATTTATTGCTAACCATGTTAGAAAGGATTTGTCTAACATGGTTAATAAACAGAACTAATTATATTAACAATAAATAAATATATATACATGCGGAAACGAATGCAGGCCTATACAAATTGGCAATATACAATTTCTAAATAAACTATATAACTTCTACTACCTAATTCCCTTTCCTGATGCTCGCGCCTGTGCATGAATACCTGCAAAAATGTCAGTAATCGTGGGATGAGACAATTTGTCCCAGTAATCACCGCTTAACTCACTATAACAGTGAGATGTGCGGTAGCGAGGGCGTCTAAAGGGTACCTTATTTAAAACCAGTACTATATATATATATATATATATATATATATATATATCAAGTCTTTCATCCATCATTCAAGTCCCTTCTTCTAAATCAATTCAAATTCATCATCTCTATTTCCCACATATCACTCAAATCCCTCAGTCAATTCCAAATCAACTCAACAGACGAAAATAAACGTGATTGACACTGTGCCCAGTCTCAAATCTGAAAGCATAAAAAGGGAGCACTTTAAATAGTGAAAACGTCCCTGAAAAGGGAGCACTATAAAAAGTGAAAACGTCCCTGGTTCCTTTAAAATCCGAGGAACCTGTACAATTAACCTATCGATTGCGCAGATCGATAGGTTACATCGGCCGACGGTACTATCAGTGTCATGCAATGCTCACCATTCCTATTCTATATTTCATCAACATAACTCCTTAATTTTCTCTACATAACCTACGATACACCCAAACCACTGTACCTCTCAATATCCCTGTCAAATCAAAATACCAAGATCCCAATATCTATACACTCACATACACAGTCCAACAATATCACCAGCAGGATACTACATATGTAATGTATCAAAATCTTTTATATGAAAATAATCGTGTTTAAAAGGCACCCGATAGCCTGTTTTGTATAAAAATACCATTTTAAAGATAATTTATATATATAGAGGGTGAAAAGGGATTTTACAAAATCCCTAACTAACGTCACCCTCAATGTTATAGCAAGGTTAAGTGTGATTACCTGTCGCCCAGCAAATTACGCGATTTCTCATCATTACTTTCTTAATGCCACAAAGGCCCACATCACAGTCAATCCTATAATAATATGATACAAAATAATATATTAATAACATGTCTCATTCATAATATTTAACGTCTCTCTCGTACCCGCATTACTACCCAATTCCCATCTGATTAATTCATTATATTGCTTAAATTATGTTTATAATCTCTTCGGTACCAAGCTGAACAGAAGTAGTGAAAAGAGAAAGCATAACAATGCCACTATATGAAACAACAGCATTAGAACACCAAGTTCATATTGGAACAACACCGAATCAGTATGCAATTCCTTAATCTTAATCTTTCCCCTTTCTTTAAACCAGAAAAGGAACCAATCACATAAATCAAGTAAGCCATACAACATCATGATCAAACATATATGACACGGTGTAGAACCAAGTTTCAATGATACTAGAAACACATAGCAACTTAAACCTACATATACAATTACTCATAATTGAATTGGGATTTATGCAGGAACTTATATTAAATTAACAACAAACTAGCAGCAGAAATCTGAATTAAGTATGTATCATAGACACAATGATAATCTGCAAATGAAATTTATTTGTTAATTTCTTCTTCACATACCTACTACTGGACCACAAACAGGAAATAAGAGTTTATATGAAACAAGAGGAATATTTAAGCCAAGTGTGCAAACATTAACATGTAGTTCATCTCTTTGTACATTCGTACTTCAAATAACAATACCTCAAATCAAAGAAACAAGAATCTCTTAGACTAACATGATAAAAGGTCCTACATGGTAAATTAACTTGAAATCAATTACAATCCAAGCTAAGGACATACAACCTCTTAAATCAATCATCAAAACAGCAGCTGTAACAACAATAACAATAGCAGCAAAATAGTGAAAGAAAAGAAATGTCACTCATCCATCAACTCAAAGAAAAATGTAGTTTTAATTTAGGTTTGGCTCACATGTTCGAAAATTATCATAGCTTGTATTTTACAATCCTTTAATACTACTTAGAAGTCTCTTTAATGAAGAGATCAGTTCAACGCAAAAGAAGGAAAGGAATAACCAAAATACGGAAGTTTACACTCATATATATAGTCATTTATGCCTAGTTATATAGCACACTTGAATTCCCATTTAAATCATCCTTATTTCATACTTCATTTGACTATTTTTTCAGCGGAATGACACTTTTACTGCACACATACATCAAACAACAATTGACCATATGCATTCATATAACATATTTTAGTTACAACTTTAAAGTATCTCTTTTTACTTGTATTTGTTAACAAATAATCACCTATCCAAAAAGCAAAGAACACAGAATTTCTAATGCATCACCTTTTGACCAAACCAATGCAACTATATTCAATGGAATGTAACTCAATATTCACTAAAGTTTAATCCTCTTTTTATAGCAATAATCCAACCAAAAAGAGTACAACACCATTCAGCCATACCATGGAGCAAAACAGAATAAAGAAACAAAATCAATAACTTTAAACATCCATCCATCAAGAAATCAGTTTGAATCAACATACAAACTTACCACCAACTTGACAATCTCAATCAATAGTTTATATCATCACAAAAAGTACAAATGCTATCACAGAACAACAACAACCACTCATTTATCAGACTTGAAACACAACGTTAAACACCCCTTGCATAAAACCAAATCGGATTACCCTCTCAAATCTTGTCCAAATCAGAAAGGAAGGGCAGAAACGGAAGAAAATATTACCTAAACTTGTTTTGACCTTACGTAACTCGCCGGAGCTTCGCCGGAGCTGGAAACCCGCCGGAAATCGTCCATTAAAGCGGCAACTCCCTCCGCCGTCCTCCATCGAAAACGAAACCAAACACGCCGGAAAAGTGAGGGAGAACGACGAGAAGAAAACATGGCCGGCCTAGCTCGAGTTCGCCGGAAAACGACGGGAAACGAAGGGAAGCCGTGAGGAACGGTGAAGAAAAGCAAAAACAAGAAGGGATGTGGGTCAAGAACGTTGTAAAACTCCAAGAATCAAGAAACAAAACAAGGAAAAGGAGGAAAAAGCTTACCCACGGCTGTCGACGATCAAGCTCCGCCACGTCTTGCCGGAAAACTCGATGGCGACGGAGGGAGTGAACCGTGAGAGAAAATGGAAAGGTTTAGATCAGGTTCTGAGAGTGAGGAAGACGAATGGAGAGTGTATGGGAGAGGCCACTTCGATGGCGGCTTGCTCCGCCATTCCCCGCCACAGCTGGCGACGGGCACAGAGAAGAGAAGAGAAAGGGATCGAAGGAGAGAGAAAGAGGGAAGTCGGTGAAGGAAGTGAGGAAGAAGAAGAAAATGGGAAAAATGAAGGGGAGAGAGTGTTTGGTTTAGAGTTTATAGGCTGGGTTATTGATAATTTGCAGCCCAAACTTACCATAGTGTACTCTTTTAATTTAAAACCACTTAAACCAGCCTCCTATCTTTTTAAACTTCAAAATATTTTTAGCTTTATCATTCCCTCATATTTCAAACTCTTCATTTCTTAATTAATTATATGTACATTGATTACTCAAAATTTCCAAAAATATCCCAAAAATTCCTAAAAATTCCAAAATTTCCCAAAACACTCTCTAATCCTGAATTAAATTTTCCAGGATGTTACATGTAGGCTAATCTAAGATATAACTAGAAACACTACTATGCAATATAGCAATGAACCTAGGCCTTTTCACAACTTGATTAATCTCACTTGAATCTAGTCAATGCCACACAAATTAACAAGTAGAATGAGTGTTGTTTTCATAATTACAACTACAAAATCAAACCTAAACATAAGGGAATCTAAATAAGTCCCAAATTTAAATCAACGAAGTCATTGTCTCAGTCAGTGTCACACTTCAAAAATCACAATTCAATAAAACTTATTAAACAAATCAATTTTTTATATTTAACTCAATTAATAAAAATAAGAGTCTTTTATTTTTTTAAACAAAATAAAACAAAATGGGGAGGAGCAAGTCACGTGGTCAGCTTACGAAAAAGAAATGATGAGTTGTCTCATGCGTTTTTACTCTTTATTCTTTATCCTATGGGTATAACATAAAAGAAAAACAATGCACTTTACAAACCATTGGTAAAAGAAAGATAATGTATATCTTCATCTTCCTTCTTTTAGTCTCCTTATTCTAAAGCATCACCTTCTCAACTCAGTTCAGCATCTCTAATCCGGCCAACACACACTTTTTTCCCAATATATCGAAGCAAAAAAAATAACATAAGCGGTGAGTATTTAACATTTAGCTAATCCTTCCTCTATCTTCTCTTTCCCTTGGAGCTGTGTTCATTTTTTCTTGGTGTGTTTTAAATCGTTTGGCTATATCCATCGAAACGGGCCGTCTGAGTTTCCGGTTGACGGTCCACCCAGTCAAACCGTCCGGATCGGTTTGGTTTAAATATCACTGCTCTGCGCACAAAGCCATAAACCAACGTCATCGAAGAAACTCCCAGAATCGAAGGAATCGTCCTTGTATCGAGATTCATACGATTCTAAACGTATCTTAGGATTCAATATGAGATTCCAGGTAATTTTAAATATACATCATGATTCAAATTTTTTTTCCTTCAATTTTGCATCGCATCGTAGGATACGTATCCCGAATCGTAAGATTCTAACTACCATGGTGAAGAGTATAGTAACTCAAATTTGTTTTTTTGAACTGAAAACTCAAATTACTTAAAAAACACCGAGACCGAATAATTTCATTTAATAAAGTTTATACAAGCAAGTGGTCACTATTAATTACGACAATTATTAGAGGGATACATGGCTGAACTGCTGAAGTCTGGTCTGGAGAGACCCCTCGCCCTAGATAGCTTGATCTAAGATGGGAACGAAAGCAATCCATTTGATGTGTCGAAATGACGGCCTAGATGGCTTGAATCTAGTCAATGCCACACAAATTAAAAATAATTAGAAATCAATCAATAGAAGACATCTCTCTCTCCAAGTTCCATTCACATAGGTTAAATGATTGGCCAAGAATGTTTGCTTGGAATTGATATAACCTAGCTAAATAATCTCTAGATCCTTGATTCCAAGTGATCTAGACATGATTTAACTAAATTAACCAATTCAATGTTCTTCATAACACATACATTCATCTAGACAAAATAGCCTCATAATCATAAGACTATATGAATTATTCACTTTGAATCCAAAGCTACACAAAATATGTCAATATTTCCGAACACAAATGCAAGGAAGAAAGATATCTCAAACTTACAAATGAAGTAGGATCTTAAATCCAAGGCTCTTAATCTAATGTACCTAAGATCTAGAGTACAAAAGATACAAGATACATCAAGTTGTGTGCCTAAACTTATAAACACATCTTGGCCGAAATTTGTTGATGATCTTGTGCGAATTTCACTTGGAGAAGGAGAAGAAAGAGCTTAGCCACTCATGGAGGAAGTGAGAATGAGAAGGTGTGATGAAATGGGGGCCATTGAAATGAAGGTTTGAAGGTGAAAATATGTGGTTTAGGTTCGGTCAACTTGAGGAGAGAGGAGAGAAAATGGAGATGAAGAGAAAATGTAATTGTGTAGAATGAGGTGTGTGCATGTGATTAGGGTTTAAATGATGTGGTGGTTAACTGTGAGATTGTAACACTCTGTTACTTAATCTCTAATTTAATAATGATATCCATTTTAATTAACCAATGATATTCTTTTTAGATATAATAACCTCTTTACTAACTATGATAGAAAAGATTTTCCATAATATCAATGTCCTATCATAGTTAGAAAACATATTTCCTAATGATTAAATAATATCCATGATAGAAAGGAATAAACTAATACAACACAGCAGCTATCATGGATAATTTATTGATAACCATGTTAGAAAGGATTTGTCTAACATGGATAATAAACAAAACTAATTGATATTAAATAATAAATAAATATATATACATGCGGAAGCAGATGCAGGCCTATACAAATTGGCAATATACAATTCCGAAGAAACTATATAACTTCTACTACCTAATTCCCTTTCCTGCTGTTTGCGTCTGTGCATGAATACCTGCAAAAATGTCAGTAATCGTGGGATGAGACAATTTGTCCCAGTAATCACCGCTTAACTCACTATAACAGTGAGATGTGCGGTAGCGAGGGCGTCTAAAGGGTACCTCATTTTAAAACCAGTAATATATATATATATATATATATATATATATATATATATATATATATATATATATATATATCCGTGTCAATTCTTCTTCCATTCATCTCTCAAATCCCTCCATCAATTCCACATCACTTGTCAATACTTTAATCAACAACATCAAATGTTTCCCCACAACCTAACTCACCACAATCTCAAACTCAAGAACAAAAATAAACGTGATTGACACTGTGCCCAGTCTCAAATCTGAAAGCATGAAAAAGGGAGCACTTTAAATAGTGAAAACGTCCCTGAAAAAGGGAGCACTATAAAAAGTGTACACATCCCTGGTTCCTTTACAATCCGAGGAACCTGTACAATTAACCTATCGATTGCGCAAATCGATAGGTTACATCGGCCGACGGTACTAATAATCAGTGTCATGCAATACTCACAATCCCTATTCTATATTCCATCAACATAACTCTCAACTATCTCAACTCAACATATAACCCTCTTTTCTATCTTCATCACCTCTTAAACCACTATCCAACACTATCCCTATATACATTCCACGCCATTCCAGATCAATGGCCACCACCAGGCAGGATAATAGTATATATAATGTGTAAAAGTCTTTTATACAGAAATAATCGTGTTTAAAAGGCACCCGATAGCCTGTTTGAATAAAAATAACCTTTCAAAGATAAAATGTATATATATAGAGGGTGAGAAAGGATTTTACAAAATCCTAACTAACATCACCCTCAATGTTATAGTAAGGTTAAGTGTGATTACCTGTCGCCCTTTAGCAATTCTACGCGATTTCTCAACCTTTCTCTCTTGATGCCACGAAAGCCTACTTGCATCCACTCTTATAATAATATACAGCAAAATGATGAATTAATATCATTTCCACTTTATCGTGGTTCAACGTCTCTCTCGTTCTTATATGACTACCCAATTTTCCCCATTTATGTATTTTATCTTAATGAACCTCATCAAACATATAAACAAACCATTACCATTAAACACTTGCATGTGATCACAAAAGTAAGATTATTTCAACCACTTCCTCTTCAATATCATTCATCATCTTTAATCACAAGAGACCAAGTTAAGTAATCAAATACTCCAATTTAAAAATTAGTCACATACACATTAACCAAACACATGAATAACAGATCAAGAATATGAATATTTAATATTACTACGATCATGCACACCCATCAAAGATAAACCAAGCTGAAAAATGCTCAAACAAAGCAAACACCTCATTATTTTCATATTGTATTGAATGTAAGCCATCATATTTATCTGAATTGCTTTAATAGAATAACACAATTATAAAATCAATTGTTGGTCATGGCATTCAGCCTTAACAATGGCAGCCCCTATGAGAAAGAGAAACAAGAAATCTAGGAATTCACCTATATAGTTAAAGTCATCCATGCTTACTTGCATACCACACTTCAATTCACAATTTAAATTACTCTCATTTAATCAGCCATTCAAATGACATATCAATTACAATTTGAAGCACTCTTATTTCAATTTCTCAACATCAATTCCACTCATTAACACTTTTTGCCATTTGGTTATTTAAGAAACAAGGAACATACATACAACATATAGCAGCCACACTCCATTTCAACCCCAATTAAATCACCTATCCCAAAAACAAGGAAAACAATATTTCTAATGCATCACCTCTTTACCAAACCAATGTAACTATATTCAATGCACAATATTCTATAGAATGTAACTCAAACATACACTAAAGTTTAGACCTCTTTTATAGCAACAACCTTCGCACAATTCACATCCAAGATTGTTCAAAGTTCAGTGTTTCTATCTAAATATCAGTTTTAAATTAATATTTTCAAACCTTACAACACATTCTCCAAACAATTAAAAATTTCTAGATTAAACTCCCTCAAATTAGACTTACAATCTAAGTGATAAAACAAGGTTCAAGTTATAGAAAAACCGTAACAATTAGAGCATAAATCCCATCAAAAAGGGTACATCACCATTCAGCCATACTATGGAGCAAAAATAGAATATAGAAGCAAAATTAAGAACTTAACACATTCATCCGTCAAGATCAGTTTGAATCAACATTCAAACTTCATTACCAACTTAACAACCTCAAACCACAGTTTATACACCAAATTACATATATTCAAAACCAATAACAAGTAAGCAATCAGTTATATAAAGACAAGTGACACACACATTTAACTTCTTTACAAATTTTATTTGAAGATTCCTAATAAGGATGCCAAATATAACAGATTTTTATAACTTCACAACCTCAACACATACATAAATTGCATATAATTTCCATTCTATTTCAAATTAGATCCTCACCCATATGAGTAACCAAACCTTAACAAAACTTAAACACCCAAACCAGCAAACTTGATTCAAATAAAGGGAAGACAAATCAAATTCAAGAGCTAACCAAATAAGACTAAACAAATCAACATACAGTGCCATTCTAATTCTCAGAACTCTTACATCCATCAATTAAAAGTTTTGAACCATTAAAAACCTTATGCCCAACAGATTACTAAAGTGCACAAAATTAGGGTTTTCACAAAATCAACAAATCCTAGATCAATCATTCAAATAATCACTTAGGATATTCAAACTCACAGCTTAACATGTTCTTTAGGTGGTTTAGGAATCCACACTCAAACCATCACACAACTTCCCAACTTGCAAAACAATTTCTTAATTTTACTATACTCATGCTCCACTTCATACATCAACCCAAAAGTCACCCTAGACCGAAAAATCAAGCCAAACCAGAGACAACAATAAGGAATTTCGAAAATCCCCAAATACTTAAGCATATGAATAAATTTTCTAACTCTATTTTACTTAAATCCATGCTTAATTGAACTATACACCAATTTTCAGTCCCAAACAGAGATAACACCTAAATCCTTTCCGCAATACTAGAAATTGAAGTTTAATCTTCATTTCAAACAAATTCCTAACTTAAAATCCCAAACCCTAGGTTTGAAATCCCTCTAAATCTCGCTGAAATAAAGGAACAAAGCTAGGAAATTGAAGAAGAAAACTGACCATGACTTGACTCCAACATGGCATGGCTAAACGAAGCCCGCCGTCGGCCAGAATCACCGAAGAACAGCCACTGTGGTGGTTAGGCCGAAACAGAACCACCAAAAGGGAAAAGAGAGGTGAGAAAGTGAAGTTGGAAGGAAAGCTTAACTTAAAGAACAATAGGAATGGTAAACCCACCTTCTTCCGCCGCCGTCTCCCGCTCAGGTCGCCGGAGAACGAAAGAAAACGACTTCCAGGGGTGGAAACACGAGTGAGGCGAGAAGCAAGAGAGGAAGAAACGAGTTGGGAGAGGAGAGAAGTATGGCGGTAGGCTTGCCGCCGCCGCTGCTTCGCCGGCGAACATGAGAGGCTGAGGTGGGAGGAGCAAAGAGAAGGGAGGGATCGAATGGGATGAAGAAAATGGTGAGGAGTGAAATGTGTGTGTGGATGTCGGCCAAGAGAAGAGGAAAGGAGAGAAGTAGTGAAATATTAGGGTTTTAGTGCAAATTACAAAATTGCCCTTCAATATTCATTTATTTACTTTTCCTTTTTGCATTTCTTCCCCAAGACAAATATAAAACTACTCTATATACCACTCACCTACTTTCTCCTGCCATAGTATTATCTATGTCCTAAAGTATTTTTCATCAAAGTTTTAATCAAAACTCAACCTTTAACTATTTTCTTTAATTTCTAAAGAAAATAGGTATATTATTTTCTAGAAAAACATATTTATCCTCATTTACTTATTTACAATATCCTTTAATTTAATAATCATATCCTAATATCTTAATTAGCTCCATATTATCCATAATTCAAATTTTTGGGATGTTACAATTTTCCCCACCTTTTTAGAAATTTTGTCCCCAAAATTCGCTATACATACATCTAACACAAAGAAAAATACACAAGTAAACCTTGCATTCCTCATATTAACTCTAATAATTTCATCCCACTCAACATCATCCCTCACATTTATCCTCACTCAATCTATAGTAATCACCAATACTCATCCCGCTTCTCCTAGCTTACCTTCATTCACTAGCCACCCTAACCTCAAATTACTTGCATTAAAGTCTAACATCGTATTTGACAACAACATCTTCTTCAAACTCTAGTGCTTTCCTCAATCATAATCCAAGATCTCACTTCTTAATTGTTAAATAACAACTCTATAAAATTTCATTCCTAACTTTAGCTCATACTTTAAACTAAATATACACTCCTAGCACTACAAAAAAAACGGCGCTTTCCGGCGTATACCTTCCGGCGTTTTCATCAAAAACGCCGGAAATGGCATGCCTTCCGGCGTTTTCTAAAAAACGCCTAAAAGAAACGCCGCAAAATTTGGCTCGCGCTTCCCGCCTTCTTTCCCGCGCACACATACCGGCGTTTGTGGACACAAAAACGCCGGTATGTATATTTTAATCAAAAAATTTGTTATTTGCTTTTCTTTTTCTTTTTTTTTTGGAAAAAAATAACACATATCGGCGTTTTTCATTCTTAAAAACGCCGGTAAGTATTAAATAATATTTTTTTGAAAAAACCATGCATACCGGCGTTTTCTGGAAATGCCGATAAGCGTAAGAAAAACGCCGGTAAGTATTAAATAATATTTTTTTGAAAAAACCATGCATACCAGCGTTTCCTGGAAATGCCGATAAGCGAAAGAAAAACGCCGGTAAGTATTAAATAATATTTTTTTAAAAAAAACATGCATACCGGCGTTTCCTGGAAATGCCGTTAAGCGTACGAAAAACGCCGGTAAGTATTAAATATTATTTTTTAAAAAAACATGCATACCGGCGTTTCCTGAAAACGCCGCTAAGCGTATGCAAAACGCCGGTAAGTATTAAATATTATTTTTTTTAAAAAAAACATGCATACCGGCCTTTCCTGAAAACGCCGCTAAGCGTATGAAAAACGCCGGTAAGTATTAAATATTATTTTTTTAAAAAAAACATGCATATCGGCGTTTGCGAAATCGCCGGTAAAATAATAATACAATATCACTTTCCGGCGTTCCCATCATAAACGCCGGTATGCTCCACCTTCCCTATAAATAGCGATGCTCCCCCCTCATTTTCCCTTGCTCATTCGTTTCTTACTCCTTCCTACTTCTTTCTATTTGTTTCTCAGCGATCATTATAAATAGTGGTGCTCCCCCCTCATTGCACATTTGGTGGTTGCTTATTTTCATATCTCTTTTTATTTATATTTGCTTCATTTTTGTTTATTTTTATGTAATTGTTAATTTTATATTTGATATACTTTAGTTGCTCTTATAGGTATTATTTTCTTTTAATATGTGTAATATGATTTTTCTATCATTATTATTTATTAATATTTTTTATTTATATCTATAATACTAAATTTTCGTCCCAATTTAATGTTAAATTGGGACGAAAATTATTTTTTTTAATAATTTTTAAACACTTTTCGGCGTTTCTGCAAACGCCGAAAAAGTTTATATTAAATAATAGCATACCGGCGTTTCATCAAAACGCCGGTATGTCAATTATTAAAATAATGGACATACCGGCGTTTCGGGAAACGCCGATACATCTGAATATTATATTATTTTCTGCATCCCGCGTTTCGGCGTTTGTGGGTATCCTACGGCGTTTGTAAAAACGCCGATGTGCTACTTTTCCACGTTTTTTTTTCGGCGATTTGCAAAAACGCCGTAGAGTTGTTTCGCCGGAAAAAACGCCGGAAAGAGGCAAAAATAAACGCCGGTAAGCGGCAAGTGTTTTGTAGTGTAGTTTGCCACAAGCACAACCTCAACATTTATTCATTAATTCAACTCATTCAATTTCCATCCATAAAAGTCTAATGTCAACACATCACCAAGTCATAATATCTCATAATATCAATGCATTTCCCTAATACATTTCTCTAAGTTGTTAACTCGTATTATACAACTAAGTAATCACCCTAACTTCAACTCACAACATGCATTCTTAGATTCCATTTTTCAAGCCAAATTTTTGAACACTCATCAGTTTATTTCCATAATAGTGTTCTAATCCTCAAAGTTGAAACTTCTCTCAATTACATTCCATACAAGCTTGACCGTCATGACCGCTCATAATTCCCCAAATGCCTTTACTTGACCCATTAGAGACATAAATGTTCATTTACTCTTATCTACTATGTCGAACAAAACCATTCCAAAAATTATTAATTTTTCACCTTTAATCAACTTATTCCCTATACATGACACCTTCCTTTTACATGCTTCAATAACCATTTGAAGTGTCACCAAAACCAAGAATCAGTCTACCACGAATAGAACCCTACTCAAATCAAGAAAGAATTCCCATTTCTTGAGAAAAACATTTGGTCAAATAGGGAAAGGAAAATAAAACTCATTCCCATAGTCCAAGCTAGGTTTCAAAGCATACAAAATAAAATCATATCAACTAAACTTTCTCAAAGAGAAAATGCACCCACCTAAACATTACAAAACAAAAACAATACCATTATAAATTTTCTTGTGAGTCATTCACTCTTTCACTGAAAATTGAACTATATCCCTACAATACCCAATTAGATTACACATTGGAATTAACACCCAAATTGGTTCCTAACAGACACATACACTGAGTAGCATCAAAACTTGTTACAGATTCTACCATATACTCGAAAATAACACTTATGGAAATGGAAAATACACAGAATGAAGTGAATTTTCAAATAACAAACATCTTATAATCAACTTTATCCTCATGACTTTAAGTCTTAACTTTGTTAATCATACAATTTGTGTCACCAAATCTCATATATAATCCATTACTACATAATCAATAATTCAAACTTCATATACTCCAAATTAATTCACTATTAATACAAACACAAATAACATCAACTTAACAACTTTAGTGACTTTAACATAAATAAAAATCTTTGCAATCAGCCAATAAACATTCACTCCAACTTAAATCAATTCACATATACAATTACAATTTACAATTTCACCAAGAATTATCAACTATAAATTTTCCATCTACCAAACATTAAAAGCCACATCCTTCCCATACATCATTCATTAGCTATCAACCAGTCCAGATTTCTAAACTTCAAAAAAAACCCAAATTATTTCCTTCTTTCATAACAGTAATAGGAAGCAGCACCATCAATTTCAAGAGGAAGTATTTAAGTCATCAATTTGTCAAAACTGCACAACTTTCTTCAAAAATCCATCATATACATAACAAGCAAGCAAGAGAAATTTTTGACAAAAGACGCAATAGATAATCACATTTGATTGGTTCATCAACATCAAACACCTGAACTACATGAAATTCAATCCTTAATTACTTTTAAACAAACCACTTACCGTTTATTCGTTTAGCAATGGAGGGGAAACATCCACTCATGCAGTAGTAAGGGCTACCAGCATCTATTATTAAGGGGGCTGCTTCCAGTCACTAAATATAGTGAGGAAGCCTCCAGCCGCTCAATATAAATGGGCAACGACCTTTTACTACGAATGATGGTGATCTCCAACCATTATTAATTGACAGTTAATCAAAACACATTCAAAAACAAAAGCATATCTCATGTTGAAGCTTATAAAAACAAACAATTCCAAGAGAATTGTATTCTAAACACTCAAATAGCACAAGTCAAATCATCAATAAATCAAACAATTTAACAAACAAAGCACGAAACCAAGTCGATAATTTATTATTCCTCCTCATATTTTTGAATTTATTGTTATTTTTGAATTATTTTAATCCCTTAACCCAATAAGGTATCTCATGATGCTTCGACTATGATTATGGTCGACTCATAATTATAATCGAAACCCCAGAGAAACATCCTTATTTCGCCATTTTCCCTAAATTCTTATCAATAACGATATTTATATCGTTATTCTTCCTATATTCTTCTCAATCTCTCCACACTACTTATCCAATTGCTCTTATCATTCTCTCCCCACCACGGGAGGAGTGATATTCCTCTCAAAAGGCCAGATATTCATGCACATAAGGAAGGGAATACTAAGAATGTATATTGCCAATCTACATGCAATGCAGCACAGTCCTAGGTTATCGTATACCAAATACTGATAACTGTAACATCCTGAAAAATTTAATTCAGGAATAAAGAGTGTTTTGGGAAATTTTGGAATTTTTAGGAATTTTTGGGATATTTTTGGAAATTTTGAGTAATTAATGTACATATAATTAATTAAGAAATGAAGAGTTTGAAATATGAGGGAGTGGTAAAGCTAAAAATATTTTGGAGTTTAAGAAGATTGGAGGCTGGTTTAAGTGGTTTTAAATCAACATAAGTACACTATGGCAAGATTGGGCTACAAATCATCAGAGAACCCCCTTATTTCAGTGATCCAAACGCGCCCTCCCCTTTTCTTTAAATATCGGATCCTCCATTCTTCTTCTTCTCCTTCGACTTCGATCTACTTCTTCTTCCTCCTCCGTCCTGCGCGTTCACCGACCACCCTGGAGGCCGCCGCTGACGGCGACGGCGGTGCGACCTCCCTTCCTCCCTTGTCTTCTTTATTTTTAGGTTCGTTTGCTCTCTCTTCTTGACCCAACAAACCCTCTTTGTTTTCTTTGCAAATCCGGTGAGTTTTCCGGCGGAAATCATGGCGGTCGGCGGCGCGAGTTGGTGAGTTCCTCCTTTCTTGTTGTTCTTCAAGCTTTTCCTTCTTTCAACTTCATTTTCTTACTTCTTTTCCTCTCCTTTTGCTTTGTACATCTCGGCCAGCCACTTTAGTGGCCGTTTTCCGGCGACTTTGTTTCCGACTTGGAAGGCGGTGAGAGGTAAAAAGCTTTGATTTTTCTTGGTTATCTTGAAATGTCTTTCCAGTTCCAACGTCATCTTGTTATTTTCTCAACTCTCCTTTCTCTGTTCAGCTCGGCCGACCAATTTCCGGCGAGCTACATGACGGCCGGCGGCGGTGGTCATTGTTTCTTTCATTTTGGAACTTCGCAAGTAATTCCTATAACCATTTTCTTCTTTTGTCTGCGAGTTTGGGAGAGTAATCAAGTTAGGGTTTATGATTTGGATTGAATCATTAACAAATAGGATGTTTAAAACTTCAAATTTGTGGATGTGTGCCTAGGTATTCTGTTTGTGATGTTTTGATGATATTGAATATAATCCATTGTGCTTCTTTGATAAATTTCTATGCTTGGGTGGCTGAAAGTGATGACAGTATGATGTTTTGATTGGGCAATTGAATCTACCATCTTAGATACTGTTTGTAATAATTGTGCGCAAAGATTTTGGGTTAAATGTTTAAGTAAATTTAAGCAAAAATTATAATGAAATGGATGAGTTGTATTGCATGTTCTATATGTGAGTTTTGTTTGATTTTAGATTCTGCACTTTCCTTTCTCCATTGACTGAATTGGATTTTGGATGCCGCAAATTGGTTTCCTATCTATAATTAAATGAAACATGTTTGAGTCTTGCTTATTGCAACTTTCAGTTTCCTAAGGCATATTGTCTCTTTGGTTTTCTGCTTCTAGTGTTTAATAAATTGTGGGTCATAGCTTTGGATGACGGACTATAATTCTTCAAGTTATTATGTCTAATTTGCATCTTGAAGGTGAAATTGATTATTGTTGTTGTTTGTTGGAACTATAACGGTTAATTGATTTTAGGTGTAAATTAGATGTAATCCATGAAGGTGAAAAGCTTTGATTACCTCTTTACATGTATATGCAGTATTTGAGAAATTTATTATGATAAGTGAAAATCTAGTTTCTTTTCTGGCGTGTGTGTGCTCAGTTTTAGAGAACGGAGTATTAATTGGAAGATTTGGTGGAATTGGGGAAAAACACTAACTATGGAGTTTAAATTTGCACTACTGGAAATAAGGTCTTTCACGACCACAATATTGGGCTTTTCACGACCACAAATAGGTGGTCGTGGAATCCCGCGTCGTAAAAAAGTGTGTTTTTCACGACCACATGTTTGTGGTCGTGATAGATAGGACCTATCACGTCCACACTTGGATAAAAATGGACGTGGTAGCCTCTTAGGAGGCACCAAATTTGGTGCCTCCTAAGAGGCTATCACGTCCACACTTTGATAAGTGTGGACGTGGTAGCCTCTTAGGAGGCACCAAATTTGGTGCCTCCTAAGAGGCTACCACGTCCACACTTATCAAGTGTGGACGTGGTAGGTGGACGTGATACCCTATCACGTCCACACTTAGAAAGTGTGGACGTGATAGGGGAGCTATCACGTCCACACCTTATAAGGTGTGGACGTGATAGCTCCCCTATCACGTCCACACTTTCTAAGTGTGGACGTGATAGGGTATCACGTCCACACTCCCTTATGTGTGGACGTGAAAGGGGTTTTTTTTTTTTTTACTTTTTGTAAATGCATTTTATAGCCATCTGCATTCTTGCAGATTATTTACAAACCACTGTCAATACCATACTACAGCACAATACAGAATACCAGAGCAATTGCAAAAACGTATCCCATAAATATTACCTTACTTAGACAACAAAATACAAAAGGCATAATCTAAGTTTTATATCTTTGCCTTACTAGTAATATAAGTTCAAAATTTAGCTACAACAATCTAAGCCTATACAATTTCTGCCTCACATAGTGATTAAAAATTCTGCAAGTGCGTTTCGTACAAAGTCAATATCCTCATCTTGTTTAAACGAGTCAGTACTAAGTCCATAAAGTCCCTCCAAAAGCTGCAACATAATTAAACAATATTAAAAAAGACAAGGAAAGTACCACTTACAATTAGAAATCACTATTTTCTTGGAGATATATGTTAGAAGCGTGCATACCTTTTGGAATTTCCTCCCTTGCTTAATTTGATCTTGATATACAATATCCAGCATGTATTTGCAGACATAGTATCCGCACTCTACATGTTAGAATCTTAAGTTTTGATGAAGACTAAAATATGAAAGAATAGGCCAAGTACTTAGAAAGCAATAGGTTAACATAGGATCCCAAGTAAGAGTGCAACCGGATGTGGATTTACTTCCGGATAGACTAGAACTCGCGCACGCGGATGAATGTTTCATCCCCCAGCGGCAGCGAGTAACTCACTAGGGAAATAACTTAGTCCATGAGCATTAGGTACACAAAAGTTTAAGACTAAGCTATGATTCAACCGGAAGTGAAATTGCTTCCTGTTAGATTTAGACTGGCGCAGGCTGATAGAATAGAATAACCTCAAGCGTCAGTGAATCAGCCACGTCAAGTGAAATTGCCTCCTGTTAGATTTAGACTGACACAGGCTGATAAAAGAGATATAACCCTAAGCGTCAGTGAGTTTACCACGTCAAGTGAAAGTGCTTCCGATAGCTTAGTGACTAGCGCTGACTGTTGGATTGAAGGACACTGAGCGAGAGTGAGTGATAGTGAACTAAATCCTTCATCCAGTGGATTTACTTCCGGATGTAGAAGTGCTTCCGGATACATCCTAGACTAAATGACTTCCCACAGCATGTATAGTTCTTGCTATATTTGATTATATATAATGCTATGTTGGGCTAACCAGTATGTGCAGAAATTAGCCACTTCCGGATGCAAATGAGCTTCCGGATGCAAAGACTCTTGGCATTGGGATTCAGAGATTAACACTTGCAGAGCAAGATTGCCACTTCCGGATGAACGATGATCATCCGTCAGCAAGAGTACAAGAGTGAATGTCACATACTCAGAAGTCAGAATGCTTTTGTCAGAGCAGAGGTGTCAGGACTACTTTTCAGAGATAAAGCAAGTCAACCCTGCTAAGCATTAATGAAGATGTACTTCTCAACGGTAACATGGGATTAACGGCTATATTCAAACGGTCATATTCAACCTGCCACCCAAGCCTATGAAGCCGAGTATAAAAGGAACATTCACATTCAGAAGAGAGGGAGAGAGAATAGAGCACATTATCTGATATATCATATTCTTCATTCTTCACATCTTCTACTCTCAGATCTAAATTTGTAATATTATTAGAGAGTAATTCAGTTGTACCTAAGTGAGTAACATCATCTACTCTTAGAGAGAGTCATTTGTACTTAAGTGTTTATCACAATCAGTTCATAGAGTGAACATAATTGTTATCTTACAATTGTAAGGGGGAGCATTTAGAGGTTTTCTAAATCTCCATAGGTTGCAAGTTAGCCCGCAAAACTTGTGGTTGTAAGGTTGCAGGTGATCCCGTTGTAAAACCTGTGGTTGTAAAGGTTTGCAGGTGAGCCCGTTGTAAAACCTGTGGGTTGTTAGGTGAACCCGTGTTCGTAAAACCTAAAGTGTAAAGGCTTTCTTGTGCCTGGTTCAAACAAGAAGTTTAGTGGATTGAAAATCTCAGGTGGAGCCTGGGGACTGGATGTAGGTCTGGGAGTGACCGAACCAGGATAAATTTGCTTGTGCATATTTTGCTTATTTAAATCTCACACCAAGCACCACACCACTACATACTCACTTGTGCTTGGGATGATTCATCGTCACTCTCATCAAGCTCAAGGAGTAAAATTTTAAAAAGGGAAAATTATAAGATTTTATTCTGCCACCCAATTCACCCCCCCCCTCTTGGGTGATAGCCACGCATTTCACTACAGCGCCCCGCTGTCTTGGACACTGATAAATCACAGATAATATCAGCAATATCATGGTAGTTCGGGTATGACTAAAAGCAATATAAATGAAAATGAATATAAAAATTGCTTTCCAATATAAATGACTAAAAGCGATTGATCCCCTCACAAATAAGGTCATTCCTTATAGAGTCAAGGCTCTTGCGATCAACATTCACACACTTCACACAAGGGCACGAGTACTTTCCATTCTTACTCGCCACATTTCTTTTGGCAAATTCAATAAACTCTTCCACCCCGTTTTGATATTCTTCACTAGTTCGCAAAGCATCCATCCAAGCACGATCCATTGGAGTAATGTGTATAATATGTATATACACTTGTCTTCATTAAAAAGAATAGAAGACAATTGAACCAATCAGAGGACTATTTATGGCAACCTAAAACAGTCCTAATCAACAACCAAAAACAGCCTCTCCAAGAAACTAGAGTCTATTTGCATGCAATTTTTACTACCCCTTCCAGCAAAGAAAACAAGCTTTTTCCAGCAATTATTGCTAAATAGAGCAGCCCAAAACACTCTTAAAATGTCCAGAATAGTCAACCAAACAGTGTACCAAATTAAGTGTAAATCAGAATTTACCACAAATGCACAAACCAAAAGCTAGAATTTGATATTCAACAATAGAAGCAATATTTAAGCCAGCAAATGAACCAAATATAATCACAATAATCAAAATAACAATTAACAATCTATTACCAAAACCAAATAAAATCAGTAATTCCATTGAGCTTATAAAATCAGTCAAACAATATTTCAATGCTTAAAATGTCTTACAGTGGGCACAAACTATATTAAAAACCAAATACAAAAAATAAAAAAACAAAGAAAATACAATGAGAGAAAAATAAAAAAACAAAAAATAAAAAAAAAAACTCACCGCAAATGGGGCCACCCTCCTCACCAACTTTAGCGCCTCCATTACCTGTGAAGCCCTCTCCCAAGCTTACATCGACAGAGAATATTCCCTCGCCCCTCTCAACTCAGATTCTCTCGCCCTCACCTTCACGCCTTCTGACAAACATAAAGGCTCTTTCGCTTTTGTGAATGGCATCCAACTCATGCAAATGCCCGACCTTTTTAATTCTTCCGCCACCATGGTTGGCTCGGACCAACTCATTGATGCCACAGGCATGCATTCTCAGACCATGTTTAGACTCAATGTGGGAGGACAATACATATCGCCACCCCAAGACTCTTCTAATATGGCGGCGGCTGAGGCGGTGTTGTTGCTGCTGTTGTTGATGGTGGTGGTATGTGAGGGCGGAGGGAGGAAGATGAGGGAGGAGGGCGGCGGGTGAGGAGGGAGGAAGAGGGCGGAGGGAGGAGGGAGGGCGAGGAGGGAGGAGGGAGGGCGGCGGGTGAGGAGGGAGGAAGAGGGCGAGGAGGGAGGAGGGAGGGCGGCGGGTGAGGAGGGAGGAAGAGGGCGGAGGGAGGAGGAAGGGCGGCGGGTGAGGAGGGAGGAAGAGGGCGGAGGGAGCAGGGAGGGCGAGGAGGGAGGAGGGAGGGCGGCGGGTGAGGAGGGAGGAAGAGGGAGGCGGGTGAGGAGATAATGAGAGAAGAAGTGTGAGAGAAGAAGAGAGAAAGGGAGACGCAGAGAGTGAGTGCCAAAGTGGTAGTGAGTGCCAAAGTGTTGGAGGGAAATAAAAAAGGGTTTTGGCGCCAGTGGGAAAAAAATTGCCCACCTTTCACGTCCACATTTGGGTATATGTGGTCCTGGAAGGGTCCCCTTCCACGTCCACACTTATAAAGGTGTGGACGTGGAAGGGGAGAACCCTTCCACGTCCACACATATATATGTGTGGACGTGGAAGGGGACCCTTCCACGTCCACACTCACTCTAAGTGTGGACGTGGAAGGCTGGTCCCCTTCCACGTCCACACATTTAAATGTGTGGACGTGGAAGGGGACCCTTCCACGACCACATATACAAATGTGGTCATGAAAGATCTCCGCCTGGACAGTTATTTACATGTTATGCCACCGCGTTTTTCATCAACGACCAACATTGGCTTTTTAGTCGTTAATTATGGTCGTGAAAAGCCTATTTTCTAGTAGTGTTGACATGTTCTTGGAGGGTTGAAGCTTATGTTTTCGAAATTATGATTTTAGTAATATATATTAAAATCTGAAGTTTGGCTTTGTAAGTGGTGGTAGTTTGAGTTTAGACTGTTTTATTGTGATTTCTATGTTTTATTGCGTGTTGTCATTTTGTGTTGAGATATAGAATGAACTTCTGAATATATGTGCATTTAATAGATGGTAAATTCTGGTTTATATATTCTTTCGGAAGATTCTATATACTCCCCTGTTTTTATTCGATTCCTTGTATGCTTGCTATGTAAATAAGAAAGGGAAAGGACATATATATGTTTTGTTATATGTACAATTTGTGTTTGAATACTTATCGTATGCAGGAATTAGTTTGATGGTGGGTTGTCCTTGTTATGTACTAAAGTATGTTTTTGTGATGATTCTGATTTTGGTTGATATGTTGCTAAAGGTTCAGGTCTAAAGTAAATGGGACAGGAGAGTTTATTTTCTTTGTTTTGGCTTGATTAGTGTTCATTATTGGTAATGATAAAAATTCAGGTTGAATAAGGACTTGTGAAGATACCTAATTTGTGTATGGAGGTTTGTAATAGAACAGAAACCTTGCTTATGATTATGTGTGTGTGTTTTACTTGGCCAAATTGTAATTGAAGATATGATCATTAGAATATGAGTAGAAGAAATTGACTGTTAGAAATGATAGTGGTTTTGAATTCTGAATTCAATGATTGGTTATGGTTGTATTTAGGTGAATTTTATTGTGTTGATTTGTATAGTGTTAAATGGAAATGTATGCTTGTTGTTCCTTGGCTTTTTGTTCATGAATGTGAATTATTGTTGAAGTTTACTAAAAAGTAATGATTTCTCACTTTAGTTGGTGATAATATGAAATTGAGCTTGAAGGAAAGACATTGGATTGTTCTGTGTGGATTTTTAAGTTGTTAATGATTTGTTAAGGTTTAAAGTAGCGAATTTGGACTTTGAATGATTGTATAAAATAGTTGAATTAAGAATGGGGATTTGGGTAGTAACATATGAATACATACGAGAGAGACGTCAAAGTATTATAAAGTAAAAATGATATTAATATATCATTATGTATCATATCATTATAGGAGCATATAATGGTGATTATACTTGAAGGGAAGGAAACGGTGAGGAAAGGCAGTGAAGTGCTAAAGGGCGACAAGTAATCACACTTAACCTTACTATAACATTGAGGGTGATGTTAGCTAGGATTTTGTAAAATCCTTTCTCACCCTCTCTATATATACATTTTATCTTTGAAAGGTTATATTTTTATACAAAACAGGCTATCGGGTGCCTTTTTAAACACGATTATTTCTGTACAAAAGATTTTTACACATTATATATACTATTATCCTGCCTGGTGGTGGCCATTGATCTGGAATGGCGTGGAATGTATATAGGGATAGTGTTGGATAGTGGTTTAAGAGGTGATGAAGATAGAAAAGAGGGTTATATGTTGAGTTGAGATAGTTGAGAGTTATGTTGATGGAATATAGAATAGGGATTGTTAATGTTGCATGACACTGATTATTAGTACCGTCGGCCGATGTAACATATCGATTTGCGCAGTCGATAGGTTAATTGTACAGGTTCCTTGAATTGTAAAGGAACCAGGGATGTGTACACTTTTTATAGTGCTCCCTTTTCCAGGGACGTTTTCACTATTTAAAGTGCTCCTTTTTTCATGCTTTCAGATTTGAGATTGGGCACAGTGTCAATCATGTTTATTTTTGATGTTGAGTTAGAGATTGTGGTGAGTTAGGTTGTGGGAAATATTTGATGTTGTTGATTAAAGTATTGGCAAGTGATGTGGAATTGATGGAGGGATTTGGGAGATGAATGGAAGAAGAATTGACACACACACACACACATATATATATATATATATATATATATATATATATTACTGGTTTTAAAATGAGGTACCCTTTAGACGCCCTCGCTACCGCACATCTCACTGTTATAATGAGTTAAGCGGTGATTACTGGGACAAATTGTCTCATCCCACGATTACTGACATTTTTGCAGGTATTCATGCATAGACGCAAGCAGCAGGAAAGGGAATTAGGTAGTAGTAGTTATATAGACTATTTTGGATTGTATATTGCCAATTTGTATAGGCCTGCATACGTTTCCGCATATATTTATATGTATCTGATATTATTGAACTTTAGGTTGTTTATTTTTCTAACCATGTTAGGTGATTCTTTTCTAACATGATTAGCTATTAATTATCCATGATAGTATTCAGGTTGTATTAGTTTATTCTTTTCTATCATGGATAATGATCATTATTAGGAAATCCTTTTTCTAACTATGATAGATTTATTAATATTATGGAAATCATTTTTCTATCATAGTTAGTCAGGGTATTATTGAATTAATTAGGGAATTAGTAACAGAGTGTTACAATAACCAAGTTGTAACACTCTGTTACTTAATCTCTAATTTAATAATGATATCCATTTTAATTAACCAATGATATTCTTTTTAGATATAATAACCTCTTTACTAACTATGATAGAAAAGATTTTCCATAATATCAATGTCCTATCATAGTTAGAAAACATATTTCCTAATGATTAAATAATATCCATGATAGAAAGGAATAAACTAATACAACACAGCAGCTATCATGGATAATTTATTGATAACCATGTTAGAAAAGATTTGTCTAACATGGTTAATAAACAAAACTAATTGATATTAAATAATAAATAAATATATATACATGCGGAAGCAGATGCAGGCCTATACAAATTGGCAATATACAATTCCGAAGAAACTATATAACTTCTACTACCTAATTCCCTTTCCTGCTGTTTGCGTCTGTGCATGAATACCTGCAAAAATGTCAGTAATCGTGGGATGAGACAATTTGTCCCAGTAATCACCGCTTAACTCACTATAACAGTGAGATGTGCGGTAGCGAGGGCGTCTAAAGGGTACCTCATTTTAAAACCAGTAATATATATATATATATATATATATATATATATATATATATATATATATATATATATATATATCCGTGTCAATTCTTCTTCCATTCATCTCTCAAATCCCTCCATCAATTCCACATCAATTGCCAATACTTTAATCAACAACATCAAATGTTTCCCCACAACCTAACTCACCACAATCTCAAACTCAACAACAAAAATAAACGTGATTGACACTGTGCCCAGTCTCAAATCTGAAAGCATGAAAAAGGGAGCACTTTAAATAGTGAAAACGTCCCTGAAAAAGGGAGCACTATAAAAAGTGTACACATCCCTGGTTCCTTTACAATCCGAGGAACCTGTACAATTAACCTATCGATTGCGCAAATCGATAGGTTACATCGGCCGACGGTACTAATAATCAGTGTCATGCAATACTCACAATCCCTATTCTATATTCTATCAACATAACTCTCAACTATCTCAACTCAACATATAACCCTCTTTTCTATCTTCATCACCTCTTAAACCACTATCCAACACTATCCCTATATACATTCCACGCCATTCCAGATCAATGGCCACCACCAGGCAGGATAATAGTATATATAATGTGTAAAAGTCTTTTATACAGAAATAATCGTGTTTAAAAGGCACCCGATAGCCTGTTTGTATAAAAATAACCTTTCAAAGATAAAATGTATATATATAGAGGGTGAGAAAGGATTTTACAAAATCCTAACTAACATCACCCTCAATGTTATAGTAAGGTTAAGTGTGATTACCTGTCGCCCTTTAGCAATTCTACGCGATTTCTCAACCTTTCTCTCTTGATGCCACGAAAGCCTACTTGCATCCACTCTTATAATAATATACAGCAAAATGATGAATTAATATCATTTCCACTTTATCGTGGTTCAACGTCTCTCTCGTTCTTATATGACTACCCAATTTTCCCCATTTATGTATTTTATCTTAATGAACCTCATCAAACATATAAACAAACCATTACCATTAAACACTTGCATGTGATCACAAAAGTAAGATTATTTCAACCACTTCCTCTTCAATATCATTCATCATCTTTAATCACAAGAGACCAAGTTAAGTAATCAAATACTCCAATTTAAAAATTAGTCACATACACATTAACCAAACACATGAATAACAGATCAAGAATATGAATATTTAATATTACTACGATCATGCACACCCATCAAAGATAAACCAAGCTGAAAAATGCTCAAACAAAGCAAACACCTCATTATTTTCATATTGTATTGAATGTAAGCCATCATATTTATCTGAATTGCTTTAATAGAATAACACAATTATAAAATCAATTGTTGGTCATGGCATTCAGCCTTAACAATGGCAGCCCCTATGAGAAAGAGAAACAAGAAATCTAGGAATTCACCTATATAGTTAAAGTCATCCATGCTTACTTGCATACCACACTTCAATTCACAATTTAAATTACTCTCATTTAATCAGCCATTCAAATGACATATCAATTACAATTTGAAGCACTCTTATTTCAATTTCTCAACATCAATTCCACTCATTAACACTTTTTGCCATTTGGTTATTTAAGAAACAAGGAACATACATACAACATATAGCAGCCACACTCCATTTCAACCCCAATTAAATCACCTATCCCAAAAACAAGGAAAACAATATTTCTAATGCATCACCTCTTTACCAAACCAATGTAACTATATTCAATGCACAATATTCTATAGAATGTAACTCAAACATACACTAAAGTTTAGACCTCTTTTATAGCAACAACCTTCGCACAATTCACATCCAAGATTGTTCAAAGTTCAGTGTTTCTATCTAAATATCAGTTTTAAATTAATATTTTCAAACCTTACAACACATTCTCCAAACAATTAAAAATTTCTAGATTAAACTCCCTCAAATTAGACTTACAATCTAAGTGATAAAACAAGGTTCAAGTTATAGAAAAACCGTAACAATTAGAGCATAAATCCCATCAAAAAGGGTACATCACCATTCAGCCATACTATGGAGCAAAAATAGAATATAGAAGCAAAATTAAGAACTTAACACATTCATCCGTCAAGATCAGTTTGAATCAACATTCAAACTTCATTACCAACTTAACAACCTCAAACCACAGTTTATACACCAAATTACATATATTCAAAACCAATAACAAGTAAGCAATCAGTTATATAAAGACAAGTGACACACACATTTAACTTCTTTACAAATTTTATTTGAAGATTCCTAATAAGGATGCCAAATATAACAGATTTTTATAACTTCACAACCTCAACACATACATAAATTGCATATAATTTCCATTCTATTTCAAATTAGATCCTCACCCATATGAGTAACCAAACCTTAACAAAACTTAAACACCCAAACCAGCAAACTTGATTTAAATAAAGGGAAGACAAATCAGATTCAAGAGCTAACCAAATAAGACTAAACAAATCAACATACAGTGCCATTCTAATTCTCAGAACTCTTACATCCATCAATTAAAAGTTTTGAACCATTAAAAACCTTATGCCCAACAGATTACTAAAGTGCACAAAATTAGGGTTTTCACAAAATCAACAAATCCTAGATCAATCATTCAAATAATCACTTAGGATATTCAAACTCACAGCTTAACATGTTCTTTAGGTGGTTTAGGAATCCACACTCAAACCATCACACAACTTCCCAACTTGCAAAACAATTTCTTAATTTTACTATACTCATGCTCCACTTCATACATCAACCCAAAAGTCACCCTAGACCGAAAAATCAAGCCAAACCAGAGACAACAATAAGGAATTTCGAAAATCCCCAAATACTTAAGCATATGAATAAATTTTCTAACTCTATTTTACTTAAATCCATGCTTAATTGAACTATACACCAATTTTCAGTCCCAAACAGAGATAACACCTAAATCCTTTCCGCAATACTAGAAATTGAAGTTTAATCTTCATTTCAAACAAATTCCTAACTTAAAATCCCAAACCCTAGGTTTGAAATCCCTCTAAATCTCGCTGAAATAAAGGAACAAAGCTAGGAAATTGAAGAAGAAAACTGACCATGACTTGACTCCAACATGGCATGGCTAAACGAAGCCCGCCATCGGCCAGAATCACCGAAGAACAGCCACTGTGGTGGTTAGGCCGAAACAGAACCACCAAAAGGGAAAAGAGAGATGAGAAAGTGAAGTTGGAAGGAAAGCTTAACTTAAAGAACAATAGGAATGGTAAACCCACCTTCTTCCGCCGCCGTCTCCCGCTCAGGTCGCCGGAGAACGAAAGAAAACGACTTCCAGGGGTGGAAACACGAGTGAGGCGAGAAGCAAGAGAGGAAGAAACGAGTTGGGAGAGGAGAGAAGTATGGCGGTAGGCTTGCCGCCGCCGCTGCTTCGCCGGCGAACATGAGAGGCTGAGGTGGGAGGAGCAAAGAGAAGGGAGGGATCGAATGGGATGAAGAAAATGGTGAGGAGTGAAATGTGTGTGTGGATGTCGGCCAAGAGAAGAGGAAAGGAGAGAAGTAGTGAAATATTAGGGTTTTAGTGCAAATTACAAAATTGCCCTTCAATATTCATTTATTTACTTTTCCTTTTTGCATTTCTTCCCCAAGACAAATATAAAACTACTCTATATACCACTCACCTACTTTCTCCTGCCATAGTATTATCTATGTCCTAAAGTATTTTTCATCAAAGTTTTAATCAAAACTCAACCTTTAACTATTTTCTTTAATTTCTAAAGAAAATAGGTATATTATTTTCTAGAAAAACATATTTATCCTCATTTACTTATTTACAATATCCTTTAATTTAATAATCATATCCTAATATCTTAATTAGCTCCATATTATCCATAATTCAAATTTTTGGGATGTTACAATTTTCCCCACCTTTTTAGGAATTTTGTCCCCAAAATTCGCTATACATACATCTAACACAAAGAAAATCACACAAGTAAACCTTGCATTCCTCATATTAACTCTAATAATTTCATCCCACTCAACATCATCCCTCACATTTATCCTCACTCAATCTATAGTAATCACCAATACTCATCCCGCTTCTCCTAGCTTACCTTCATTCACTAGCCACCCTAACCTCAAATTACTTGCATTAAAGTCTAACATCGTATTTGACAACAACATCTTCTTCAAACTCTAGTGCTTTCCTCAATCATAATCCAAGATCTCACTTCTTAATTGTTAAATAACAACTCTATAAAATTTCATTCCTAACTTTAGCTCATACTTTAAACTAAATATACACTCCTAGTTTGCCACAAGCACAACCTCAACATTTATTCATTAATTCAACTCATTCAATTTCCATCCATAAAAGTCTAATGTCAACACATCACCAAGTCATAATATCTCATAATATCAATGCATTTCCCTAATACATTTCTCTAAGTTGTTAACCCGTATTATACAACTAAGTAATCACCCTAACTTCAACTCACAACATGCATTCTTAGATTCCATTTTTCAAGCCAAATTTTTGAACACTCATCAGTTTATTTCCATAATAGTGTTCTAATCCTCAAAGTTGAAACTCCTCTCAATTACATTCCATACAAGCTTGACCGTCATGACCGCTCATAATTCCCCAAATGCCTTTACTTGACCCATTAGAGACATAAATGTTCATTTACTCTTATCTACTATGTCGAACAAAACCATTCCAAAAATTATTAATTTTTCACCTTTAATCAACTTATTCCCTATACATGACACCTTCCTTTTACATGCTTCAATAACCATTTGAAGTGTCACCAAAACCAAGAATCAGTCTACCACGAATAGAACCCTACTCAAATCAAGAAAGAATTCCCATTTCTTGAGAAAAACATTTGGTCAAATAGGGAAAGGAAAATAAAACTCATTCCCATAGTCCAAGCTAGGTTTCAAAGCATACAAAATAAAATCATATCAACTAAACTTTCTCAAAGAGAAAATGCACCCACCTAAACATTACAAAACAAAAACAATACCATTATAAATTTTCTTGGGAGTCATTCACTCTTTCACTGAAAATTGAACTATATCCCTACAATACCCAATTAGATTACACATTGGAATTAACACCCAAATTGGTTCCTAACAGACACATACACTGAGTAGCATCAAAACTTGTTACAGATTCTACCATATACTCGAAAATAACACTTATGGAAATGGAAAATACACAGAATGAAGTGAATTTTCAAATAACAAACATCTTATAATCAACTTCATCCTCATGACTTTAAGTCTTAACTTTGTTAATCATACAATTTGTGTCACCAAATCTCATATATAATCCATTACTACATAATCAATAATTCAAACTTCATATACTCCAAATTAATTCACTATTAATACAAACACAAATAACATCAACTTAACAACTTTAGTGACTTTAACATAAATAAAAATCTTTGCAATCAGCCAATAAACATTCACTCCAACTTAAATCAATTCACATATACAATTACAATTTACAATTTCACCAAGAATTATCAACTATAAATTTTCCATCTACCAAACATTAAAAGCCACATCCTTCCCATACATCATTCATTAGCTATCAACCAGTCCAGATTTCTAAACTTCAAAAAAAACCCAAATTATTTCCTTCTTTCATAACAGTAATAGGAAGCAGCACCATCAATTTCAAGAGGAAGTATTTAAGTCATCAATTTGTCAAAACTGCACAACTTTCTTCAAAAATCCATCATATACATAACAAGCAAGCAAGAGAAATTTTTGACAAAAGACGCAATAGATAATCACATTTGATTGGTTCATCAACATCAAACACCTGAACTACATGAAATTCAATCCTTAATTACTTTTAAACAAACCACTTACCGTTTATTCGTTTAGCAATGGAGGGGAAACATCCACTCATGCAGTAGTAAGGGCTACCAGCATCTATTATTAAGGGGGCTGCTTCCAGTCACTAAATATAGTGAGGAAGCCTCCAGCCGCTCAATATAAATGGGCAACGACCTTTTACTACGAATGATGGTGATCTCCAACCATTATTAATTGACAGTTAATCAAAACACATTCAAAAACAAAAGCATATCTCATGTTGAAGCTTATAAAAACAAACAATTCCAAGAGAATTGTATTCTAAACACTCAAATAGCACAAGTCAAATCATCAATAAATCAAACAATTTAACAAACAAAGCACGAAACCAAGTCGATAATTTATTATTCCTCCTCATATTTTTGAATTTATTGTTATTTTTGAATTATTTTAATCCCTTAACCCAATAAGGTATCTCATGATGCTTCGACTATGATTATGGTCGACTCATAATTATAATCGAAACCCCAGAGAAACATCCTTATTTCGCCATTTTCCCTAAATTCTTATCAATAACGATATTTATATCGTTATTCTTCCTATATTCTTCTCAATCTCTCCACACTACTTATCCAATTGCTCTTATCATTCTCTCCCCACCACGGGAGGAGTGATATTCCTCTCAAAAGGCCAGATATTCATGCACATAAGGAAGGGAATACTAAGAATGTATATTGCCAATCTACATGCAATGCAGCACAGTCCTAGGTTATCGTATACCAAATACTGATAACTGTAACATCCTGAAAAATTTAATTCAGGAATAAAGAGTGTTTTGGGAAATTTTGGAATTTTTAGGAATTTTTGGGATATTTTTGGAAATTTTGAGTAATTAATGTACATATAATTAATTAAGAAATGAAGAGTTTGAAATATGAGGGAGTGGTAAAGCTAAAAATATTTTGGAGTTTAAGAAGATTGGAGGCTGGTTTAAGTGGTTTTAAATCAACATAAGTACACTATGGCAAGATTGGGCTACAAATCATCAGAGAACCCCCTTATTTCAGTGATCCAAACGCGCCCTCCCCTTTTCTTTAAATATCGGATCCTCCATTCTTCTTCTTCTCCTTCGACTTCGATCTACTTCTTCTTCCTCCTCCGTCCTGCGCGTTCACCGACCACCCTGGAGGCCGCCGCTGACGGCGACGGCGGTGCGACCTCCCTTCCTCCCTTGTCTTCTTTATTTTTAGGTTCGTTTGCTCTCTCTTCTTGACCCAACAAACCCTCTTTGTTTTCTTTGCAAATCCGGTGAGTTTTCCGGCGGAAATCATGGCGGTCGGCGGCGCGAGTTGGTGAGTTCCTCCTTTCTTGTTGTTCTTCAAGCTTTTCCTTCTTTCAACTTCATTTTCTTACTTCTTTTCCTCTCCTTTTGCTTTGTACATCTCGGCCAGCCACTTTAGTGGCCGTTTTCCGGCGACTTTGTTTCCGACTTGGAAGGCGGTGAGAGGTAAAAAGCTTTGATTTTTCTTGGTTATCTTGAGTTGTCTTTCCAGTTCCAACGTCATCTTGTTATTTTCTCAACTCTCCTTTCTCTGTTCAGCTCGGCCGACCAATTTCCGGCGAGCTACATGACGGCCGGCGGCGGTGGTCATTGTTTCTTTCATTTTGGAACTTCGCAAGTAATTCCTATAACCATTTTCTTCTTTTGTCTGCGAGTTTGGGAGAGTAATCAAGTTAGGGTTTATGATTTGGATTGAATCATTAACAAATAGGATGTTTAAAACTTCAAATTTGTGGATGTGTGCCTAGGTATTCTGTTTGTGATGTTTTGATGATATTGAATATAATCCATTGTGCTTCTTTGATAAATTTCTATGCTTGGGTGGCTGAAAGTGATGACAGTATGATGTTTTCATTGGGCAATTGAATCTACCATCTTAGATACTGTTTGTAATAATTGTGCGCAAAGATTTTGGGTTAAATGTTTAAGTAAATTTAAGCAAAAATTATAATGAAATGGATGAGTTGTATTGCATGTTCTATATGTGAGTTTTGTTTGATTTTAGATTCTGCACTTTCCTTTCTCCATTGACTGAATTGGATTTTGGATGCCGCAAATTGGTTTCCTATCTATAATTAAATGAAACATGTTTGAGTCTTGCTTATTGCAACTTTCAGTTTCCTAAGGCATATTGTCTCTTTGGTTTTCTGCTTCTAGTGTTTAATAAATTGTGGGTCATAGCTTTGGATGACGGACTATAATTCTTCAAGTTATTATGTCTAATTTGCATCTTGAAGGTGAAATTGATTATTGTTGTTGTTTGTTGGAACTATAACGGTTAATTGATTTTAGGTGTAAATTAGATGTAATCCATGAAGGTGAAAAGCTTTGATTACCTCTTTACATGTATATGCAGTATTTGAGAAATTTATTATGATAAGTGAAAATCTAGTTTCTTTTCTGGCGTGTGTGTGCTCAGTTTTAGAGAACGGAGTATTAATTGGAAGATTTGGTGGAATTGGGGAAAAACACTAACTATGGAGTTTAAATTTGCACTACTGGAAATAAGGTCTTTCACGACCACAATATTGGGCTTTTCACGACCACAAATAGGTGGTCGTGGAATCCCGCGTCGTAAAAAAGTGTGTTTTTCACGACCACATGTTTGTGGTCGTGATAGATAGGACCTATCACGTCCACACTTGGATAAAAATGGACGTGGTAGCCTCTTAGGAGGCACCAAATTTGGTGCCTCCTAAGAGGCTATCACGTCCACACTTTGATAAGTGTGGACGTGGTAGCCTCTTAGGAGGCACCAAATTTGGTGCCTCCTAAGAGGCTACCACGTCCACACTTATCAAGTGTGGACGTGGTAGGTGGACGTGATACCCTATCACGTCCACACTTAGAAAGTGTGGACGTGATAGGGGAGCTATCACGTCCACACCTTATAAGGTGTGGACGTGATAGCTCCCCTATCACGTCCACACTTTCTAAGTGTGGACGTGATAGGGTATCACGTCCACACTCCCTTATGTGTGGACGTGAAAGGGGTTTTTTTTTTTTTACTTTTTGTAAATGCATTTTATAGCCATCTGCATTCTTGCAGATTATTTACAAACCACTGTCAATACCATACTACAGCACAATACAGAATACCAGAGCAATTGCAAAAACGTATCCCATAAATATTACCTTACTTAGACAACAAAATACAAAAGGCATAATCTAAGTTTTATATCTTTGCCTTACTAGTAATATAAGTTCAAAATTTAGCTACAACAATCTAAGCCTATACAATTTCTGCCTCACATAGTGATTAAAAATTCTGCAAGTGCGTTTCGTACAAAGTCAATATCCTCATCTTGTTTAAACGAGTCAGTACTAAGTCCATAAAGTCCCTCCAAAAGCTGCAACATAATTAAACAATATTAAAAAAGACAAGGAAAGTACCACTTACAATTAGAAATCACTATTTTCTTGGAGATATATGTTAGAAGCGTGCATACCTTTTGGAATTTCCTCCCTTGCTTAATTTGATCTTGATATACAATATCCAGCATGTATTTGCAGACATAGTATCCGCACTCTACATGTTAGAATCTTAAGTTTTGATGAAGACTAAAATATGAAAGAATAGGCCAAGTACTTAGAAAGCAATAGGTTAACATAGGATCCCAAGTAAGAGTGCAACCGGATGTGGATTTACTTCCGGATAGACTAGAACTCGCGCACGCGGATGAATGTGTCATCCCCCAGCGGCAGCGAGTAACTCACTAGGGAAATAACTTAGTCCATGAGCATTAGGTACACAAAAGTTTAAGACTAAGCTATGATTCAACCGGAAGTGAAATTGCTTCCTGTTAGATTTAGACTGGCGCAGGCTGATAGAATAGAATAACCTCAAGCGTCAGTGAATCAGCCACGTCAAGTGAAATTGCCTCCTGTTAGATTTAGACTGACACAGGCTGATAAAAGAGATATAACCCTAAGCGTCAATGAGTTTACCACGTCAAGTGAAAGTGCTTCCGATAGCTTAGTGACTAGCGCTGACTGTTGGATTGAAGGACACTGAGCGAGAGTGAGTGATAGTGAACTAAATCCTTCATCCAGTGGATTTACTTCCGGATGTAGAAGTGCTTCCGGATACATCCTAGACTAAATGACTTCCCACAGCATGTATAGTTCTTGCTATATTTGATTATATATAATGCTATGTTGGGCTAACCAGTATGTGCAGAAATTAGCCACTTCCGGATGCAAATGAGCTTCCGGATGCAAAGACTCTTGGCATTGGGATTCAGAGATTAACACTTGCAGAGCAAGATTGCCACTTCCGGATGAACGATGATCATCCGTCAGCAAGAGTACAAGAGTGAATGTCACATACTCAGAAGTCAGAATGCTTTTGTCAGAGCAGAGGTGTCAGGACTACTTTTCAGAGATAAAGCAAGTCAACCCTGCTAAGCATTAATGAAGATGTACTTCTCAACGGTAACATGGGATTAACGGCTATATTCAAACGGTCATATTCAACCTGCCACCCAAGCCTATGAAGCCGAGTATAAAAGGAACATTCACATTCAGAAGAGAGGGAGAGAGAATAGAGCACATTATCTGATATATCATATTCTTCATTCTTCACATCTTCTACTCTCAGATCTAGATTTGTAATATTATTAGAGAGTAATTCAGTTGTACCTAAGTGAGTAACATCATCTACTCTTAGAGAGAGTCATTTGTACTTAAGTGTTTATCACAATCAGTTCATAGAGTGAACATAATTGTTATCTTACAATTGTAAGGGGGAGCATTTAGAGGTTTTCTAAATCTCCATAGGTTGCAAGTTAGCCCGCAAAACTTGTGGTTGTATGGTTGCAGGTGATCCCGTTGTAAAACCTGTGGTTGTAAAGGTTTGCAGGTGAGCCCGTTGTAAAACCTGTGGGTTGTTAGGTGAACCCGTGTTCGTAAAACCTAAAGTGTAAAGGCTTTCTTGTGCCTGGTTCAAACAAGAAGTTTAGTGGATTGAAAATCTCAGGTGGAGCCTGGGGACTGGATGTAGGTCTGGGAGTGACCGAACCAGGATAAATTTGCTTGTGCATATTTTGCTTATTTAAATCTCACACCAAGCACCACACCACTACATACTCACTTGTGCTTGGGATGATTCATCGTCACTCTCATCAAGCTCAAGGAGTAAAATTTTAAAAAGGGAAAATTATAAGATTTTATTCTGCCACCCAATTCACCCCCCCTCTTGGGTGACAGCCACGCATTTCATTTGGTATCAGAGCAAGGTCACTTGTTTAAAGGATCCAACGATCTCAAGTGCAAAGACCTAGGCTGACTTGGGTTACAAAATGTGTTTTGAAGGTTTTGACCATACTATCCCACCCGTGTTAGAAAATGCTGATTTTTACTCATGGAAGGGAAGGATGAAAAGTTTTATACTATCCACGGATTTCAAAATGTGGGATGTCTTTGAAAAGGACTCTGATTTCAAACCAAAAGTAAATTGGACTGAAGAGGAGAAAAATTTATTTTACTTAAACCTTAGAGCAATGCAAATTTTGCACAAAAGTTTATCTGACAATGATTTCCAGAAAATTAAACATTGCTCTAGGGCTAGAGATATTTGGAAAACTCTTGATGCTATGTATGCTTCTAATCAATCTCTTGAAATTAAAGCTGTCCAAAGCTCATTTTGTGCTCCCTGTGAATCTATCCTTGATGAGCTACTGGATGGTGATATAGAGGAAGCTAGCACCAGTGAAGAGAGTATCGATCTCTGCCTAGAAGATTCAGAAACTGAAGAAAATGAGGTATCTAAACTTGAACCTTCTGAATTGCAAGACATTTATGATGAGTTACATATTGAATTCTGTAAACTTGCAAAAGAAGTTCTAGGCTTAAGAAAAAGGAATAGGGAACTTGAGGAACTTATTCTTTCTTCTACAACCAAGGAGTCCAAAGTTCCATCCTTGAAGGAAGAGTTTCCAAAAGACTCTGAAATTTCAAAAGTAAATAAAGATAGAGTCCTTGAAAAGAAAACTGACCAAGATAATGATAGGAAATCCCATTCTGAATATCATTCCATTATCTGTCATTATTGTGGTAGATCAGGTCATATTTCTCACACATGTAGTCTTAAGAAAAATTTACATGTGAGAAATAAATTTGTATGGATCCCTAAAGGACAAGTAAGGTCCAGCGCTAACCATGTAGGACCCAAGTACAAATGGGTACCAAAACTCCCTTCCAGTGCCTTACTTGTGCAGGAAAGATCAAGAGTTCCTCTTGCCCCAAAGAAAAGAACTCGTGGTGATATCACTGCTACAACCATCTGGTTCAATCATAAGAAGCAGTGCGCCACCATTAGGAACAAAGGTTCTATCTCAAGGACGAGCTATCACAGAGTTCCACTCAACTATCCTGAGAAGAACATGAGAGAGAGGATGTCTCAATCAACATGGAGAAAGCCTATGAATCCTGTCTCTCCTAAGAAAGTGCTTCAGGCCAAAGATAAGTATAGAAGATCTCCTTGGGTAAGCAAGGGATCACTTAAGGTTGAAGCATGCAATAGTAAAATCTCCTATGCAAATGTTAGATGGACTTATTGAGATTTTACATCAAGCATCATAAGCATGAACATTATATGGCTTATAAGAAATTTCACACAATGTTCATAATCTACATGCTATCTATGACTATCATTATCAGAAACCGTGTATAACCATGTACATATAGTCATAGTTGATTCGCAATGCCATATTCATAGTGAATAATTCTTAGGTGCATGAGAATCACATACCTCTTACAAACTGACCAGTTAGATCCAAGTTTGGAGACTGAAAAATGGGAAAAAGGAACTTTTAAATTCACTTTGGCAAAATTTGTAAGAGTAGTGAAATCACATTAAGCATATTCGAAAGGACTTGAGATGAGATTTAAAAACTACTGTGATCATATGCTGAGAATTTGGTTAATTTGTAAACCTGATTTATTCTTAAAACTAAACTATTCTCTTGACTGTAAGGCTTTTAGAACTTCATTGTGTTGACAATTTACATATCTTCATAATCTAGCATGAACATTCTTAATCTTCAGAGAACATATGTACTTAATTATTAAAACCTGCCAACTGTGCTAACTTAGGCATCGAAGTGCCAACCTTAAGTTTTTGCAGGTCCCTCAATGTTAAATCTTAAGTAAGTACAACCGGAAGCAAAACTACTTCCGGATGCTCTCGTGCTGGCGCTGAATGACTACTCAAGGCAACCAAGAGCGCCTGTATAACCGGAAGCAAAACCACTTCCGGATGATTATTTGCTGGGACTGAGTATTGAAATAAAGCAAGCCAGAGCGCCAGTGCCAAACAAAGGGACACGTCACTTCAGAAAACGT